>MU842818.1:0-387745 GCA_030867305.1 Colletotrichum zoysiae | reverse complement strand
CCCCCTGCAAGCGACATCCATCTAGAAGATGCATAAGCCAGGGTATGTGATGAGCTATAAGCGACTTCCCTTCCCCATACATACGAGTACAATCCCTCGCACGGCACTTGTGGGCATGCGTAGTGGGGCGTACGAAGGTAAACGCAGGAACCGTATCAAGACTCCTTATTCTGCCTACCCTGAGCGGCCTCGAGTCCGAGACGGTCAAGTTAGGCTCGCGGTGCTCTCCCATTGGCGTTGAACGGCCTCGAAGCGCCGGCACAAGGCGCTTTCACATTGGGGGGCAGGGGTATGGTGTCCAATCAGCGGGCGGGGCCTGGGGTGGGCGGCTTGGCCGGTTTTGGCGGGAGGGGGCCGCAGGGGACGAAGATGTGCGTCGAATCTAGGTATCCCATCACAGTTCCCATGGCTGTCTCTTCACCTGCATATATGTCTGCTCTGCATTTTCATGACTGAAATAATTTGAAAGGAATCAGCCTAGGGCCGCCGGTCATGGCAGTGGATGCTATATCAGCAAGTCTAATCGTGTGATCGGGATGGGAATACGCAGGCTTCGGCTCAACTATGCGGTGTGACGAGTGAGCTTCCGAAGCTGATTTGAAGGCCTTCGTCAGCAACGCACGTTCTGTGGCTTCGCGTTCTGTGATGGCATCTGCATACCCCGTCACTGTCACGCTCTGGCTGACGAGGAGACATATCTGACGAGGGATCGGCCATGGCCTAAGCCCCCCTTGGAGGCGCGGATCACGCCGATTCCGATGATGATGCTGCCGAGGTGTCAGTTACCGCTCGCTCTCCTTTCTGTTCACGCCGTGCTCCTGACGGGCATTAGATTTGCTTGGGTTCTCGTGGGGAGCTTCTGAAGTTGGATAGTGGCATGTACCTATCCTGGAAGATTTTCATGTCTCCCAGCTGGCCGCCGCGGGGTTTCGTCGCCGGGCCCTGCATCGGCCACTCAGCAGGTTGCATCAGGGAGTAGATCGTAGGGCCGGAGGGTGAGTGACCTCTTCTGCCGCCCTTCATTTGTCGGAGTTTGGATGGAGTTTCAAAAAATTAGATTTGCCTTGCGAGACGATTACACCGTGGGACGGTGGGTTGAGATGCCTTTGGTATTGCCACCGACGTTGAAAAACAGTGTCTCGTGCCGGGTCGTCCTTTTCAACGGGTACAGTTGTCTTCCTGCGGCATCTTGTCGCCGCAGACAAAAGACTTGGCAGGGAAAGGTGCCGATATTGACTGATAGGATAGAATCCTTCATAGATCCTTCAGTCGTGCGAGGGTCCGACTTTGGTGTAGTTTCTCTCTGGTTTCGGTCACTTGGCCCCACGCCCCCTCCTCAAACTTATCCAAAGCACATATTCGAGAAAGTCGAATTCGCAAACACCAGTTCGCAGAAAGCCGCCTTGATACTCCCCTTGCTCTAGTGACATTCAGGGTAGTGACGAAAACCTTCTAGGCTTGCCGTCGTATCGTGGGCAATGACAACGAATCAAACATGTGTGTCTGCCTAGGTATTCGGAAAGAGCCGCCGGTCTGCTGCTATAACAGGTGTCGGTTCTGTTGTTCAAAACACGATTGAATGGACTTGTACAACCAACCGGGCAGGTACCGTTTGGTGTCCTTAAAAAGTTGGCGCCTTCCACAATCAATACAACATTTGCCTCACGGCTTCTGTTCCTCGATCCCAACGATAAGATTTTGATCACTCATTCTTTCCTAGGGATTAGCAACAGATGTATCGTAGCAGGCGCTCTGAACAATACTTCTCACGGTGCGTAGTCGAATAATCGCCTGATCATGCATGCTGTTGCTCGTAATCCTCATCTGCTACCCTCATGCCCGGCTAGCCATCCAACCAAAATCTTTTGGCTTCACAATCCGGTTCTCCTCGTTTATCGAACGCCTTTTCTTCTTCTGTCTGCCGGTTTGTCATTCATTCAACACTTGCTCCTCAAAGCACAGGAACTTACCTCCACCACTGGCAGCATTGCCACAGCCTTCGCCTTGACCTTCAGTATGGCAGGCGAATCCAGTCCTGATCCGCTTCAGGAGCCCGGCTCCAATCGCCCTCTGAAGTGCAATACTCCAAGCGAAAACTCCATTTCCGGAGTGGGATCACAGCAAGGCTTGCTAAGCCAACTCCAAGATTCGCAATCAACCACCACCTGTGTCTTTCAAGATGAGAAGAATAGCCAACACGGCCTCGTACAGTCAGGCAAATCAGAGGAGGATCAGATTCATGAGGCGAACCAGTCGTTCTCTTTTGCACCGCAGCCAAAGCACAGGCCTTATCAGTTCTCCGGTCGCCAAAAACATCCGAACATTGACTTCGAGACATTTGACGCTCCAAAAGGCGAGGCAGAGAGGCTTTTCGTAGACACAACACCTCCCGAGTCCGGTACACCACGTCGATACTGGGAACGGACTTCTCCAGAGAACAGTCGTGATCACCATCGCAAAACTGCCGGTTCTCAAACAGGCAACTCATCTAGCCATATCCGCCGGGAGATGGAAGGTCGATCAATCACTGATGATCTGGGTCTGGACTCTGTCCAGCCTGAACTGGAGCATGCAATCATTCGGACTGGGATGCCAACTCAGCATATCTCTGGTGGAATAAGCCCTCTGGTTGAAACACGCCCAGCTGTAGAAAACGATTCGGAATCTCGAAGCAGCACTGTCAATCATCCTCCGGGTCTCACCGTGGAAGGCCGGTGCAGCGGTCGTCCTTTTGCGGATGCTGACGCTAGCTTTCCTGGTTTCCATCTGATAACTGCCCAGAAATCGGGTCAAATTCCAGTCATTAAAAAAGATACCATATCGTGCCTCAACAGCCCCCGAGAAGCAGTCGACTCAATAACCAAGCCCGTGCATGCATCACACCAAAGAATGGATACAATGATATCAGTCAAGGCACCACAAGCCCTCAACGACAACACGTTCGAGAGAGACAAACGAGAACAGCAAATCCATACACCTCAATATGACAAGCAGCACCTCAAAGCAAATGTGACCAGTTCACGTACCCCGGTTGGTGATCTCGAACTGCCGCAGAAAAGTACTCCAAGCACTGCCGGCAAGCAACGACGGCACCGTACTCCCCAACAGCAGCCGATTCGACCTTTCAGACACGAGGAAGAACGGGAACATGTTCCTCGACGTACACTTTCACGGCAGTCAAATGTTTCAAGACATCGAAAGTCGCGTCATCGTCAGGAACGACACAGTCAACCAACTCAAGAGGAATCCAGCTCCAAGGGCTATGTCGACCGTCGATACGGTCAACCCCACAAACAGGACCACGTCCAAAGAAGTCACTTTAACGTACTTCAGAGCATGATAACTCACCACAACAGATTCCTTGAGGATGCGAAGCTGACGGAAGAAAGTCTGAAAACCGAGATCGCAGATCAGGAGCTGGCAATAGAAGCATTGAAGACGCATATGCAAAGGTCTGACCTACGCCACCAACAAGAGAAACAGCATCAGAAGACCCTCAATGCCGAGGTCACTTCACTTTTGCAGAAGAAGGACGAAGTCATTGCCATCATGGCTCAACGAGAAGATCGGGAGCGAGAGCTAGGAGCAGAGGTTGCCAAACTTCGAGCCCTTGAAGAAGAGCATGCCGCAGAGACGTCTGAATTGAAAAGCAAGCTTGAAGAGACACAAGCTAAGCTGGACAAGCTGAAAGATAAAGGACGCGGATACAAAGACCATCTCAACAAGGCCATTGCGGAACATCAGGAGCTTTGGCAGCAGTCCAGGGACATCAGCCAGAGGACAATCGACGACATGAGGAAAGAGCATCAGGAGTCCGAAGAACACTTCCGCTCGGCTTTGGAGGAGAAGGAGGCTGCCCAAGACAAGCTAAATCGCATATTCGATGACAAAAGAGCTGTACTTGAAAAGGAATTGCATACTGGTGAGTAAAATGGCAACGATAGTATCAGGGGGATAGGACTAACGATAGACAGCTGCCTCAAAAACCAAGAGTTTGGAGTCGGCAATGGGAATACTCGAGGGGGATTTGCTTGCCGAAGCAGAAAAAAGAAAGGGTCTGGAGGAACAGCTAAGCAAAAGTATAGCGCGGGAGACTTTCCTGCAGAGGGTCGAAGGCAGCATCACAGAGATCTCCGATAGACTGAACGAAATGCACGTCAAGTCGGTTCAGACTGACGTTGTGCCAATCAGTATCGTGGAAAGGTAGATTTCGTCGCCAACTCAACAAACGGTGCTAGACTAATGGGCGCAGGTTGGACAAAATTACGGCACATGTGCAATCAGCACCATGGGCGGATCTTGGGGACGAAATCCGCCAAAGCTTGGATTACTTCCAGAAAGAGGTTATTCCACGGTAAGTTTTGTCTTCTTTTTCATGATACACGTTAAAATCTTTTCCAGGTTTCTTCAAGAGGTGAAGAGCACGACAACTGAACGTCCCATCATCGAAGACAGGCTTAAGAGCCTTGAGAAGACCGTTCAGAACCAGGTGGTGCTGGTTCAAACAGAACGCCAAAAATAACAAGAGCAACTACTGCAGCAAATCTCCGAAGAGAAGAAGGAAAATCAAGCCCTTTTCCTGAGTCTCAAGGCCAAGGATGGTCTAATGACGGAACTTTCCAACGCTGTTTCCGAGATGGCGTGTAGGCTTCAAGAACTGAAGGCATCCGTGGCACTTCCTTGCCAAAATGGAACAACTTTGGAAGCAGAAATTCGGGTTTTGCATGAACGTGTGCTCAGTCGGGATCATCAGGTCTCCGAGATCCAGGCCGAGCTTAAATTTCAGCGCGAAGCTCATGAGGTAACGCTTCGCGAGCTGCGAGAGAGGCTCCATCAAGCCGAGGAAGATGTTCGTCAAAAGAGCGAGCTATTGAAGGATTCGCAGTGCAAGACGATCACCGAGGAGGATGAGTGCGCCGCAAATGCACAGGAGGAGAAACGGGAGTTGGAGCTTCAACTGAGGCACTCAGAGGACTCTCGACAGAACATCCAGCAGCAACTGTCCGAGAGCGAGGCGGAGATAAAACGTCTGAAGACATTGGAAGGCAACTCCGAGATTCCAAATCTTCGGAAAGAACTTGAGGATGCAAACCAAAGAATCGTCAATCTTACTCTCAAGCTTCGGGAAACACAAACACCGGCTGTTGGCGCTGGGGTGCTTGATCAGCTGGCTGAACAGCTTGCCCAGCTCAACAACATGAAAGAGGATATCAGGCAACTCAAGACAAGCGGGAAGGCCTATACGACGGTCAGCAAAGAACTAACAACAATGCTCTTTAAACAAGATGCCTTAGATGACATACTAGCTCCTAATAGTATGGTGGTACCAGAGCCGGATCTTCCTGATTTGCAACAAGGCGATCCAGTCAATCCACTGCCGATTTTTGAGGTCACCTCCTCTGAAACCACACCGGTTCAAGGCGGCAAGAAGACAGTGTTCCGCAGACCTGTCGAGGAACCGTATCAGGAGGTTCCTGTACCCTCAGTTGCGCAGGAGAAACTTCATCGGAGAGAGGCAAAAAGTCACGGTCCCCATCCGAAGCCAATCCTTCGGCCGCAAAGAATGAAAATAGGTCCATTGAAGTCTTTAAGAGATTCTCTGGTTACTCGGCATGCAGGACACTCTTCCTACAACCGGCCTGTTCAGGGCGCTTCCATGACCGGTCAAATTGCCATCTCAGATGTCAGATCCAACCTTGTGGGTAATCGTAAGGTTCAGATATCCCATTTGACGAGTCACGGTGATTGGCAGAATATGACTGCGCACGGAAACCAAAGCGTTCAGCAAGGGACCAAGAGGGGCAGCGGTCTTCTGCCATCCGCTCAACGTCCGAAGCGGTCGAAGACTAGCTTTCCTGTGGACGATGATGACAACAATGATGGCTCTTCAGTGGCTGGAGAGCAAAACATTGTCGACTCTCAGAAGATCGAGTCATCGCAGCAAACCGATATAAATAGCAATCAGAGTTCCCAAGGAGGATCCCAGGACAACGACCACACCTCACGTCATTTTCATCAAAGTACGCATATGCCAAGTGTCGAATGAGTCTGCCAGGGGAACGGAGTAGAAGACATGGACTCGCAGCAGAAGCAACAGCCAGCCAAGATACAAATCAGCACTCGAGCTGTTCGAAAAGAGTCCCTTCGCAGCGCGATTCCGGCATGAACAAGTATGGGAATATTTTAGTATCGTAAGTGATTTTTGGAGGGACGTCGAGACAGATCGTAGTAATTCGATGGAATGAAGTAATTCGGGGGTGTTGCTCCTTGTAGAATATACATCTAGATCGCGGCAATCGAAGCCTATACTCTCAACCAGCCCATGCCGGTCCAACGTGCCAATGTCCTCCCTAGGACGTGGCGTCTCTGAGGGTGCGCATGCTGATGTACATTTCGTCCATGTGGTTTCCGAAACCCGGTTGCATGCCGCCGTGAACGCCGTGTATGGTGATATCAGTGTTGTTACATGTGTTTTTTATCGAAAGATGAGCCAAAATGCGAGCTCATTTGCCCTTCTTCTTCTGCTCGAGAAACAAAACCTTTCTCCGGACTGTGATATCATCAGCTCTGCCATCCCTTCTTTCTCAATTTTGCGGCGTGGTGCGGGTGATGTTCGCGGAAGGGAGTACATGTACGTCGGAAGATAAGGGACTAGCGAGGTGTTGTCGTACCTATCGGGTCATATTTCAGCATGCTCATCGGCGACGCGGTTCGGAGGCGCTTGAAGGTGTAAAAGTATCCAGTCGCGGCCATGGACAAGAGCCGGACGATCATAACACGGGATTTGGCTGTTATAGAAAACCACAGTCAGCCTGGCAATTCGAGAAATGTGGCCTCAGATACGGGATTCCCCGGGAATCGAGCAACAAACCTTTCTTGGCCATCTTGGAGGGGAGTTGCACCGCGTGATTGGTGGGGTTGGAGCTTGAAGCTGCTTGTGCTCGATCTGGGAGGCTACGAGCGGATAGCTTCGCGGTATTGAGCCTGGAAAATTGCGGCGACGAGAGGCTGTCGGAGGGAAACGGGCCGCTCACCGAGGACCGGATGGGGCAGTTCTCGGTGAGGGCTCGGCCTGGGTGGGTCAACTTTTGGCATCCCAGTGGCAACGACTGGCGTCGGGATGGTTGCATGGAACTATCTATTCGTATTGCAGGTGTCTTACATATGTAGTTAACCGTCTCACTCGGTTTCTATCGATGGAGACATTCTTATGGCATAGGTAACGTCATTCAAGTGAGACCAAGAAGCCAAGCAGTGAGTACGTCAAGAGTGCATCGTCATACGCATAATCTTTGAGAATAGCAGTCTAGGATGGGAGGGGACTGCAATGGTTAAGGCCTGCAAGGTTTACCGTTTATCATGTTTATATTGACTATCATGCGGTGAGGATTTCCAAGCTGTAGAGATGGGGATCCGATAAATGGAGTTGATCTGCGAAATGCTTCAAAATATCCAGCACTTTGTCATTGAGCTCCCTGATTGATAGCCCCCCGAAGGCCACCTGTGATCCTTCCAGAGCTTGCAGGGGTCTGTCACCGAGCGTCAGCGCCGTGTGTTTGGGTCGATAGAATCTACAACACTTTCGGCGACTGAAGCTAGGGGGTTCGCTCTTTCGTGCTGCATGCGTCCGTCCCTCTTTGGATTCCAGCCCGCAGTTGATATAAAGTAGCTTTTCTCGCAGCCCTTCCCCCGACAGGGCCGGGCTTTCTGGCGGGCATCTTATCTCGCAGCAGCTCGAGTCGCGGTTCTCAACAGAACACGCATGCCCAGGGCGTAAAATGAGCGAAGTAGAAGGGTGTGCTAGCTTGGGTGAGCAGCGGGTGATGGGCAAATAAAGGGGAAGGGTAAGATGGGCTCGTTGCTCATACTTTCTCTCCTTCTTTCCGCTCCTCAATACTCCAACTCTTACTCTTCGTCTGTCGCACTTGGCCTATTGGGGTATCTTTGACACGCCGAGAGCAGACACTGTATTGTCTTTCTTAAGACGCTTTCTTCAGGGATTTTTAGGCCTCGATCTTTTCATCCCATCAGCGCCGACGAAGGACACATAGTGTAAACCCACGGCATCGGAAACGGCGGATCCTCCAAGGTAGTTACCCCGTCACAAGACCAACAAGACCATATTTCCTTGTGAAATCCGACTGGCGCAATAAGCTCTGCAAAATGGCTACGAGCAGACTGGCTGGCGCAGCTGCGTCGCTACGGACGCCAAGGAGGCAGGCCGTCGTCGCGAGCCAGCTCCGAATGTTGAGCGGTGGAAGCAACGGCAGTCACAGATCAAATGGTACGTCGCGGTGTTGTTAAAGCTCTCCCCTACATTATTTTCATATCCTTTCTTGCCTTGGTGCTTCAGACCCATCTTGTTTGCTTCAAGTCGGGGGTGTTTGTTGCCCATGTCTGCTGCATTTTGCTTCAGGCTGGTGCTATTTCCATCATCCATGCCAGTAGCTACCTACTATATGTAGCTGTGTTGGTGGTGGAGTGCAGCTCAGAGCCATCCGATCTCACGCTCTTTTGTGGCCCTTTACCCCTTCCAAGTGGAATCTTCAGTTGGTCTCAGCTCCTCTAAGCTGCCCCCCGGGTTTCTCCGGTTTCGGACACACAGGCCTTTGAAGCAAATCCACGCCAAAAACGGCCGGGTTTGATCCCCGTCTTCGTCTTCGACTCGCCAGCAACCAGCAAGTGCTCGGATGGCGTCCCGCAAGAAGAGGGGACAAACACAGCCCGTCATAGAAGGCAACTCGCGGCAGCACAGAAACGATGCCACGCCCCCTTCGCCTTCGCACCATTCATGGTGCAGGACTGTGTCTCGTGCCCAATGTCACAAGTCTCAGTATTGGCCTAGTTGGTCATGGCTGTCTGTCAAAAGATATTGAATAAGATGCTGGCTGCATCGGACGCTGACGGGAAGGAAGTGCGCTGATTTCCCCCTCCGTCGCTGTCCTATTCTTGCCTCTGTCCGTTGATACCCCCGTCATTAAGACATTGTACGTTGCGCACCCGCGTCGGTTTACTCACGGCTTGTTTTTCTTGCCGACGGACATTGAATTAAATAGCAGCCGAGTTGGTTGCGTACGTTTTCGGGGGTTTCTAGAAATTCTCAATCTCCTGCTCCTTCCCCGACCTTTCCTATCTCTTACAATCCTTGCTCGGATTCTTCCCGGTGTTATCGATTCGAGTAAGGTTGCCCTTTGTCCCTCACTGATCTCCACTGTTACGCGGTGGTGCAAGCCCTTTTGACTAACTTTTATACCTGACTCTTGCACAGATACCCCGCGGCCCCCTAAGATCCTCTTCTCAAATACCCCGCCATCGCAGAGGCAACTTTTCTTCAGCAATAGCAACAGTCGTTTGTCACCCCACCATCGAACCATGTCGACCGCACCCTCCCGTCGGTTGAACGTGCACAACATCAACCAGCATGTTGTTGCCGCCGAGTACGCTGTTCGCGGCGAGCTGGCTGTGAAGTCGGAGGAATACCGCGCGAAGCTGGCCAAGGGTGATAAGGACCTCCCCTTCGATACTGTCATCTCGGCCAACATCGGAAACCCACAGCAGCTTGACCAGAAGCCCATCACCTTCTTCCGCCAGGTCCTCAGTCTGGTGGAGAACCCCTTGCTCCTCGAGCACGAGGATGTTCTGCTGAACCAGCTCGGCTACAAGAGCGATGTTATCTCTCGCGCCAAGTGGCTCTTGAGCAAGGTTGGCTCTGTCGGTGCGTACAGCGCCAGCGCCGGTGTCCCTGCTATCAAGGAGAGCGTTGCCAAGTTTATCGAGCGTAAGTCGTAACCTTAAATCGCGTCGTGTAGCGACTGAAAACTGAACAAAGTCCCTCTGCAGGCCGAGACGGGTTCCCCGCCGATCCCGCTCACATTTACCTCTCCGGCGGTGCCTCTGCCGGCGTCAACACACTCCTGCACATTATTGCCAAGGACTCTACAAGCGGCATTCTGGTCCCCATTCCCCAGTACCCGCTCTACACCGCGTCTCTCTCCATCCTCGACGCCACTTGTGTTCCTTACTACCTCGACGAGGCCTCTGGTTGGGGCACCGACCTGGCCACCATCAAGTCTGCCTATGAGAAGGCCACCTCGGAGGGCACTGATGTTCGCGCTATTGTCATCATCAACCCCGGCAACCCCACCGGTGCCTCGTTGTCCGAGGATGACATCCGCGCTGTTTTTGACTTCGCGGCCGAGAAGAGTCTTGTCGTGATGGCCGACGAGGTCTACCAGACCAATGTCTTTATCGGCAAGTTCCACTCCTTCAAGAGTGTCCTTCGCAAGCTGCAGAAGGAGACTCCTGGCAAGTACGATTACGTGGAACTCGCCTCGCTGCACTCCATCTCCAAGGGCATGGTCGGCGAGTGCGGCCACCGCGGCGGCTACTTCGAGCTCGTCAACTTCGACCCCGAGGTCGAGGCCAACATTTACAAGTTCGTATCCATCACCCTCTGCGCTCCCGTCGTCGGTCAGTGCCTCGTCGAACTCATGGTCAACCCTCCAAAGGAGGGTGAGCCCAGCTACGAGCTGTACCGCAAGGAGTATGACGGCATTTTCAACGGCCTCAAGGAGCGTGCCACGGCGCTGCACAAGGCTTTTGACCAGATGGAGGGCGTCGAGTGTGGCACGCCTCAGGGCTCCATGTATCTCTTCCCAACCATCAAGCTCCCCGCCAAGGCCGTCGAGGCCGCCAAGAAAGAGGGCCGCACCGCCGACGAGTTCTACTGTATGCGCATGCTCGAGGCCACCGGCGTCTGCATCGTGCCCGGCAGCGGGTTCGGCCAGAAGGAGGGCACCCTGCACTTACGCACCACCTTCCTTGCCCCCGGCACCGACTGGGTCGGCCGCATTGTCAACTTTCACAAGGACTTTGTTGAGAAGTACCGGTGAGCGACGCTTGCGGGTCGGCCGTCACGTTTTCCATATGGGCCATATGGGAAAGCGACCAGTGGGGTGCGAGGAGGCTAATCGTCACTAAGACGGAGTGAGGCTCGCCTTGACAGCGAGCGAGCGGCTGGAAGTTTTGCAATGTTGCACGACTTGGTTGCGTGGTCTTGGAAGCACATAGAAGAGCACACATATCATGTGGACATAGCAAACGGGTTAAAAGAAGCGGTGCGTGAGACAGGGAGCGAACAGCTCTTTTGGACGCGATACAGCTTGCATAGCGCGAGGGGTCTCGAGTGGATTTAGCATATTGTCGTTGATGCTTGGTTTTTGGCATAGCTTGCGAGAATAAAATACTTTCCGCCCCCAAAAGTGGCCCGTCATTCAACTTTGATCGAGCCTTCCAAAAGTTCTCCGAAACAACCTTTGTTCACGAACCGGCCATCTCCGTCAGACGTCAGATCTAGCATTCACGGCATTTTCTCATAATCCCCTCAAGGGGTGAACGGCGACACTTAAAAGGATGCCGGAAAGCGGGCAAATCTGGCATCATAAGGAGGGAGTGGTCAGCGAACTCGGTTCAAGCCAAGATTCCTCATATTGGCCCGTCTAATCCGTAGGTATCATACAGAGTGATTGTAGTAGCACACATTTGCTTGCCCAACTCCCCAATTCTATTCGCCGCCTGCTATCTCCACGTCACCCACTGTGGCTGCCCCAAGCCTGGCCGGGACACACAATTGTGTAAGCCTATGGTGAGAAGAGAGCGTCGGCTCTCTCACGTTTTAACGGCCTGGCCGGCAGATTACGCTCGCTCACTTCCCCTCAGGCGCACGGCTTGGCCGTACTTCTGGAGCTTGGTGATGAGCTGATCGCCTTGGCGGACCACATCCTGGTATTGCTTGTTCTTGTCATCGGGGCGGTTGGTCTCGATGACGCCCTTGCCGCTAACGCGATCAATTGTGCAAGGAATGCGGCCAGCCGCGATGAATTTGGCGAGGTCGCTAATGAAGAGTCAGCAATTTAAAACCCAGTCAAGTTCGGGGTGAAGAACCATACCGGTCCAGGAAGTCAACAGTGACGCCAAAATCGGTCGCCATTGTCTCCAGCCCAACCACACGGTAGCTCTGAAGAAGCTGCTGGTATGCGCGCAGGCGCATCTCGCGAATGAACCAGTTCTTGTGCTCGTGCAGGTAGCGATCCTGCGTGAGGAAGTTCTCCTCGACCTCGGCAAGAGCCTGAAAAAAGTACTTGTACTGGCCATTATACAGGCTTGAAACGAGCTGGGCCAGAGGCGAGAAGTCGATGGCCATCTCAGCCTCGGGCTGGTCAGTGCTCGTGCCGAGGGTCGTCAGGTTCACTGCGGTCTTGGCAGCCGTGGCAGGCGCAGGGGCGTCTTGCATGGTGTCATCAGCACCGGGGCCGGCGCTGAGAGCACCGGAGAGAGCCAAAATCTTATCATCTCCGTCGCCAAGAATAGCCTTGATTTCGGGAGCATCAACAACCTTACTCTTGAAGTCGACGCGCTTCAGGGACACGGATCCGGCAAGAACAGAGTAGACGACAAGGGAAGAATAGGTGCAGAGCTCGTAGCTGGTGAAGGTGGACAAGCTGTCAAGCAGCAGCGGGGCCGCCAGATTGTACGACCGAACGGTCAAAAGGTAGATACCCTCGTAGGCCTTGAGACGGTTGCGACGATCCCAGTCACCACCGGACTCAACCAGGGTCTTTGCGCGCTCAACATGCTTCTTCACAAGGAGCTTGTCGCCGTAGAACAGACCCATCCGGATTATTGCGAGAACCAGGTCGATCTTGGTACCCAGGATACCAGTCTTCTCGAAAACGTCTTCGTATGCGGCGATCGCCCGGTCCTAAATCAGACGTCAGAATTCCCGGTCGGCCTCGCATCCACCTTTTCCAAACGCACCTTGTCACCAACTCTAGCCCAGAACTCCGCCCGCTTGCCCCGCGCAGCCTGGATCTCCGTATCGCCCGCTTTTTCGACGGCCTCGTCTTCCTCCTTCTGGAACTCCTCCAACTCTCGGTCGTTGTCGGCCTTAAGCTCTTGGTACCGAGCCTCGTCCCAGGGAAGGTTCACGGTGGTCGGCGTGCTCTTGGTGGCAATCATGCCCGCCAAACTCGACTTCCGACTCAGCGGCTTGCCGGGGGTCTGGCTGCCACCTTCGCCAACTTGGTTCAGAATGCCCTCGAGCGGGTGTGCGAGATAGCGGTAGAGCGGTGCCATCTTGTGTTCGGTGATGGCATCGTTGAGGGCTTTCGCGGCGGTTTGTTGAGACGCCCGAGAAGCGTAGGCATTTGTGAGGGCAAAGACATGCTGTGCGAGCGGGAGGAGGGGGTATTTCGCGTACTGGGGTTCTGAGCCCATCTTTGCGGTTTGGTTTTCGGGGGTGCCGAGACTAGAGGGTCCTAGATTATGGTACGTGAGAGGAGAAAATGAGGTTGCGGGATAGGTTTCCTGGATGAGCACCAGAGTGATGTCGTTATGTAGAGGCGCTTGGAGCTGGAGCTTGGGAAAACCCCCTGTAACCCGCAAGCGGCCAGTCACAGTCAGTCTTGATTGGCTCCGTAGTGGGGGTGAGCTTAGTCAAGCTGGCAAGGCTGCAGTGCGACACGTACCTGACCGACCTGCCTGGAATCGCCGTACCAGCTTGCCCACTGCGGTCTTCCTTAACTACCTAGGTAAGAGCTGTTCTCTCCCTCTCAGTTGAGTGGATTATTCTCATTTTTAAAGGCTAAATTCTCAATGATTAAAAAAATAAAAAGGAGAAAAAAATATTTTCAAATCGCAAAGCAACATGTTCTTGCCGTTTTTATAAAAGCACCCCGGCCGTTTCGGTAACTACAGGTACAGCCGGGTGGGTCCCGGCCATCCTCAGCAAGACCCCAGTCCTCGCGACGCTCAGCAGCTTCTTCATTTCTTCAACCCTTCGAGTCGGCAAGATATTTTCGACCAAACAAGCAATTCAAGACCCTTATTCTCTCTGCCCAATACCGAAAGACTTGTTTCAGAGCATACCACCCCGTCTTGTCCAGGAGCTCGGGGACAATGGCGGGCTACAATGACGACGACGACGACTCGTATGAGCGACAGTCTCAATCTTACGATGCGAAGAAACGCAAGAGGTCCCAGTCACCATCCCGGAATGGCAACTCCTCCTCCCGCAGAGGCGAAAAGCGCGAAGATGGTGGCACCGATGAACTCCCTCAACCCTATAATGCAAAAGAGCTTCAGCCCGCCAAGCGACGAGCCGTTTCTCCCTCGGAGCAACCTCGCAAGCTGAAGAGACCCGGCGCCCGAGCTCGCATATCCGAAGCCGAACGACAAGCAATACGTCAGCGAGCATTGGAACGAGAGAAGGAAATGGAAGCCCAGGCTCAGGCTGCCGCGGAACGCCAACGTAGCACCGCCAACAACAACATCGTTACGCAGCATTACAACAGTGTGCCAGAACGAGGTAGGGACTGGAGACGAACAGACAGTAAGATCAAGGGACTTCGCGCCTTCAATAACTGGGTCAAGAGCTGCATCATTCAAAAGTTTTCGCCGGATGAGGACCACACACCCGGGTCTCGGGAGCAGGGGCTTTCGACTGAGAAAGAGCTACTCGTACTCGACATCGGCTGTGGAAAGGGAGGCGATCTGGGCAAGTGGCAGCAAGCGCCGCAACCGGTGGAGCTCTACGTTGGTCTGGATCCCGCGGATATCAGCATTGACCAGGCTCGGGAGCGCTATCGTCAGATGGGTAGTCGCGGAGGGGGCGGTAGGGGCGGTAGAGGTGGATACAGACGACCGCCTCCGCGACTTTTTGAGGCACGTTTTCACGTCAAGGACTGCTACGGCGAAAACATCGAGGACATTGAAATCATCAGGCGGGTAGGATTCGACACCAATCCCCTTAGCCGGCAAGGATTCGACGTCGTGAGCATGATGTTCTGCATGCACTACGCGTTCGAGACAGAACAGAAGGCCCGCACCATGCTGCGTAACGTTGCCGGTTCACTGAAGAAGGGAGGGCGTTTGATTGGATGTATTCCCAACTCCGATGTTCTCGGCGAACACGTCCGAAAGTTCAACGAACAGCAGGAAGAGAAGAAAAAGAAGGCTGCTGAGGAGCCGCCTCAGGAGGCAGAAGAGGGAGAGCTGGAGGATGGTGAAGCCGAACAGTCGGCGGAGTGGGGTAACTCCATATATCGAGTCCGTTTCCCGGGCAAGACGCCCGCTGATGGCGTCTTCCGGCCCGCATTCGGCTGGAAGTACAACTTTTTCCTCGACGAAGCCGTCGAGGAGGTGCCTGAGTACGTCGTCCCATGGGAAGTACTCAGAGCCCTGGCTGAAGACTACAACCTCGAGCTGCAGTACCACAAGACGTTCATGGAGATTTGGGAGTCGGAGAAGGACGATGAGACACTTGGTCCTCTGAGTGAGAGAATGGGTGTTCGGGAGCGTGGCGGTGGACGTCTTCTCGTTTCGCCAGAGGAGTTGGAAGCCGCAAGCTTCTACACTGCCTTCTGCTTCTACAAGGTGTAAGCTTGGAGAAAGCTCGTAACGATAGGACGGCTCATGGTACCCCAAAGGAAGAAAGCACAGCAAATATTTGGCGTTATGGTTACCTTTAGACTTACTCTCAGACTGATTTGGGCGCATATCCAACAGTACAACTGATCAGCTCCCACCAACTTTGTGCGTTTGGATTGCAAGAAGATGATATGTTGATATGGTGCATCTATCGTGTAGTTGAATGAGCATGGACTCCCTTGTCCCTTTGTTGTCATGTTTTGCGCCTGAGTAATTTATCTTGTCCCTTTGTCCTTAATGTTGATCTTGTTTCAGTTGTCTTTCTTGTTACTGTCTCTTGATCGCTGCGGACATTGCAAATAGGAACAGGGACAAGAACGGCACGCCCAACTAGTATCCCTAGGTCAGCTGGCAGCCATAGCACTAGGACATTAGCTCTGATGGATCCCAGTGGCAAAAGTCTGCCCTCGGTGGCTTTCAACTCGTGGCCTCCTGGCTCCCACGGTATATAAGTTATAGATAGCGGCTATTGACGACGGAGAACGACACAAGTGTTTCATGGCAGGAGAAACTACAGAAACTGAGGGCAGTGTATCGGAGCAGACTTATCGAAGTAGGTCTTTCTGGAAACTGGTTCGAGATGCAGAATGTTGGTGTGGGAAGTGTATGCTGTATCGTTACAGAAAGTGACGAAGATTGATGAGAATAGAACGGTAGAGTTGTGGCAGCGGAAACGACAAGGCTGTGTATAGAGGGCCAAAACTTAGAAGTGGGCGAAGCCAGTGAGTAGTCAAGCATAAGAGACCAGAATCGGATTGATAGCAAATAACGTCAATCGAGGAACCCCAACGAGTGGATGGCACACCAAGAAAGGAAGAAAAGTCCGCCCGCCGGTCACACGCGGGGGGTTGCCTCTCGGCATTCCGATTTTCAAAAGAACAGCGAGTGGAGATACAGATATCAAATACGTCTGCTATGATGTACTGCTGATGTCCAAAGCTGCTGGATGACGTTCGGCACACCAAATTCAATATCCTACTGCCTTCCGTGAAACCATTGTCTTGAGTACGATTCAATCGTGATTGTAAATCCAGGACATCACTTATTCGCATTGGCAAGCTCAGGCAAAGTGCAAGGTGACAAGTACGCAACCACGAAAAGAGAAACAATTCTTATTGTTATTGTAGATGATGAAATAGGTCACAAGGAGCATCCGCTTAACAGTTTCAGAATACACAAAATTGGCAGGGCTCTAGTTACCATTAGCAATCTTGGCTGAAGTTTGGGAAGACAGAAGATAAACTGACTCTCGGAAGATAACTAGGCCTCATAGTTACCGACATACGAAGCCCACTTTTCACACAGATTAGAAGACGATATATTAATGACTCTTATCGAGTTCACAATGCAACGCGGGCTATTCTCCGCTGGAATGAAAGCGAGAAAGGAGACCTCATGACAGCAGCTCTTCAGTTTACTGTACCTGACGCCTGCTAGCAAGCCAACATGCCCCGTGTACTTACTTCTGCGTCTGTATCAATGCCAATAGGTTACAAGAGCCGTCTTGCCTCTCGCAGAAGTGGGGGTGATCCAAAAATCCAGACTCACCAGACAACGCTAAATTGGAGCCAATAATGGTCTTCATGGGCAGTTCTATCAAAGATGTCTTGAAATGATGCCAGATGCCGTAGGTTGCTCAAAGCGTCTACATCTCAGGGAGCAGTGGATGTCACAGCAGTAGACGGCAACGCTACGATACACCCCAATTCTCCAAAGGTGATTGCACAAAGGCACGAACCGGGTGGAAATTGCGAGCAGAACCAGCTTCAAGCCCAAATATTACCAAATATTCGTCACCTTTAGACCTCGATTTCAGGAGGAGTTCACGGTACTGAATGCCTACTAAACCCAGGATCAAGCTAAGTTCGGCCAAAAGGATCCGTATGGGCACCGAGCTCTGCTTTTGAAGCCCATGTTTGAAGCTCACCCGAGCCATGGCCATTGGACCTGGGATATCAAGTCTCAAGGATGGTTTCATAGATACGAAAGGACGGGAATCCCGATTTATTCACACGGCACACTGGACTAGCATGATCCAGGACGAGCGTTCATTAGTGGGGGGGGGGGGTCGACCCTGCATGAGACCGGCCTACATCATAATCTTCTGAAATTTAATTTGACCTTCGGCAATGACATTGCTTATCACCATGGATGGATTATTCAAACGAGGTGCTGCCGCCGCAACGACTTCTCTACATCCATGTCGGGGAGTTAGCTCGGCCATGAACCCGCACTAATAGAGAGGCAAAGAGGGGGAAGTACCTACAGCCAAAATCCGGGTTGCTTCGTCAGCCTACAAGTCCCTAATCTTGCAGTCACCACAGTAAGGGTTCAAAGCTATTCGGCGCGGTTAGATGAGGGTGTGACTCAGGTTTCACTTCGCTTTTGGTTGGTCAGATTGCAACTACCGTCTCGTTATCATAGGGGAAACTCAGTTTGGACACCGAAAGTGGCTTCAAGCTCATATCATGAAGGTGTGCCAATACCATGACAAAGTTCATCGTCGTCAAATCAGAGTCAGTTGTGCAAACAATACACCGCCCATCTGGCCGTGAACGACGGAAGCGACGGAGCTCGGCATGGTCCTCCTTGATGCAGCAGCAACCGCAGAATATGTACCGCAGTTGAGGATGTAGTTGGTGCCAACGAACTGTCAAGCACCGGCCTGTACAAATAGCTGTACAACCTCACGCTCGTTCTGTGTGCCTTGTCACTCGTCTCGCCGAAGCAGATCGGTCTTGAACAGACCGTGAGTTCGGACAACAACTGCATTGAGAGGCTTTGCGTCGTTCACTGTCGATGCAGAGCGGGCGAGTGAGGTTAACGGCCAATGGCATGTTCCCTGTGCCCTGGGGATGAGTCGAACGGATCTAGCCGATTGTTCTCCAAGGAGAGTTGAGAAGTGACTGGGAAATCGTCAGCGAATTGGGGCGGCGAAAGTTGATGGCGGGGAACAGGAAGCGCAGGAACGGTGATTGCCAGTCGACCAGGGTAGCTCGTGGAGAACATTATTTGATGTACACGTATACGAACAGACAGGAAGGAGAATGCTAAACTACTGTACCTATCTAGGCAGGCCGGTACGCTAATGCAAACTACCTAGGTACCTAGGTGTCTATTATTTCCAGTGTAGCAAGCTTCCGGGATAGTGGTCTGTGCACCGAATATTTGGGCGTGAGTCCCGGGCTTTCCGGTTCGTGGGAAAGTGGTCTATGGCCTGCCTGCGGATCGTGGGTTGCTGCAAGTCCAAGGCCCAACTTCCAGACTCTGAGAGGATAAATCACACTACTTCGTGCTTCGTGCTTCGTGTATTGGTAAACTAGATCTTATCTGTGGCGGGCGGGGTTGCCAAACTAGCTTCGTTGCGGCGAGCTCTCACAGAGGACTAATAGAACCTGGTCCTCTTCGGAAGCAACTTAGCTTTAGCACACCGGCACTGGATATTACCTGTACATTGTACGACAACTCGGATGCTCCTGCTATTCGCTAAGATGTACGATGTACAATGTACAATTTCGCATCGCTTCCAGTTCTAATGCAAGTTGCAACTAGAGTTGACTGGTGGTGCTACCCCATGTGAAGCTTAATGCTGCGGTACCTAGGTATCTATCAGAGTACCTATGTAGGTATGTACAAATATGGCAGGCAACACTAAGGCTCGTGTCAACCTTGGCATCTATTTCCCTGCCCCCTTGAGAAGAAGAAAGAAGAAAAACAAAAGCGGCTCCAGGACGGCAAGCCATCGCGTCCTACGACCTAGCTCCTTAGCTCCTGGAGCTCTTCAGGGGTGTCTGAGCCAAGTCGGCCAACGCATCTCTTGGGAAAGAAAGAAAAAAACTTTTCTCGTCATCTGACCATTTTCAAATAAGACACCCATACCCCAGCCTTTCCCATCTGCTGTCAGTGCCTTGATAACATACCACCCGCGGAAGTTAGCTCCTCGCCCGAGCTCCCATGCAATCTACGACGGAAGACTTGCTGCCCGGCGAGCCGCTTGGCGAGACGCGGTTGCTCCCCCAAGTCCCCACCCACGATGAGCCCCACGATGACCAGGGGCCGGCCGGGGGAGCTTCTCCTTTCTCCACGCCTTGTCGCCAAATTGGTGTATTTTGGGGTAAGCTACCGGCAGGTAGTTTACTTTGGTAGATCACGCTGCGGTACGCTAGACCGTCTTTTCCAGCCGGCACAGGAACACCACCCGCGGCGCTCAGTCGCGACATGCCATGCGTTGCCAGACTTTGCCGAGCTAGCTACTGTACTTCGTATACCCTGTCGCAGCAAGCTCGATGGACCAAGCCATAAACCAGCCACAAGCGAGGCTGAGCTAAAGTTATTCGTGAGGCCGGACTGTATGAATAGCGAATGGCAGAGAGTGGGTTCAACAACAACCACAGAGGCAAGTGAAAAAGACCACCGGTCCCATTGTGGTAAATCCTTCGATACTGGTTGGGGTTTGAGGGCCTCTCGAAGGAACTGGAACGAGCCCCCCAAGTCCCAAATTTAGACCGGCAACTGCCACCCCTGTAGGCTGGAAATGACCAACCTAGCGGTATACACACGACAGAAGCGGGATGTTATCCGGTGCACCGCACAGACAAGCTTCCGGGCACCCGCACTCTAGACTGCCGGGGTGTCTTGCGTGCTAATGTGCCAAAGTATCGCCTGCTCTGAGCCGGCTAGGGAGGGAACGGACGGAATTATCAGCTCAGGGGAGTCAACTACCAATACCTAAACCATCAGCTTGTCTGATCACTCATCTGTACTCCGATGCCGTCTGACGGACAGTTGTCCGTCCCACGTTTTCTCCTGCTTTGTTGAGATCTGTCGTTTGGGCCATAGACGCTTACACCACCATCAGGTAGGATCGAGACCTACATGGGCCATCAGGTCCAGGCTCTTGAGTCTTGTGCCCCGCCAGGACCGTCACATGCAGTCGCAGCGGCGGTGCAGTCCGGGGGGTTCTATTCTCGTAGGTATACTATCTCCTAATTGATACGAGAGTTCCTCGTCTCATCACGGTGTCAAGCTGACCGTTCGGCAACGGAACTGAACGTACTCTGACCACAGTCCGGCAGGATTCTTTTCGACATTCATGGCGTTGGCTGAAGACATTGGTTCCATGGCCTTTGGCAATGGTCCATCCATAGGGAGTTTTTCGATTGCTGTTGGCTGCGAAATTACGCACGCCTCATCTGAGCGTTCTCCGCCTACCATAATGTCTCGTCAATCTCCCAGGCCCAGCCAAACCATACCGAATCGCAGTCTTCCCTTTCTCAAGTTGCCAGTATGGGATTTAGTTATCAGAGATAAGCCATCTCACCAACCTCTCCGGAACCTGCCCAAGCTTGCCCAAAAGCGGATATGCATCCATCTGAGACCATGGCAAGCTCACAGCCCGTCTCAGACATGTGAGACCTCTTCGGAACTGGGCAGTAGGTATCAACGACTCGACGTACAAAATGTGAGAAACTTTCGGATTGCTCACCCGGTTATTGCCTAACTGAACCTCGCCTGGGCTGAGCTGGGTGCGGTGGTAGGCCTAGATGATAAGGGCAAAAATGGCCAAGTAAACATCGCGGGGACATTGGCTCTTTCTTCTCCGCTACACTTCAACGCGCACCAGATAGCTCTTGTAAGTCGACATATCGAGGCGTTTCGATGCGGCCGACGTCATTCTCCAAGGCGAAAGACCGTAGGGGCACTTGCGGAAAAGATTTCGAGAGACTTCAAACTTCAAAACCCCCGTCATCTACATCATAGCGCCCTTTTGGCCCCACTATGCAGCAATTGAACGGGGAAGCACAGCAACGATCGACACGCCGCCATTTTGCCACCTAGCCGTTGTTTTTGCGTCCAAAGTGTCACCGTTGCTGCCGTCTTCCGACCGTTCTCAGATATGCCTCCCAAGACAACACCTAGGTATGTGCTATACGACATCGTAGGCACTCACCACTTGTACGGCGAAATGGAGGATTCCCAAACCAACTCGAATAAATCCAGAACGCCTTCGGTCCCACCAGAAGCAGGGGTTCGTCACCGAGGTCCCTGTTCAGGTCGCACGGGTTAAGAATAAGTACAGTACAGCGAGAAAAGGGGGTTGTTGTGGATTGGGTATGACGCAAAAGAAACCTTTGATTCACAGGATTTGATGCTGCAAGTTGGAAGAGCGACACAGGACAACATGAAAGAGATGTATGTCGGAGTTTGGAAAACAGCGAACTTAAGAGGCTGTCTCCATCTCTGGGAAATCGTGCCAAGCTCTAAAGTCTAGACACGGTTTTGCCAGAAACAAACCACACACAGAAGAAACAGAGGACAATCAGACAAGCCGTGTTAGACTCTGCAACCAGGTAATTACCGACTGACCAGCAACTCGAGCGTCTAGAACGGTGTTGGGCACGGCCAATCCTGTCAGGCTGTCGGAGAGTTCCTGTCAGCAAGCTAGACCCCGGCATTTCTGCTGCAACATGTCGCTGTTACCCCTCCGTTCAACTCCACGGCCCACACGATGACGCTCTCAGGCACAGAGCTGCCCCCCTTCCCAAGCTTGTGGCACCCGCACTGCACCCGCTGATGATGCCGACCTCCCGTTCCTCGTGAAAGGCAGATGCCATCATCAGCCCGAACATACCACCCCCTCCTCCTTTGACTTGGACCGCGCTGGCCCGCACATATACCTACCCAGTGACAGCGGCGATGTTCCTCGTCCCATCTCAAACCCGCTGCGCTGGCGAGCGCAGACGAACGTGTCCGTCCGCCTTGCATGCAATGGTCGGTTAAAAGCTGAGGAACAAGCTGTCTAGTCTGTCTACTTAGTGTAACAGATTTGGGCAGACCCTTCGCAAGCAGGGAATCGTCTGCCCATTAAGCCATCCACAGAGCTGTCCGTTGGGCGAAAGTGCCGCGGATGCAGATTGACGCATCCGTACCTTTTCAAACGCTGGACATGAATACGTACCCACCTATGTATTTAGGTACCTACAGGTATGTCTTTACGGTACAGTGGACTCGTACGGGGGCTCTGCATTACAGCAACAAGCCGCACCGCACACCCCCCACCTCTTGGCAAGCGCCCAGAAGTTCCCTGAAATCAAGGGCCCGTCCACACCCCGCCGCTGCCAGACCTCCACCTTTGAGCACTTCGGCTTGCCAGATTGGAGATTCCACTGCCATACATCCATCCAGGGGCACCAGCAGCTTTGCCATGCTGTCCTGTCCTGCGCGAACTTGCTCGCTCCTGACACAGACTGGCTGGATCCAAGAAGCCCACGGTATCTGGCTCTGAGGGAAGACAGAGACCGGAATTGCTCTTACTTCCAGACCCCGCCCAGGCGTGGGTGCACTGCACTGCGATGCCTCCGATACAGGACGGAGAAAATTGCTCCCATTGCCCACCCCCTGTACGTGGTAGCAACAGCCGCAACAGAATCAAAAGTGGGTGTGTGGCCGGATCGCCATCTCATATAATTTACATGGCCATCCCGGCCGGCCGAAACAATACCATTCGCCGTCCCACATGAGCTCCAACACCGGCCCAGCAGACGGTTTTCTTGTGTGTTTTTATCTTGGTAAGAAACCGCCAGGAGGAGGGTACTGAGGTACAAGATATCCAGGCGGTCCCATGCAGTTTATTGGAGCAAGCACCTTACCTAGGGACGCTAGAGCGGTTCCGCAATCGCCGCACGCCACGCCCAGGTTCTCCACGTCTATCACTTGCAACACTAGGTAGGAGCTAGGTAAGGGAGGTACGTAGGACGGCATCGATACGGATCCCTTCCTCCCTTCCCTTGAGCCTTGAGCTGGGGGTAGCGTTTTGAGGCAAGGCGGCCACAGCAGCTCAGACCGTTCCTTCATTCCTTCCCCATTGTGTACCTGTCTCCCTGAGCTGTGCCAAGTGCCAACCTTGACCTCACCTATTCCCATCCAGATATGTACCACAGGTAGGTACCAACTCTACCGTACCATAGGTACCGTACCGTGCTTTCCCAAGCTTACCGTCTTGACCGGACCCTTCCTTCCTTCTTTGCCAGAAGGTCGAGCTTACACGGGCCACGCCTCCCCCTCGGACCTATATCAACTTGGACACGCTCCCCCCCTTCTTCTACCTGCCCGTCCAACTTTTTCTCATCCACTGCCCATTTTATTCTTGATTTCCCTCCCTATCAAGCTTGACCTCTGCGCAGACTTTTCATCTTCGCGCCTTCACCAGTGGTCAAAGACTCCCACCCGTCTACCAATCCAGTCCTCCCCTCTATCCTCCTTCTTCACCTCCCAACACAAACAGCTGTATCTCACATCCTTACCACCACCCGACCGATCGCAAACATGGCCGCCGCTCGCTCTGCCTTCCGTCTCACCACACGTTTCGCTGCTCCTCGCGTTGCCTCCCGCAGCCAGGCCGCTCGTCCCTTTTCTATTTCTGCTCGTGCCTTCAAGAGCGACGTTGTCAGCGAGAAAGAGATTCCCGTCTCCGTCTACGCCCCTGACGCCAAGGGCGCTGGTCAATCCGACCACTTCTCCATCCCCGTCCGCGAGCATGACTCTCGCCCTCCCACCGAGTCCCCCATTCCTGGTCCTGAGAACGACGATGTCGTCCCCCTTACTCGCAAGACCTTTGAGTCGATGCCTCCCATGATGCAGAAGCTCTCCGTCATGGGCAAGACCATTGTCATTACTGGGTACGTTGGTTGTGCCCCCCCTCCCAAATCAATTGGAGATGCTTCCCTCTCCAACTTGCGTGAAGACAAAACCGCATTTTTCTTCTTTTGGCTGACTGGGATCTCACAGTGGTGCTCGCGGACTGGGCAACTACATGGCTCGCGCCTGCGCTGAGGCCGGTGCTAAGGCCCTTGTCATTTTCGACGCTAATCAGGAGTTGGGCGATGAGGCCGCTTCTGAGCTGCACCAAAAGACTGGTCTGCCCGTCACCTTCTTTAAGGTGGACGTCCGTGACGGCGCTGCCATCAACGCTGCAGTTGACTCTGTGGTCGAGCTCTATGGTGCTCCCGATGTTCTGGTCAATTCTGCCGGTATCGCTGAGTACGTCATGCCACATCATGCAGTGTGCACCCGCTGCACAACATGTCCCCCCCTCTTTGTTTAGCGAGGCCCACTAACACACGCCTTTGAACAGCTCCAACATCAAGGCTGAGACCTACGACCCCGCCATGTTCCGTCGGCTCATCGACATCAACCTGACCGGTTCCTTCCTGATGTCCCAGGCCGTCGGTCGTGCCATGATGAAGGCTGGCAAGCCCGGCTCCATCATCCTGGTTGCGTCCATGTCTGGCAGCATCGTCAACTACCCCCAGGAGCAGTCCTGCTACAACGCCTCCAAGGCTGGTGTCATTCAATTCGGCAAGTCCCTTGCTGCTGAGTGGGCCAAGTACAACATCCGTGTCAACTGCATTTCTCCCGGCTACATGGACACTGCTCTCAACCGTGTTCCTGCCCTTGACGCCCAGAAGAAGATTTGGAAGTCCATGACTCCCCAGGACCGCCTCGGCAGCGTTGATGACCTCAACGGTCTCTGTGTCTTCCTGGCTTCCGATGCCTCCAGCTTCATGACTGGCTCCAACGTCATCATCGACGGTGGTTACACTTGCTACTAAGCTTGTGCATGAGGACGCCTTTTCTCACAGGGCTTCGCCTTTACTGTGGGGAGGGTGTCTGTAAGAGTCTAGCGAGTTATGAACTTCCAGTCTGCATCGTCTTTGGCACACTGTTGTCAGTTAATCGACGTCATGCAGTTACGAATGACGAGCATCGTTGATCCACACTCCCGGTACGTTTGCCTTGGGCAGATGTGGTACCCGTGGCATCAACACCCCCCGCTCCGACAGGGTCGCGTGCGTGCAACAACGCGCGACTTCGTGCCGATTTCCTAGTGTCAATCTTTTTCTCAACGGTCGACTAGACAGACCATCCGGAATTACACCCACTCCAGCGGCCCGAGGGCTGTACAGTACCTAATCAAAAACCTTGACTTTTCGACTCTCATCGCGCATGTATTCGCAGGCAGACGGGGCTGTTATAGGAGTCAATACAACAAACCAACCATTTGGGGATTTGGACTTGAGTTCTTCCAGGCTTTTGGCTCTCGGCAGCTTTGGGAACAAGATCAGAGGATAAAAAGGAGAGAAGAAGTTTGGGCTTGGACTCTGTGATTCCTGATAGATGAGAGAAAGCAGACATCACAATAGATTCTGATAAAAGGCGATCGCGTTTTTAGTGAGTGTTGCATGACCCAATGCAATAAATGCAGCGTGACAAGTATATTTAACAGTGTTGTTTGCATGCTTTTTACGAGGATGCTCTCCCGGCATAGTGCACCTTTAGATTGCCTCCATAGGGTAGCACAAGATCGAGGACAGAGATATGGTAACGATTATGCAGTGAGTGTTGCGTTGCATAAAAAAAATATTGTGAGCTATGGCGCCGTATGTGATAATGGTGGTGGTTGCTTGCCCCGCCTGTTCAAAGGAAGCGACAAGACAACAGGGGCATCGTGAGAGGATGACAGGGCGTGATGGATCCAATGGGTGGAAGGGTAACAAACCTTCGGCCCGGGCCTTCTCCCCCTCCTTCTTTGGTCCACTCGACTGGGCCACCACTACCCACGAGAGCGGCGCGGCTAGAAACACCAGGGCTGACCATCGTGAACCCCGCCCCAGGGATGGGGCCGCCGTTTCCTCGGGTCACCCTCCCCTCCCACCCCTTGACGGTGCTCCGCGAGAAAGGGCCCAGATTTCTTACATGGGGCTCCCCTTGACTCTAAGATGTTCTATAGTAGCCATCGTGGAGACAGAGGTATCGTGGATCGGGAGGGGAATTAAAATTACAAGGCTCATCCAGCAACAGCCAAAAAAGGAAAAAGGAAGGGGGGTGGGTTCAATTGATCGCAAGCACTCGGACTGATCGCAAGGTCATCATAAACGATGCATATTTTCCAGTGGGACACCGTCGGACTGCGTTGGTGAAGCGGTAACGATTCCCCAACTCGCAAACCTCTGCAGCTTCTGGCTTCCCGAGATACCTACACTGCAGCAGTACCAAGGCTCAAGTTTGAATAAATATATGTATACGTATATATATTTCCCTCATAAAAATTTTCAGAGTTGATTCTATTTTACACAATGGCAATGTATGGTGCGAGATGACCCATTTCTGTTAGACATATCGCTTGCCCATCAATTGACCTGTTCCGTATCTTTCTCTTTTGTAAAGGTTCTCCTAGCCTAACCCCCATCAATGAGAATGGCAGCTGGAAGCGTCCACCGGCCTCGGTACAATCTAGAAGAAACGTCTATCTGATCCGGAGATGTAAAAACAAAACAGAAAATACACGTCACACACACTGCTTGCTTATCCCACGTGCAAACGGTTTTGTAGTCAACCCTCCCTAACGCCTGGGTATTTGCCATCCCAAAAAGCACAAATGTGCCATGCTCCAGTCATTTACTGACTTCATGCCATGTTCGGCTGCAGTTCATGATTATGAATCGGGAACATGGACCGCCGCACGGAACACTCAAACTCGTCTCATTCAAAGATTGAGTTTGTTCAAGGTCGCTCGTACTGCCGCCCAAGAGCGAGTGCCCTTGCAATGCCACTCCTGCTCAAGGTTATTGAGTGCACAAGTCTGAGATTGAGGAGTGAAGATTGGGTCCTCCAAAAAGGCAGGCTGTGCGGGCCTCTGATCTGTATTAAATATCCCTCTCTGACTCGGCAAGCTGTATGAGTGAGAACACGTGGGGTCGCTGGGCACAATGTGTTAATTTAGGGATGGCAAACTGCAATACAGATCAAACTTACCAGGACCCTGTTTTCAGTCATCACTTCGTAGAGACGGGGCAGCACAGTCCTGAATAGTCGCTCGTTCCAGCCCCCAGCCTCACCACCTAGTTCATGGAGCTTGAGGAGATCCTCTTGCGCAGGTGTTTTGACAACGTTGCGGGCGATGTTGCGGAGAATCAACACCGCACTGAGGGGTATGCCAGCCGCTTGAGGAGGAGCCGAAGGGTTTTGCTCATCGGGGGCTGTGGCCGTCTCTTCGAAGTGGACCACGAGATTTTCGCTAGGCTGAGGTCCGGCCTGCGCCTTCTTCTCGTTGATGGCAATTCCATTGAAGATCTGGCAGCAGTGTGTCTGAAGATGATGGCCCATGAGGGCGAGTTTTATCTTTGTGGGCTTCGGGTACTTGGTGCAGTCGGCCCACCGGCATCTGATATCCTCCTCCTTATTGTCGAACTGACCTTTTTCGTTCCGAGTTAATCCGAGATGAGCCTTGACAACATGGTTCCACATAGTCTCCTTGTTTCCAAAGAAATGGCCGCACTTCTCGTTCGGTCGACCAGACGCCGAGTCCCAGAGGCACCGAAGGAATACCTCGCCCTTGATACCCACAGGTCGGACTCGGCACCGGATGCCATGAATGATGAATTTCTGCTGCACCTCTCCAGGAACCCCGCTGCCGGCCCAGACTTCAGCCTTAGAGCCCTTGTAAACCGAGCAGCTGTTTCTGATGAAGTCCGCCGGTGTGATGAGGGGTTGACCAATGGCCTGGAGTGCCGATTTGAAAGCATTTTGGTATGCCTGCCATGCTGCAATCTGAGTGACGAAGGAATCCTTGTCCTCCTCGAAGAAACATTTGACCCATTGATTGCATCGCTCGGGTTCCTCCAGCTTCAGCAGATCCTGCAATAGGTCTTCAGGCATGGCGGCAGGCTCATCGGTTAAGGGTAGCTTCATCATGGGCCTCAAGAGCGTCTCCTCCTGGTATCGTCTAGCGTTGTGGGAAAGGAGGCGAACCAAGTGCTGGACCAAATGTTCGCAGTTGAGGGACTTGACGAGGTTGTCAACATTGCTGACGACTGCTGTGTACTGGTACAGAAAATCGAGACAAGCATCCTTCAGTTCATCATCATTGAGCAGCATCAGCTCGCTGATCTTGGTCAGTACGGCTGTAGGAACTTTATCCAGGCAGTTGGTCGCTTCGAGGTTCATTGAGATGCGTCCGAGAGCGCGAAGAGCCGTAAGTATGATGCCGCGGTCGTCAGATTCGTTCAGTTGCCACATGAGGACCTGGTACAAGGGGTCCCTAGAGTCAATTTCAATGTACGGGGTCAAAGCCTCGGCAATGTCAAGCATCGCATGCTTCACTTCAACTACCCACTCGTGCTTTGGGAGGCTCAGGACAATGCAAATGAGGTCCTTGATCGGCAGAAAGTCTGCCAGATGGGCCGCATTCTCTCGTAGCTGAGACATGTTTCTCAGCGTTAAAGCCGCCTCGTTGATGAGGACCATCTGATCCGCAAGGTCCTCGGGCACAATGTGCTCGTTGACCTCCTTGGGTTCGAGATTGTCGATGCGTTCAAGGATGTCCTCAGTTCCTTCATTGCCGTCGAGGGTGTCGAAATTATCCGCGGCCACCTGGGATACCCAAGAGATTTTCCACTTCACATTATAGAAAATGCTGCCAACCTCCAAGACTTTCTCGACAAGGCCTTCACTGAGTCCGGGAAATCCTTCGAACTTGAACTTGTCATGGCGTTCGTACGAGATCTTGACGAGGTGGTAGAGCGCAAACTGCTGCTCTTCGAAAGTACCTGAGCGCAAGGCGTACAGACAGCGGATGTAGATGTTTGGTCCGTCGTAACCAACTAAGAGCTAGTCAGCAAACACACATGTTTCGCTTGCTAGATCTATTCCTTACCTCCAGGATAGGGTCCACTACGACGAGGTGGTTCCATAAGAGAGCGTCTGATCTGACGGCGCCGAGCAAATTCGGCCGGATTGTTACTCGGTGTATCAACAGGGCGCATCGGAAGAATGTGTTGTTGCTGCTGGGGCTGCAGGGAGCGTGGGAGGAACGATTCAACACCGGTCGACGTGTTCTCAGCATCGGGCGGGTTGAAGCTGCCGCTAGGTCCACGAGGCGGAGCCCTGGGCTGATGAGGAAGGGGCACTGGAGTGTGTTGAACCTGCTGCGACGTTGCATGATGACCGGCAGGCTGGCTGACGGGAGTGGGTGTGCTCAGCTGCTGGCCGGAAGCATGGCGAGTCGGTCTAGACGGGCCCGTGTCTGGCTGGAAGATGACTCTCTGAGGTGGGGCTTCGCGCAGGCCGCGTGAAGCTCGTACACTAGAAGTGGGAGCAGCATCGGGTGTTGGTCGCTCTCTGGTAGGGGTGCCATCATCACCAGAAGCAGCAGCAGAATCACCGACCGTGCCGCTATCGCGCTTGGCTCCTCGGAAGTTCTCCCTGGTGCGGCTCAAGAGACCGCCACCCTTAGCCGAAACGTCCTCCAAGATGTCCTTCGGAGGCGGTTCCTTCCCATGAACAAACTTGATCTCGTAGGCAGCGAGATTTTTGTAGTACTTTTCCTTTAATGAAAAGGCAGTCGAGGCTACATTGGAGGAGTGAATACCGAGCTGCTCGGCCATCCGGCGCCAAGCCAGCTTTTCATCGGACACCTTGTCGTAGCCGCCATTTGCAACGATATGATTGAATGTTTTGTAGAGGTCAAGGTAGACCGGTCCAACCTTGGGTTCGACCTCGAGAGTTGTACCTCGCTCCTGGTGGTAGGCTCTCAACTTGGCCATAAACTCCTCGTATTCGGGGGTCCGGCTGATGGCATGAAGCTCAACCTCAGTTTCCTTTGACGGCGCCATGTTGGGTCGATCGCAAAAAATGCCGATTGGTTTTCTTTCGGCAGAGACGCGCGTAGCAGTCGTGAGGCAAAGCAAGTTGACGGACCACTTGAATGGATGCGTGTATGTTTGTTGAAGGCTGTGGCCTGTAAGGCTCCAGAACGCGCCGAAGAGGACCTTCGGCAATCGTCAAATGAAGGGCTGCGCGATGCAACTTAGATTGGACAAATCGATGGAGGGGTGCGCTCAATGCTTATATGGAAAGTCGCAAAGTCGCAGTACCCAATGCAGGGACGGGGTTGAGTGGGCTGTTGCGCAGACAGGTTCGGGGCCCTTTGCGATCGGTCAGTGATGCGCCGGATGACAACCAATCCAACCGTGTTTTGGCTTGCAATACGCGACGTTGAAAATTCCCCTGTCCCTTCAGACTTATCTTCACGTGATGAAGCTGGCTTATCGGGTGGTTTGGTGCCTGCAGACACTTGCTCACATCTGGACAAGACCCACCTAAGCTGCACTTTCCCCAGAAGCTGCTGGCAGGGGTGGTAGGTACCTAAGGTAGATCGCTGCTTGGCACTTTCCCTGAGTGTTCTCAACACAGAGTCAATATTTGCATCTTCCTCCCAATTTTCCTGATCTCGTACGACAACCTCCGAGTTTCCAACGCCCTGGACTGCAATCTCATACCCCGAAACGGTCAAGAATCTCTTGATTCAGAGCGCAGGCCATGAATGCTATGCTTACCATTCGCCTTCACTAACACAGAACTTGAAGTATGAAGTTGTCATCGTCGGTCATGTAAGCTACATGATCGCAAAGCTAAAGAGTGTCTCAGTTGTCTTTCTGCGCCAATTCCCGTTGTTTTATCACGCACTTCCAAGGCATTATCGCGAAAGCCTTAGAATATGACGCGCAAACTCCAGAGCTGGGCTTTCACGTTGAGCCAGGCTTGTGTTCGCCAGAAACTGTTCGATGCATTCGAATGGGACACCATTTCAATGTTAGACAATGCCGTTATAACGATTAAACAGGAGAAACTTCTTGCAAATACTATGGGATCCAGAGGCCAACTAACCAAAGAACCAAACCACGTCCTCGTCGTCCCGTTGCAAGACCGCCCGGCAGTAAGTCATCCTATACTATATACAAGATTCTGATCTTAACTAGCATTTCAGCTCAAATTAGGTCTCGGTAGCCGTGATGGCAAAATAGCACCTGAGTTCGTCTACGGCGTTCGATACAAGCAGGAAATGGGGTCTATGAGCATCAGAGCAAAGTCGCACGATGTATTTTTGGAGTCATTCAACCATCGTCTACGTATGAAAGCTCACTTACTATCTACAGATGACCAGGGATTTGGTACTTCAATTCAAGAACCGAGGTGACCAGGAACAGGTGCTGCGACTCTTTCACGATCTTGCCATACGTGTCGAATCATTGCGTGGATTTACGCGCCAATCGGCTTCTCGGCAACCATTCCGGTCATCATCAGTGACTGACAACTATCCATCCTCGTCCACGAGCCATCCTTTCACTCCAGGGCGAAGTACTACTCCGCTGCACCAGCACTACTCTGTGCGACCGGGCTCCTCTCTGAGCAATCACACTGTCCCGGACGAGAGAATTTCATCATCACGAGCCCGCAGCGTACACGGAAATGAACATCAGTCCATGAGTTCTACAAGCCACCGCAATGAAACCTCTCTTCATTCATATCTTTCAATGGAACCCTCTCATAGATATGAGAGATCTCGTACTGCATTTACCGACCGGCAGGGTATGGGAACACATTTTAGGTCCTCTCCATATGCACCGGTTCTCCACTCAACACCTAGTACCCACCATAGGCGGCCGCAGACCTTTTCCCCGCCAGTCGTCGACCTAGATAGGGCTTTCAGTCCAGTCGATGAAAGCCTTTTACTCGAGATCGATCAACTAAGATCGCGGCCTAGCTCTGGTGCCGCACTCCGAGATATGCTCCCTCCTCGACGTGAGCTGCCTTTCTTGTCGGGAAAACAGGCAGAACCAACTGTTCAAAAGCGATCACAAGAGCAGTCTAAGTTTTTGGACCAGAGAAGTGGTTTGATGGAAGCGAGCCAGGGGAGGGAAGCCTTGCAACAACCAACACCACAGACCGTCTCGAAGCCTCGACTATCGGCGGAACAAACTGAAAAGCCACAGCAGAAGAGGGTACTCGTGATCAAACGAAAGGATTGCGACCTTATCAGCAACCCGGTCACAAAGAAACAAAAGTCCGATTCAAGTAAAAAAGCCGTATCCACCTCACCGATACCATTGCCGACCATTCCTTCCGCAGCCTTTAGACGAAAGACCATAGTACGGCAGACGGACGCACCCACTGCCCCGTCTAACCAACCTCCCAATCATGCCGCTCAGAAGATCAACGAGCAAACTGGAAGTGAAGGCCTCGTCACTGCTTCCTCATACAATACGGCATATCCTGCAGAGACCGTCCTAGCAGAGGGGTCCAAGAATGCACACGTCACCGAGGCATCCGCCGCAGACTCAAGCTCAACCGAAGAAGCGCCAGAAGCAGAGGTTAACTTGGAATCGATTTCTTCTGTGACTATGCCAGAAACGACACCTGCGATAACGGATGGCGGTATTGTGCTTCCCAAGCTGACATTTAAGAAGATGGACCAGGGCACACAAACTTTGCCTGTTTCATCCGGCACTTCTGCAAAAGACGAAGATGTATTCGTAGCCAAATTCCAACTGATGTGGGATATCAGAAAACTTCAACAAGCTTGCTTCCAGCGATTACTGACCGATACTGGAACACCACATCATATGGAGGACACAAAAGCCCTCGAGGAACTGGAGAAAAATACCATTGATCTGTGCCAGGCCGCCATTGACCGGCATGGCATAGCTATGTGCGATATGCCTTACGAGAAGCTCGTGAACGCCATCATACGACGGTGATACCGGACGCAGTGCAATGCGTTGAGTGGTACATCGGCGCCGAAGGGAGTTATTTGACGTTGGAGGGTGCCATTTGACCTTGTACGACACTGACCAGACTGCTACATTGGGGTAAAAGTTGCGCGCAATTGAGGCGTTTAAATGAGAGACATAGTCAGCTGTTCGATTAGACCATGAGAATGGCTAGTCAAGAGACCTGTCTCGGCATTTCACTTACATTCCCACTCGTTCACTTCAAGCTCAGCCCCAAGCCGTGATCCTGGCTTCTTCTACACACTTCTTCGACAGGGATCTCCAATTATTGGAAGAGTAATAAAAAGACGTGTAAGGTATATCAGGACTTTAGCAGTGCAGTGCATGGAATACCACTAACCACCAATGCTAAAGCAATACAAGATATTCTAACTCGTTATGAACAAAGTTCTCCTGATCAGGGAACCTTCTTAAGATTAGGGGAAGAAAGGACCTCCCGATCGTCTTACATTATCACGTCAGGTAATAAATTAAGAAGAAAGGTCTCTAGACCACACAGAGACATTCTAAAGCCGGATATGGAAAGACATGAAATGGAATTAATGGGGTCATCTAGATCAAGGGAACTGTCTCCCCTTTTATCCTTGATCGGTAAACACCGTCTAGAAAATCCTGGCTGTCCAAGCCAGATCCTGAAACTCCGCCCCATTCCAGTAATGTCTCCAATTATTCGAAGAGTATGCACCATTCTTCTCGCCGCTATCCTCGTGATCCCCCAATGATATAGACGCAGCAGACCCCCCCCAACACTTGCCAAAGCTTGCTTAAGAACCTCACACCCACAGAGGAGCTGGGGAAAGTTCACTTGTTCTCGTACGATAGAGTAAAGCTGCTTGCATCTGAATCATCCAACACGCTGTCGTCTGTGTCGGAGTAGAGGAACTCAACAAAAGAGATTGCTGTATCATCCTCCTTGTTTCCGCTAATAATGTGCTCCGTGATGTAAACACCTTCAGGCCGATGAATGTTCGGGATGGGTTGAGTATCGGAGTAGATGAACTCAACAACGGGGGTATAATGAATCGCTCCATTAGCGTCCTCAGTGAAAACGTGCTCTCTGACCTGGATGGGGCCAGACGGGGCAGAGCTGAGGAGCACCGTGCTATCCGCCCCGTACTTCTCGGTGGTGGCGTTTGCGCTATGAGACGACCATGCATCGCTACCGCCAACCGCCAGCTCTTCGATAAGGCCGGTCCGAGACATGATGCGGGTTGTGCCTGTAACTCCAGTTGCGGGACTTGCAGGACTTGTTTTCGTGCCCAGAAGAGATGACCGGGGAGCTGATGAGTACGAGTGAGAAGTCGTCTCAGCGTTTGTGTCCGGGTTGAGAGGAGTCCATGGGCGAAGCCGTGAGAGACGGCGGGCAACTGATGCCAGGTTCGAGGTTATTGCTGATGTTTTCAGTGCATTCCGTTTTCTTCAAAGTGAGTAGAGCTTTGAACCTTGGGTTGATTTCCGCGTCTTGTGGGTTTGTGTGATGACAGTTAGTGAAGGACCGATGTGGTATAGCAAGGTAGTGTAGCACACTGGGTAATTTGAGCTTATGTTCTGGCCTCGGACCTGAACCTCAATCAACTGGCAGTTTGGGATGTAGGAAGGAAAGGAAAGAACGCCAGTTTGGGAGCATCAGCATCGCTTTATACACGCCACGAACATTGACTCATCGGAGATAGGGGTCTATGAAGCGTTGGATGAGTAGTCATAGGGCTTGTTTAGACTTTGAGGGCGAAAATGGTCGGCTGTTGAGATACGACGCCCGGTAAACGGCTATACTGGAAAGGGACTGAAAGAGTTCGCGCAACCATGGTTCTGATAATAATTATCTCCATATTGTTGTACTCAGGGACGTTCCCGCCCCTTGATTTGCAGCCACATGAACGAAAGTCTTGGGTGTTGTGAACTGAATTTGCCGAGAGAAGGAAGTGTGCGAACCATAGACTTTTGATCAGCCCAGCAGGTTATAAAACTAAAGCAAAAAATGTGCATGATTTTCCTTCAATGGGCCATGGTAATGAATCAGTATGTAGCATGTGATTCGCCCTTGATGTAAGCGACAAATAATGTATAAGTGTTCAAGATTTAATTCCTGGGTACAGGCGCACCGATCTAAAAGAGTGATGGGGCGAAAGAAACAGCCGGCCATAGTAGTAAAAGACAAAGTAGAAATTGGGAAATCACTTGTAGATAGTTTTAACCGATATGGAAAAGCGTCGGATTCAATGACTGTGTCGTTCTTGAGCAATGTTTCTTACTAACTTGTTCATGTCTGTTACACTCAACAAAGCTCACAACCGTAGCCTTCCAACGTCAGCATATCAACCACCAGCCCAACCCTCACCATCATCTACGCCCTGAACAAAACACCCCAGGTTATCCAAAAGACACTCAAATCTCAAACCTTACTTTCGCCCTTCGCACCCTCGCCACTTCCCTCACCCGCCTTCTTCTCATCCGGCGAGAACGTCAAGCTCACACTGTTGACGCAATGCCTCTCATCAGTGGGGGTGTCGAAACCCTCGCCCTTGAACACATGCCCCAGGTGGCCGCCGCAATTGGAGCAGACAATCTCCGTTCTCAACATGCCGAAGGCACGGTCCTCATGGCGCTCAACAGCACCGGGCAGCGAGTCGAAGTAGGCCGGCCAGCCGCATCCCGATTTGAACTTATGCGAAGCCTTGTACAGCGGAGCGGAGCACGCGGCGCAGGCGTAGACACCCTCCTCGGGGTAGTGCTTGTCGAACTTGCCGGAGCCGGCGGGCTCGGTTCCCTTCTCGCGGAGGATGCGGAATTGTTCTGGCGGCGGTGTCAGTTCCCATCCCGCTCCAAAACCTCACGGTGACCGTGACGGAACCACGCACCCTTGTTCAGGACAGCCCGCCACTCATCGTCGGATTTCTTGACAGGATACGCCATCTTGTCTTGCTGCGAGGCGGAAGAGCCGAACAGAGCGCCAAAGAACGGGATCGAGGGCATCGAAGCGCGGAGCGGGCGGGAGGCAACAAGGGGGGTTTGGGCCCCGAGAGACTGAGCAGCTCGAACACGGGTAAGGTTGGAGAAGGTGTAGACGAGCGTGGAGATGAAGGGTGAGAATCGCATTTGCAATTCCTCGACCGTCTTGTTTTTTGTTAGTGTCTCACCGGTTGGTAATCGGCGAGTTTGAACAATTGCTTTGAGATGTCGAGTAAGGCAAAAAAAAAAAAGTGCCTCTGCTGGGGGTCGTGAAGTTTAAATAAGGGAAATGCGATGCCGTCTCGATACCGTGTGTCTAGAGCAGAATGTCACAATGTGGGAGGGGTGGTGAGGCAAGTGACAAATAGGATCCCTGAAGGATATTTCTTATAGGGTCCGTGACCACTAACAACGAGGAAGCTCGGTGCCGGCTGTTGCGTCAACGACTTTTGGTGGGGTTGGCAACTGGAGGTCCCGCCACAGCGGCACTGCAACGCCACAGTGTGGAATCATTTGTGGAATCAGTCATATGCGGAATCATACACTATGTGGAATCATGCGCTGTGATTCCATAGTGATTCCATAACTCGTAGTTATTCGAGGATCCTGTCGACTGCTTTTATTTTTATTTTTTGGCATTTGGATTCTAACTGTAATCACCTACGATGTACGGATACACGTGTTTGCTGTACGCAAGCGCCAGCCACCACACGAAATGTGCTATCTCATCGGGATTGGCTATTCCTATGTAATCAATTGTTTTCGAAGCCCATCTCAATTCGGGAATACGTTGGCAGATATACGCGAGCGTCTTAGAATGCCCGCTGGGGTTCACTAGGTAGCTGCGAGCAATCACCTAGAACGCGCCGAAATGGCTTTATAGACTCGAAGTCAAATTTAACTCAATCTGCTCGTATGCCCTCACCCATGCACCGACTCCTCCGCCCCCACCGTTCCATTGCAACGCCGTTCCGCTTCGCCTTCTCGAGTCACAATCATTTGTTCCTAGGACCCTTTCCGATTTAAGCCTGAGAACTCTACTTGCTCTCAAAGCTCGGGTTCTGAACAACCTCAATCCAGTAGTTGTCGGGGTCCAGCACGAAAGCGATGTTCTTCATGCGGCCGTCGGTGAGGCGCTTCTTCCAGTTGCACTTCAAGTCCTCGAAACGCGCGCATGCAGCTTCGATATTGTCGACCGAGACGCCTGTTCCCCACCCACCGTTAGCTTTCACGTCCTCTACTCCCCAGACTGTCCAAAAGGAGGGAAACTCACAAATGTGTCCAAAACCCTGAGGCTGGTCATTGCCGTTGTGGTAGCTGAAGCTCTCGTCCTTCTCGGTGCCGTGGTTCCACGTCAGCTCGAGTATGCCCTCGCGCTGCGCCTGGCTCTCGCCCTCCTTGAGATCGCCGTAGGCCAGGAAGAAGAGCGTGAAGTCGCTGGACTCATTCTTGCGGATCAGCGACATGCCGAGGACATCCTGGTAGAACTTGAGCGACTTCTGAGGGTCCTTGACGCGAAGCATCGTATGGTTCTGTTACTGTCAGCCTCTGATGTTCCTCTTCCCGCTCCTCCATGCCGAGGCAACCCACCATCCTGTAAGTCGTCACGTCCGTCTCCTTGACGTTCTCCGTCTGTTCGATCGGCTTCTGGCCGATGATCTCGACCCAATACTGGTCCGGGTCCAGCACAAACGCGATGTGGCGCATCTTGCCGTCTGTAAGCTTCTTCTTGAAGGTGTAGCCGGCATCCTCGAGGCGCTGGCACGCCGCTTGTATGTTGTCGACGCTGATGCAAGTGTGGCCGAAGCCGCGGTGCGGCTCCGTGTTACCATTGTTGACCTTGTACTCCGGGTCATTCTCGGTACCGTAGTTGTGCGTCAGCTCGATGATGCCCTCACGGTCGAAGGCGTCCCTGCCCGCCGACAACGCGTTAGGCGAGTCGTAAGCCAGAAAGTAGAGATCGAACTTGGCTTCGGGCTGCGGCATCTTCTTGATGACCTTCATGCCGAGGGTCTCGTAGAACTTGACTGGTGGCTGTCAGTAAGGGGACTTGAGGCGCGGCTTCTTGTCATCATACCCGAAGCCTTGGGATCCTTCACTCGGATCTTTGGGACATTGTTAGCTTGATCAGTATCCTAGAGCTGGGCCTGAATACACACCATCGAGTGGTTGAACTTGTACTTCTTGACATCTGTCGTGGTAGCCATGGTTGCAAATTGACCGATTCGTCCTGCTGGGGTTGATAGGAGTCAGTGCACACCTTCTCAATAACATGAATGAACCTGCGGGTTTTGGACCTTACCTGGTGGCCTAGCTGTGAGTGTGTTTTGAACAAGTTTGATTCTCTGTAGAGCTCTGAAAGTGTTCATAGAAGCAATGGTTTGCGCGCAACAGGTGTTATGAAGAAGTTGCAGCGGGGAATGCGTTTCGGGGATTGAAGCTGATGGGATGGGCTCTTTTTCGGACATAACATGCACTGCACCGTCGAGGTCCAATAATCATTACATAGCAGTCTGATCACCCCGCCACCAGTACCTACCTACCTACCTACCTAGGTATGCCGCCCCTCTCCATGCCCCACTGACGTCAACCGAAGCTAATAGAAGATCCATCTATTGGTGCCGGCAACGAAGCCCAGCCCGGACACGGACGCGGCAGAGGCTCTATACACGCGGCGCGGCACGGCACGGCGCTGCACGGCATGGCATGGCTGTCATTCCAATGTGTGTCTCAATATTCCAAGACATCCGATTCATTAACTCCCGAGTGAAATTCAATCTATTAAGCAACTGCTGTGTAGTATTTTTGATTTCTGCGCGCCATTTCTCCAAACTGTAAGATCCAATCTGTCTTGGTAATATCCATCACATTTCTCCCTCAGATGTAATACATGGTGTCCTTCAAATTGTCATGCACGCGCCTGCTCGTGGTGAGGCCCGATACACCACTAATCGTCGAGGCTGTATCCGGTGCGTCAAAGTGTTCAGGACGGTGCACACGGGCTCGCTCACATACGATGTCCGCGTAGTATGCGGGCGGGCAGATGCTGACAGCCTTGGTCGCTCGGCCGAACAAGTAGCACAGGTCGTGCGTCAGCTTCTCCAAATTGTTCGCGGCCGTCTCGCCAACACCGTACTTGCCGCGGAAAATCTCGTCCAAGAGGACTGTATAGTGTGCCGGGCGGGCGGTTCCCTTCAAGGCCGTATGCGCGGTGAGGAAGAAATCCCAGTAGCGGGCCTGGGTGACGCCGCGGTCGACGACAGTACCGCTGCGGATGTTGCGCGACTTGGGGTCCATGGTCTGCTCCGAAGTTGGGTAGAACCGGGTCTGGTGGCGCTTGACGGATACAATGATCGATAACTTGGGCCTGCGACCGGCCGAGTAAAGCTCGGAGCACGCCTTGCGAATCATGGGCAGCTCGATTTCGAGAACCTGTGTGAACTGGCCCTCGGATACGCCATCGCGGTAAATAACGATGTACTCCGGCAGCTTGTTCTGGTTGTGTTTCATCCAAAGCCGCAGGCGATCCTTGAAGTGACCTGTCAGCTCATCACCTAGCATCTCTTGGCGACCATTCTGCTCCCACGCCACTGCAGGCCACTGTCCCATGTCCTTGTCGATGCTGGCCACCAATCCGACCAGACTAGGCGCAGCATTCTTGTCATTCGGCATGTTCGTGGGATGAGTCACGTCGTATCCGACAACCATGGTCGTGCCTGCCTTGATGATGTCGATGGGGTTCTTGACAACATGATTGACGCCTCCGTTCTTCAAGTTCCACTTGAGCCCGACATTGGCATAAGTCTGTGGATTGTCCTTCATGAAGGTTTTCTCCACCACACATATCGTGTGAACACCATACTGCGTGTCTGCAAGCTTCTTGATGGTGCCGTAGAGTGCTGTGTCTTGACGAGGGAGGACGACAAGCAAGAAGTAATTCTTGGCGTTACCTTTGAGACGTTGATTCAAGCCGGCAAACCATTTGTCGATGGGCACATCGTAATTGCCGTGACGGACCTGGATCTCGTGTGGCGTGTTATCAGGTTGTTGGCTGATCGGAATGCCGCTAGTCTCAAGGAACCGAGAGAAGTTTCCGACGATGCGTCCCACATCGGCGGTTTCGACATAAGAGCCCCGGTCACCGTCAATGATGCGCACCCAAGTCCAAGCATCGATTCTCCGTCCAGGCTTCGCAACCTTGACACCGTTCATATTCCAAGAACCTGCTCTGGCTGTAATGTCCTTGTTCTTATAGGACACGGGAGGTGGAATGAGTTCGCGCCCAATGACCGTTAGAAGCTTCTTGTCCACCTCCAGACCGAATCCGCTGAGCAGGTCACTGTCAAAGCCCAGCGCGGAACAGCTGTCGACCGTCAATGACATGGCGTTGGCGAATGGAGACCGACAAGCGAAGTCGAGCATCACCGTCGTTTCGTCACCAGTGAGCTTTGAGCGGACGGCTTGGCCAGGCATGATGGTACATTGCTCGGCAGGGAAGAACATGGGCTTCTCGCGCGATCCAAGGTTGACGAGGGGCATGGTCTTGTCGGGAGCCTTGCCGTATTTCCACGTCCAATACTGATCGACGGTGTAGAAGCCCGGCGGTTTATTGCCCATCACTTTGTCTTTGCCCTCTGGGGCCTGCAGGTTGAACTTGACCTCCCTAGGACCGCCGTGATTAAAGTCGGGCTGGAACAACACATCCCTGCCCAGGACTTGCTGGGAGACCTCGAACCGATCCGCAAGACCCAGGATGGTCTTTTTACCCGTGATCTCCTTGTTGTTGGAGTCACGAAACTTTACGTAGACCCGAGTGCGAGCCAGGAACTTGGACAAAGTGCGGAGACGCATTCGAGCATTCTTGGCTGTGACTGTATCGCCCTGGCCGAAAACGGCGACGTTGAACCAACGGCAGAGTTCACTGACGTTGACCGGGGTCTTGAAGACACCGTGAGTGACGTTGACGTTCAGGAGCATCCTACCGGTGCCGAGCTTGACACTCTGGAAGTAGCCCCTGATGGCAGTGAGCGGGTCATTGTAGCCAAGCTGGGCGGTGGCTGCTCCGGGACCCCACGGGAAGAAACGGCCCTTGCCAATAGCAGTAACCTGTTCACTGCTCCGTGGAGCGTAGCCTAGAATGACGCCAAGAGCATCCACAGAGGTCGCGAATCTGGGGAAATGAGCTTCGTCCGGGTCACTCTTGTCGATCATGGTCTTCAGATAGTCCTTCATGTCGTCCAAAGGAGCTTGCGTCTCGCCAACGATACTGACCAAGTACGACTCCTGACGATCGGACCCTTCCTGCTTGAAAATGACGGCGATAGGATTGATGGCCAACTTGAGCTTATTGAGCGAGACGAGCTGGCTTTTGAACTCGGTGGCGACAATGGCGCCGGGTTCGAGTCTCCGAAGCTCCTCGATGGCGTGTTGAAGAATAATCTTCAGCTTGCGAGCGGGAATCGTGGCAGGAGGACCGTCGCCGCCGCCCTGAGGTTTCCCCTTGGCCTTGCCTTTGCCCTTTTCAGTGCTGGCGGGTTCCTTCTCTTTGGTTTCACCCTTGCGAACCTCGAGGTTGTATCGGTAGATGGTGTTGGGATTCACAGTCAAGCGAAAGTAGTTTGCCCAAAGGAGAACCTTGTTGCCCAAGGTGCCGTAGGCGGGGCGACGTGGCATGAGAGCGGCAGCGTTTGTCTCGGTGGTTATGGTCATGCTGCTCATCTTCTTGACGAGGTCAGTGTCCTTGGTCTGGTGGGACTTGATGATCCTATTCTCGAGCTCGGTGATGCTGTTGTCGGGCTGGGGAATAGAGGGCATGTTGTGACTGGCACTTGTTAGCTGACACTATGCATCAAGGACGTGATGGTGAACATACCCGTAAAATGGTCCTTCGCCATCGAATGGAGGAGGGCGACCGCCGCGGCCACCTCCACGGCCACCTCGACCACCACGGTCGAAACCACCGCCACCTCGACCGCCGCGGTCGAAACCGCCGCCACCTCGACCACCGCGGTCGAAGCCGCCGCCGCCTCGGCCGCCGCGATCTCCCCCGTAACCACCACCACCACCACGGCCGCCGCCGCGGTCGCCCCGGAACCCGCCGCCGCCGCCGCGATCACCACGGAATCCTCCACCGCCACCTCGGCCGCGACCACGGTTGTCACCGTCGCCACGGCCGCGGCCGCGGCCTCCACGTCCATAGTCCGCCATTAGATGAATTCAAGTCAGATGGGTAGATGTCCAACGAAGCATAAAATTGCGACTCGAGTGAGCTTAGATCAAGGGTGTCAGAACGGTTCTGTGTACCGAGAATGATGAACTGAGCTGAGGGGTGAAGGCGTCGGTATATCTACTTGGGCATCGTTTAATTCGCCGTCTCATGTGAAAAAGAAGGAGCGCATGGACCAACCACCGCCAAACGGGATGGAAGATCAGAGGCCTGTTTGCTGGCAATGACGCGACTGCAAACGAGCGCTTCAAGATGGACAACAAATGCGGGAGGCCGTTGAATCGCTGCTGCAAGTCTACAGCTGAGTGGCCAGAGATGTTGGAGGGGTCAGGTTGATGAAGAGTGGATGAAAGGAAATAAAATAAACCACCCTGTGCACTAGGTACCTACCTGCCTGTAGCTAACCAGGCAAGTACATATAGGTCCCCAGGTGGGTACCTACCTAGGTAGGTGGGTACCTAGAAAGGTACACTCTTGACATCCCCGCCCATGATACATGCTGACCCCGGTATCTGGTCCCTTGACAACTAGCAAAAGGCAAAGCAAAGCGTATGGATAGGTGTCCGGAACTTAGCGGACTGGTCAAGTTTGCTAACAAGACAGACAATTGCGGGTTGTCATGGGGAAGTGGTTGGCATGACCCGAGGAACAGGACAATCATGAGCAACAAGGCATTGTAACAGGTTATCCGTCATACCTACGCAGCAAGTTGCTAACATGATGGTTGACGCATTGCATGACCACCCCGTCTTGGCCGTGGTATCCCAGTTGCTCTCTTTAATGCTTTGCCAATGTGGAAAAAGTACCAAGCGTTTGCTCACCCATCAGGAGCCGCATCCATCGGCGGTCTTCTCCCTGCTGTACTGTATACACCCGGCAAAGAAGACGATGCAGTCATGTTGCATGTGATTGCCGCCCATGGACGCGGGGAGATCGTGAGTTAGCTGCATCAATGAATGCATGGACAATCCCAGCTACCGCGGTAGGCTCCCACTTGTCCCATGCAATGAGTATGAAATGGCTGTAAGACAGTCCCCTCTCATTGACGAGTGTTCTCGCTATGATCAGATTTGGTATATATACACTATTCGGGTCTATGGAAAACCTACACAGTCGCTGCAAGGTCCTCTCACAGCTGCTTCTAGTGCCTTCATCTTGCGCAAGCTTGGTATCAGGCTGACAGCCCTCACAGATCATCATACCTCGGGTACTCATAATATACGGTAGGCCTGTTCGAAACAGTTGATAGAGCATTACTTTCCAATTTGAAAAAACCACCGGACTGAGGAGAATGGAAGTGTGGCGCTGGCTGTTGACGGCAAGCAACATACCCTCTCTGATCAGCCGTAACACAGAGCTTCACGCCGCTTGCTCCGTTTGTCTTTCCCTAGCCTGCCCACGCCAACTGTACCCGCTTTTGTGGTGCCTGCAACTCTTTTTTTTCCTTTTCTTTCTCGCAAAGTAGAAAACGGAGGATCTGCGCCAACTGCGCTGGGGCAGAGTTGAGGGGTATCAGTTGCTAACCGTTTGACCCACCAAGCCAGTTTATCCAGAATCCACCATGCATGTCGCGACTGAAAATAAAAGCTACACTCGCCAGCCCTGGCAGTTCGGGTATCTCAATATTCACTTGGCGGGAGCTTCGGATGAGGACAGCTCCAGGCAGTTTCTCATGAAGGGTTCTTGATATGACCAGCTGTAGCCACCTTCAAGATGTCGCCCTCCAAACCCTTGACGTGAACAAAATCGATACCAGCCCTTTCAAGAGCATCCCGCCCGGTGTTATCCTTGACAAACTTTTCTGGTTCCTGGACACCAACGTAGACAGCCTTGATGAGAGACCGCAGCTGGAGGATTCTCTTGGTGCAAGGCAGATTTCCACTGAGCCTGACTGAGCAAGGCTCCATGGTGGTGTAAAGAACTAGAGGTGTCTTGATCACCGAACCAAGCTCCTCTTCGGCCACACCGTGCTTCTCGACTAGTTTAATGAAGCAGCATTGCTCGGCATGTGTGTTACCAGGAAGCTCCAACGTGTATCCCGTTGACACGACCGAATTGTTGGCAGGGTTGACGAGCACAGCCCCGACTCTGTAGTTGGTAGGCTTGGGTGGCGACTTTTGTGCAAGTGAGAGCGCATATTGGAGGTACGCTGAGTGGTCGCCTGGTGCTATCGACACATGTTGACTGTCTCCGACCTCTGATGTCATCTTGGAGCTGTTCGAGAAGCGTGCCACGAGCGCTGGTATATGAGCCTATCAATGGTTTGATGTTTTATGCGCCGCGTTCGTGTTCCTCTTTAGATTCAAAAGTGATCGATCCGTTCGTAAAATTCTGGCGTACAACCTCAAGTGGGCAAGATGTGTGTTAATGACCAGGTCGGCATAGGAGGGGTAGAGCAGTCTCTGACATCAAATCTCGTTATCCGTAAAGTCTAGGTAGGTAGGTATCGGTGCTGTGAGTACGTCCCACCGATGGTCCGCTTTCAAGTGCCCCCACGGGGCGCACGGCTCTTTAGGCGGTCTTGGCGCAGAGGCACCTTCGCGCTACTCGACCCACCACTCTAGCTGGCGCGTCTCTACCAACGTGAACGCGTCGCAGAGCTCGCTCCCACTTTCCGCCTTTCATCACCTCGTTATTAACACCACTGTATACCGAGAAAATGTCTTCTTCGGACGATCTCGCCGACGGCGAGCCCCCTGTGATCGACCCTTATGAGATTCTTGGGCTCGCTCGTGAGGCCACAGCCGACCAAGTTAAATCAGCCTACCGGAAGGCAGCACTCAAAAACCACCCAGGTAAGCTATCAAGATGTGCTCGCATCTTGTATTGTGGCTGACGTTTCTCCTCTTGTAGACAAGGTCTCTGACGACCGAAGAGATGAGGCCAAAGAAAAGTTCCAGTCCATCGCCTTCGCATACGCTATCCTCTCCGACCCGGCACGACGCAAGCGTTATGATACCACCGGCTCGACGTCCGAGTCGATTGTCGACTCGGAAGGCTTCAACTGGTCTGACTACTACCGCGAGCAGTTCCGCGATGCGATATCTGCAGATGCTATCGAGAAATTTGCAAAAAAGTACAAAGGCTCCGACGAGGAGAAGGACGATGTTCTGCTTGCCTATGAAGAGCACAAGGGCGACATGGACAAGATCTACGAGACAGTAATGCTGAGCGATGTCCTCGAGGACGACGAGCGCTTCCGCAAGATCATCGATGAGGCCATTGCAAGCGAAGATGTCCCACGCTTCAAGCGATACACCATGGAGAGCAGACTATCCAAAGCAGCCCGCGTCAAAGCAGCAAAGGGAGAGGCACAGGAGGCCGAGGAGTACGCCAAGGAATTGGGCGTGCACGACAAACTTTTTGGCGACAAGAAGGCCAAGGGAAAGAAGAAGGCCAAGGATGCTGGCGAGGATGACCTGGCGGCGCTCATCAAGAGTAATCAGCAGAAGCGTGCTGGGTTCCTGGATGATCTCGCCGCCAAATATGGAGCCACCAGCCAGTCGAGGAAGGGGAAGAAGAGAGCCGTCGAAGAAGAAGAGCCGTCAGAAGAAGCCTTCCAAGCTGCGGCTGCGCGATTGAAAAAGGCCAAGGCAGATGAGAGCAAACCCGCGAAGGCGGGGCGAAGATCAAAGCGGTAGGATCGGCGTTGTTGGTTTGGCGTCTTCGGGACTGGGTCACAATAAGCAAGGGATCATGGGAAAGGCTGGATTCGACCCAATGTTTATGACGGAGTTGGTATCAATTGACTAACAAGAATGGCCACGCCTTTCGGTCATTTTCCTTTTTACCTGTTGGTTTTTTTCTTTCTGTTTCTTTCGTTGAAGCCGAATCTAGATGCATGGTGGTTCAGGTCTTAGCGCATCTCGAAAGGTACCGGTAATGCTGCCTAGCGCCACAATGCGGGTGCGCCACTTATGTAGCGTTGTGTTGGAAAACATGCACGTCCCCAGGTCAACCACTTCCCAGTAAACTCCTCAGTGCCACCCCACGTCCATGTCCTCGACACGACGCGTACTTTCAAGTCTCACGACGAACCACCGGTAATCCGTAGCAACTCATTTCGGAGGTCATGGTCAGATCTGGGTAGATAGAATCCATCTGAACCAGACGGACCATGCCATGACGGACGATCGATCTGCAGGGCTCTATCCGCGATACTGCCTTCACCTCTCTCCAACCTTTAATACCTGGTGCCTCCTGCACGCATCCGACATACACGCCCTGATTTCCGTGCCCGAATATGAAGGTACGCCGCAGTTGGCAAGGCATTGCGAGTTGGTGCTGACGGGCCTCCGTTTTTGCAGTGCAGAATTTTTATTTTCACAAGAATCTACCTATCAAATGGGCGCGCATCGTCGGCATCGTCGTCGCCATCGATGACTTCCCGGGCCGGCGCATCTACACGGTTGACGACAGCAGCGGGGCCTGCATCGAATGCGTTGTCGCGCTGAAAACGCCGCCGACATCGGACACGAGTGCTCCAAAATCCGACACGACAGGCTGGTTCAGCAGCAACAGGCCGCAGCCGCAACCGCCCGCGGATTGCGTGGATGTGGACGTGGGCAGCGTTGTCGACGTCAAGGGAGGACTCGCGACCTTCCGCGAGGAGATGCAGATCAAGGTGGAAAAGGTAAAGATTCTCAGGTCCACGGCGCAGGAGGTGGAGCTGTGGGAACGCCGCACACGGTTCCGGGACGAGGTGCTCCTACAACCGTGGGTGCTCAGCCAGAAGCAGATACGGAAGTGCAAGAAGGAAGAGATGGGGGATTTCCCGGGCGACGATAGCGAGGAGAAAAGGCGCAAGAAGGAGAAGAGGCGCGCGGAGAGGGAAAAGGTGGAAGATGAGATGCGGCAAAAGGCCGATGCTGTGGCGGCGGCTGCGGCGGCGGCTGCGAAAGAAGACCGATACCTCGCCTACAAGCTGAGAAAGGAATCGCAAAGACTACCGAAGCCTTTTCTGGCTTCTGCGGCTACGGGTCCGACCATAGAAGAGGATAAATATCGTATCCATAAGTTGAGGAGGACCGGGGCCAGGAGCTTTGGTAGAAGAACAGGTGCACCCGGCGGTCTCTTGCGACAGGTCCTTGACGACAGCATCAGGGAAAAGGCCGACGCCTCGGGACGTTGAAACTTGGTGTGAACGGTATAGGCGTTCTGGAGGTGGCTTTTGTATTTGATACCCAAGGGTGACTGAAATTTACGTTTCAAACAATGGTTGTGCTCAAGCCGGTACTACCGTAAGTATTCATTCGGCCCTGCGGCAGCTCTCTCTCTCACACAAACACACTTCATCTTGCTTGTCATCATCATACTCCCATCCCCAAGCCAAATCTTGCGGCAGGTATTTGCCAAGAAACACGCCAAGGCATCCCCGCAAGTCCGACTAACAGTTGTCAAACTGACATGACCTGGTTACACCCAAATGATTACCTGCATGTCAACATAAGGGTATCGTCGCGATGGGTTTTCTGATCAAACAGAGAGCCTTTACAGGCCTTTCGAACACCACCCGGAGTTACAAATACCATTTCTATCCAGCTGGTCTGTTCATGCGAGGTAGGACCTACGTCACTGGTCCAAGTGCCTCGCCAAATTGGCTCAACGGGGCTCCCCCCTCCCAAGGCAATCTGGCCCCCGGAAGAGACAGCCTACCTCCAGTCTGGTTAACGGCTCTTAATTCTACTTGCATTCCATCGCAATCGAGGCCAAGTGACCAGTTGCTCTGTCGATTGCACAATTTCTTTCCCGCCATTGGCTGTTGTTCTCAATAGTGCCCGGGGCCTATTTAACGGCAGCTTGGATGCCGAAGAGTACCCACGCCAAGGGCAAGCACGCGTCAGCCAAAGAGGGTCGCTCGGTTCAGCATTAGTCGCGTATCCTCCTTCACATCGCAACTTCTTCATTCTTACGCCTAGCATTAAAAGCACCCGGAATTGCACGTTGAAATAGCAGCGGGCACCCTATTACCTATTTATACCACGCCCCTCATATGGATATTTCACTTCTTACCGCCACCACCTAATTCCAGGAAGAGGCGTTGTATTCTTTGGCGGCACGAATTCATGACAGACTTACCACGGACGCCCGCCTGTCTGTCTTGCCCGATCACGATTCATCAGTACCTAAGCTCCTCGTTGCCCTATTGCACTGCCCGCTTCGTTCTCGAACTGGATTGTTTGAGTTCCCTAGCAAGACGTTCTACATTCCCAACAGGTGAGACCTCTCCATTGTTCCTGGAACACCCACATTCCTACACTCTCGTGTTGCATGGTAACGCCTAAACTTATGATGCCCGCGCTCTGGTATGCGGGTCAAGGGACCACGCCGCCGCCGCCGCCGCCGCCGCCGCCTCGTCCGGCTTTCCATTGTTGATCCGTCAGCTCTCGGCATAGCCATTTATATGAGCCTGGGAGCACTGCCCGTGTGCTGACTGGTTGAGAAACCTTTCTTCGTTTCACAACGCTCTATAACGTACTAGGGGCCAAAATTGGGCTCGTAAATCTTGATACACGTTCGCCGAGACGAAGAAAACAAAACATACTATTATTGTCTCCCGCAATGGCGGGCCTTCATTTGAGGATGGCGATCATAGGGCTAACTTTGATACAGGTCTTAATTTGCGCGAGTGCCCACGGCTTATCCCACCAGCAACACGTTCGGCTTCACCCTGCACACCCAGGCCCGGAAGTTGTTGGTCAGCTGAACATCCGTTCTTTGCTACTCGACCGACGTGACCTCACCTGCGTCACGGAGACGGCCAATTTCACCGTTACAGTCAAAGTTACGAGAGGGGCGCAGCAAACTTCAGCACCCGTCTCTGAGACCATCCGCGATATATCGGCTATTACCACCGCGGATCCCACGGGTACAGTGGTGATTTTACCCTCCTTGACTGACAAGATCCCTCAAACAACCGGATTCATACCCAGTAGTCTGGACACCTCTGGCAAGGCAACATCTTGTCCCCTTATATCGCACAGTATTCCGGTTCCAACCAGCTTGATTGAATCGACATCACCAGTCACAACGGTTGCGCCAGTTCCATCTGCAACAATGCCATCCGGAAACATCTTTGCAGAGCCCATCGCCACGACGGCGCCTCCTGGCTCTATCCCGGCTCGCAGCGACCACCCCGTTCCGAGGAAGGGCATCACGTCGACTTCACCGCTCCAGACAAACAAGTTTTTCTCCAACTTCTTCTTGGGGGACCAAACTGCGCCGACATATACCTACCCCTACGGCATAGCATGGGGAGCCGGGCGAGGGGCAGCTGCCAGCTTCGGCATGACCATATCCCACATCGACGCGAATCAGCGTGTCTTCGGGCCTACTAAGCCTTCTGGCGCTGCGGCCTACTTTATCAACCCGGTAGGTATTCAATCAATGGTCATCAGCGCCCAGGAGCTTGGTCCAGACACCGCCGTGGGAGTCGACAGCATCACAGCCTTCTCTGCAACGGTTCATCTGAAGCCAAACGCCCAAGCTGTACCTGCTGTATCCTTTCCCCTCGTTCAAGGGATGCCCTTCGTCACGGCCCGGTACGCCGGCGCGACCCCTGTCATCAAAACGGGGGTGTTCTTCAAGACAGTCACACGAGTGACCCAGGACCCAAAGCCCGGCGTTGCAAAGTTCACTTTTCAACTTGAAGATGGCAAGATTTGGCGACTGTATGCCTACGCAACCACCGGACCCCAGCTTAACTTGCAGGTTGTCAATAATGGACTTGCTCAATCGACGCAGCCATTCTACGGCATCATCCAAGTTGCCAAGGACCCAGGAAACGGAGAGGCCTTGCTTGACCAGGCCGCCGGTGTTTATCCCACGACGATCGAGCTGACTGGCTCCGTGAGCGGTACCACAGGCTCGTACAGCTTCAAGTTTGCCAAAGAGGGTCACCCCGAGGGAAAGCTGGTCATGTTCGCGCTACCTCACCACATCTCCTCGTTTGATTCCACGACAAGAAGCGCTGTTCAGCCGGTGCAGATGATGACCCCTACCAAGGGCATCGCGATTGCGGTCTTGGCTGATCAGTGGACAATGATGGAGGCAAACATGCCCATTGCCATGACCTTTGCTCCCTGGAGTCCTGATAGAGGTAGTCTGACCACGTTGTCTGACGGTGCTCGGGCCGTGATCCGCGGGATAGCAGCCCAGGAGGTGTCCCAAGATATGATGGCCCAGTCCGACTTGGACTCCATGTATTTTAGCGGAAAGGTTTGCGTACTTCCCATAACACACTGCACAGCTTTTACTGACATGTATGTAGGCTCTCGCCAAGTTTGCCTTGCTGATTGTCGTGATTAATGACATTCTGCGAGACCCAGCCTTGGCACAGTCGGGTCTGAATAGACTGAAGGCGGCTTTTGCAAAGTTTGCTTCTAACCAGCAGAAGTTCCCGCTAGTATATGAGAGTGAGTTGCGTTTCTCATACGAGATCAGTCCTCGAAATAACCAGAATTGCAGGTGCTTGGGGAGGTGTAGTGTCTTCGGCAACCTACGTCACGGGCAACGATGGCGCTGACTTTGGCAACACGCAATACAACGATCACCACTTCCACTACGGTTATCACATCCTGGCCGCAGCCGCCATTGCTCACCTAGACCCAGGCTGGTTGAACGGGAACAGGGACTATGTGAACACGCTGGTACGAGACGTCGCCAATCCCAGCACAAAGGACACATACTTCCCTACGTGGCGAGCCTTCGACTGGTACCATGGCCACAGCTGGGCGCATGGGCTGTACGCTTCGTATGATGGAAAGGTAAACATCATTACCCGCGCACGACAAGCATCAACTGACATGTGAAAAATAGGACCAAGAGTCAAGCTCGGAGGATATGATGCACGCATACGCGCTCAAGATGTGGGGTGACGCCTCAGGAGACGGCATGCTCTCGATGAGAAGCAACCTGCAGCTCTCTATCATCGCACGCGCACTCCAGCATTACTATCTCTACAAGAGCGACAACACCGTGCAGCCGCCCCAGTTTATCGGAAACAAGGTGGCCGGTATCCTCTTCGAGAACAAGATCGACCACACAACCTACTTTGGCGCTAATATCGAGTTCATCCAGGGCATCCACATGATCCCCCTCCTCGCACCCTCGCCCCTTGTCCGCACACCCGACTTTGTGCGCGAGGAGTGGGATGTGTACTTTAGCGGAGGCCGCGTGGATGGCATTGCGGGCGGCTGGAGGGGCATCATATACGGAAACCTGGCGACCATTGACGGTAGGACGGCGTGGGACTTTTTCAACAGCACCAACTTCGACCCTGGCTGGATCGACGGCGGTGCGAGCTTGACGTGGTACTTGACATACGCTGCTTGTAAGTCGAGCGAGCCCTACCTAGCCCACGCATGCCAAGAAGTCCGGCTACTGACCTTTATGTTTAGTGATGGGCAACGTCTAAAGCTACCCTCATGACAGAGGGTACAAAGAGACGCTATAACGACTAGAAACACCAAGATTGTCATGAACCCCTTATGATTGGTGGACGAGATATGAAGCTTAGGAGGTGGCACCATTAGAATTCGGGTTTTCTTTCTTTTCGCTAGCAACGCAAACGAGTAATGACGGGACGGGAAACGACCCCGACGAGCAGGAGACGGTGCTTATTCAACAACGACGATGACGACGACAACGACCACGAAAACGAAAACGACACAAGAACCCCTATGGTACGCACAACAGACACTATCAGACAGTCCTTCCCAACAACAACGCGAGTTTACTACTTTTCACCTGACCATCGTACATCTCATTAGCCACGTGAACATGAAGCACCGACCATTTCATTCTTTTCGAAACGGCCATGTAGTGAACAGATGATATGCAAGGGGTCCCCAAGGGTCCCAAGACTCTGGGTCTGAATCTCCCCGAGTCTGATGTAGCATATTTCGTAACCTGGCGCGTCTGGAGAAGGATGCAGCAATTCGGCCCTGCATCTCCCACCCGAGTGTCTCGATCCCTCCCAGCCTCCGGCCGGCAGGCTCGTCTATGCAAGAGAAGACGGTTGTACGTCGCTAGCTCGATGCTCGAGAGTGGAGTCAGATACGGACGGAGAGATAAATGAAGAATAACCCGCACGTTTCCAGAACACGGACACACCCGGACCACTCTCCGGAGAACTGGGAATGTTTGGGGAAGCTCGCAAGAGGAACCCGGGTGATTACACTCCGGCGTCCCTGTACAACGGGTACAACGCGTCACCCATTGGTTGACCAGCATCTCTGACGCCTTTGAGGGGGGAGGGCAAGACTCGGGAGCGGAAGGGTGTTTTGCATGGTGGGCAGTGCGAAACAAGAAGATGGAGGGGAGAAATAGAATCAAACGAAACAAACTTGGGGGCCTGGAAAGCTTAGCTTCTCTGGTCGCCACAAATGCTTATTGCAACTACTAATTAGAATCAGGCTGCGGACGATACCTAGACAACCACGGGGGGAGGACAGGGGCTTCTCGACAATATGCGTAAGCAGAATCAATAACACGGCAAAAAACCGGTGTTGGGTCTATGGATTGCATGGCACTGTCCAAGATGGTACCGGGGCCCGTAGCAAACACCGTGTTCTTACCCCGTGCATCGTCCCTGAACACTGTGCTCCGAGGACGTGCATAGTAAGAAGCGTTTCCAAAGCCGCGGTTGAATAGCCATGACCTGACCTGACCTGTCGGATTAGCGCGTATGCAGTGCACCCAGGGCTTGCCCGACACTCGTGTGGAGGGCGCAGCGACGGTCTTTCAGGTTAGGTTGCATACGTAGTTGGTATGGTACGATACCGCGCGTTGTGTGCCTCACGCCAGGTACCCCAAAAGAAAAAACTCCGGTACGGAACTCTTCAGCCCATTGAGGCTTTGGCTGATGGGATCACACTAGATGACAACCCTCGACGGGGTGGGATATGAGACGAATGGTCAACGGTCAAGCAGTCGCGAACACGCGTGCTTACGAAAGCTGCGGCGCTCGGACTGACGTACCTAGCGGACGAGAACGGCATCGTTTCCCAACCCCAAGCCCAACACCCGGAGACTGTCGTCAATTGGACCGGATACAGTCAGCCTGTTGAGAGTGTACACTAATTGCGATTTTGGACGAGGGTGGGGAGGGAGGCTGTATCTGTCCGCAGTAATTTGCCAAGTCTGGTAATGTGTGAGCCCGGAGATACTTGGCACCTCGGGTCATCAAGGTGCTCTGCTCTTCAGCAGCCAGTCCCCGCGTCCAGGTGGTTGATTTCGTTCCAGCTGCTACTCCCTCACTTTGCCTCGCGAGACAGCAAGCCAAGCTAGGTAATACGTTGTGTATTACGAATCGCCCGACGGACCAGGTTGCAAATGCCGGGCGAGGGGACGTGGTCGGGGCCCAGTTGGGGGAGGGGCGCTAGATCTGTCGAATGGCTGCATGGTGGTGGCTGTGAAGTACTTGCGCACGATGCCGCCCGCATCGAGAGAGCGCGCGCGCACGCGCGTTGAATGATGCATATTATGTATACGGTTAGAGAATGGATGACTCGGAGGTTGGATGCAAATGAATCGCCCAAGGGGCCGGCCTAGATCCCCTAGGTGGCCGTTCCCCCCGCACTTTAGAGTTGGGGGATGTTTGTTGACGTCCCTTTGCCAATAAACTCCTGACGCGAACCTATCCTCCATGAACCCTAACCCGAATCCTAGCCTGGTGGCATTTGTAGCGGCTCCAGTATGAGCGATGAAAGCCTAAGGTATCAACAACTTCATTCACCGCAGAGAGAGGCATGCCACACTTGGTAGTTTGGCGCCAAAGACAACCAATTGATCACGAGTAGAACTACAACTTTCCAAAGGGACCAGGCAGGTGCGCAGAGATGACAGACGACGCCGTCGAGACCATGTCGGAGATGCTGATGTATTCGTAGGTCCGTGAGTGAGCGAGACAGAGACACGGCAGGCAAGCTTTTATCGATAAGAGAAATGACGATAAGGGGTCCAGCGGCGTGGCGCAGCATGGGTAGCCCCATGTCCGGTCATGTCATAGCACTCAGCGTCGATGTGGTTGGGTCCGCAGATCGGTGCATGGGGCTCGGAATCCGGTGGGCCCGCCGGCTGCCGGCAACCCAGTACGAATGGGGCGTTTTGTTGGATACCTATTCGTACGTCGGTAACTGCAAACAGCGTATCCGGGACCTTCTTGGTCTACACTAGGTATTGCGCCCTTTCTGATCGGGAGCTTGTTTGCGGGATGCCGGTCGCGAGACATTCTGGGGGGAGGGGGGGGGGGGGAGAGATAAGGAGACAGACAGGCTTATGAGGGGTGGCGTGTTTTGCGCAGTCATGGATGGAGGAGCGATCAGTGAATCTGAGTTTTGCGAGTGCCCCCGTAGCAACGCGCCGTGGCAACACGGGCGACAGGTTGACGAGATCAGAAATCGGCCCCGCGTTTTGGAATTTAACGAGAATCTCACGCGAGCGGGCCGGAAATGGAACAGCAGGGGGGGAGCTGTGCAACAACAGTGGTGAGCGGCTGGAAGAAGGGAGCGTGCGAACTGTTTGTCGCACATCCTCCCTCCCTCCAGTCTCTGAACCGAATGTCAGGAGCTGTGGGAAGGATTTGTCGAGTCAAACCTTATGTCGATCAACCCCCCTCTTTCCATCCCCCCTCCTGGGAATATATGAAAAAAGATGATAACAAAAACCTTCTAGGTTGCCAAGGCAATGCGTAGCGACTATGCAAACAACAAGGTGGATTTCGGACATACCTAGGGAAGAAAAGAAAGAAAAAAAAAAAGCGACCGGCTCTGTGCTCAATTATCTGGGTGGGGCAAATTCTTCTTCCTCACCAAGGGATATCGCAGGGAGAAACAAACTATGGAGATGCCGGAATGACGGCGAGAATCCTCGGTGATTTATGACGAAAGGCAGACAAGACAAACAGATAGAGACAGGTGCTGCTGATCGGCGCCGGGAGAGTAAAGTGTTCCTTCCGTTCACTAGCTTCGCGGGCAGAATACCATGGTACCTGTACTGTCCGTACCTACCTACCTACGAATACATCGTATATCAGTACCTACGTTGTATGTGTAAATGTGGGAGGGGGAAAGTCCAGGCGGGGAGGTTGAAGGAAGGAAGGTGAATGGCGTACGGAGGGACGGCATCTCAACCCAAGTGGGTACCTAGGTAAGTGGGCGAGCGAGCGTCGGACAGGAAACAACGGAGAAATATCAGAAGCAACGCCAGACAACACAGCCACGCTTGGCACCGCTCAGGAAGCTTCCCATTGGGTGTCACCTGCCCCATTAAGGTACGTACTCAAGGCTGAAACCTGCTCCTGACTGGCTGGGTCGCTGTATGACGTTTGAGAGAGAAAGAGACAATGGGGGGGCCACTCTGAAGCTTGTATTTCTTGCTTTGCTACTTGTCATGGACGGAGGGAGACTCCGTAGATCCTTCTGACAGCTGGATGCAGTCATGAGAGGGTAGTAAAGCGCCAGAGACACGCAGCGCTGACAGGACTTGAATGCACCGATGCAGTCATTGTCATTGAATGCCAAGGATAAACCTGAAGAGCTCTGCAACCGACCGGTGCTGGTATACTACCTAGGGTAGGTATGCGACTGGTCCGCCGCATGCCCATCCGGTTGGTTCATCCTCTCGATTCTGGGAGGCCGCCCGCGCACCCCAAAAGCTGTGATTCCCACCGAACTGCCGCTCGCTTCCTGTCCTCGCAACCCAGTCAGTACAGTGTACCTATGAAGACCAGTCTCGTCTCATCCCGTCCATTCCACTTCTTTCTTGGGGTACCACGGTGTCCCTCCCACGTTCCATATCGCCTGACAGGAAAAGGGGGCTGTGTTCGTTTCTTGTTTAAGCACTCTCCCAAGTCTGAACTCCTGGAACACGGCTTTGTCCAACGGATCGTCGCCGCTGCTGCTTTTCATTCCCATCACATCAGCAATTTATTTTACACCGTTGCTTGGAGCCTGTCTCGCCCTTCATCTACATCGCCGCGCTGAGACTACCAACTGGCCTTGCGCTCGCTCGCACACCATCTCTTCAAACGGACGGACATCAATCACTGCAGGCTGCTTAAGCAGGCAAGCAAGCCCGAAGACGATACCTACCTACATACTATATACTCTTTCGCCTCAACTCCCCCACCCCATTCGATTTACCTCGCCCCCTTCCCGCGCTCACTCCACCCTACCTACCTACATACCTACCTACCTACCTACAGTACTAACCCTCGAGCACCGCTACTTCAGCATCGTCACGCCCTCTCTGCACGTTTGATCCAATCCACTTGGACCGCCTTTCGATACAGATCCCTCGTGCCTTGGACTTGGCGCCCAACGTGCTTCCCATAGCTTCGCATCATTGGGCCACACCGTCCACTGACCGACCCTTGACCCACTTTTCCTTCACCGTCAGGCGCCGCAGGCATAGGGCCTTCAGCGGTAACCTCGTCCGGTCCGTGGTGACTGACTGACTGACTACCTACCTACCTACCTACCTACCTATACCTTATCGACCATCATCGGAGATACCTGACCTGAGCTTGGGTGGGTGTGCGCTTCCCGTCTGTGATATTGAGCAAAAAGGATCAAGCACCGAGTCACTCGTCGCAGTCGACATGTTGTGTAAGTACTTGCGCCCGCCCAGCATCCCGTTTACCTTGGCATCCGTTTCCTTCACAGCCTACCTTACCTACCTGCCTACCTATTCATACATGTCTATTGTGTTGTCCGCCTTGTTTGTATTCCTACGTCCCCATTTCTTCCACTTTCCTACCATTCACTGCTACCTGCCTTAGTGCAGCCCCCGGCAAAACCCCATTGGACTTTCTTGCGTCCCCCCATGTCCTAGAGCTGCACCTCCGGGTACCCTGAGCTTGGCACGCCCAGTCTTAGGCTCTCTCTCTTCCCTCTGCTGCCAGAGTCATTCACCTCTTTTCTTTCCTCCAAGCCACATTCTGGCATCGTAACCACTACCCACCACCACCTGGGTCGCCTTATCCCGCCCATTGTCATTCCCTCCTCACCTTTACATTCCCTTTTTCTTGTCTTCCATTTCGCCCTCTCTTTGCCTACCTTATTCCGACATACGCCTACCCACCACGAGAACCGCGCGACAGCGACGGGAGATACGTCTCTGCCTTATTGATTAGGGCTCCGGCTAATTATGAGGGTGCGATGTCCGACAACTCAGTCAACCAGCATTTCCGCGGACAGGTCCGCTCTTGGGGAACCGCCAACAAGCCCAATGGCAATGTCAACGAGACCTCGCCGCTCCTTGTAAACGGCAACGGCAACGGCAACCATGAGACCCATGTCGCCAACGGCGACAGCGGCAACAAGACGCTCAAGTTCCTTTTCAACTCAACACATACCCCGGGCACCGACAGCCCCAACATCGCCGTGAGGTACTCCTCCCAGGCATGGCACGTTACCAAGGTGTCCCTCTTGAGCAGTAAGTAGTTTCATCCACCCGTGCCTTGCCTTGGCCATGCTGGTGATATTGCGCCGCGATTGCTAACAAGTCTTGTCTCCATCACAGACTATGTCAACTTTCTTCTGGTCATGGTTCCCTTGGGCATCGTTGCCGGAAAGCTTCACTGGAGCCCGACTGCCGTCTTCACCATCAACTTTTTTGCTATTATCCCGCTCGCCGCTGTCTTGTCTTTCGCAACCGAGCAGATTTCTATGAAGCTGGGCGAGGCTTTAGGAGGACTGCTCAACGCTACCTTTGGCAATGCAGTCGAATTGATTGTTAGCATTGTTGCCTTGAAGGAGGGCCAGATCGAGGTTGTCCAGTCGTCTATGCTCGGCTCCATTCTCTCAAACCTGCTTCTCGTCATGGGCATGTGCTTCTTCTTTGGCGGCATTGTCAACATGCGCGACAGGGTTACCGGCCAGGGAATGGAGCAGAGCTTTGCCTCTGCTACAGCGCAAACCACCTGCTCGCTTATGACTCTCTCTTCTGCCTCGCTCGTCATCCCTGCCACGGTAAGCAGCATCCTGATGCGCCCATTTATTCTCATTCATCAGCTAACGGTGCATGACAGCTTTACTCCGTGCTTGATAAGGCCGACAGTGTCGAGAAGGAGCACAGCATTCTGGTCCTGTCCCGTGGCACTGCCATTATCCTGCTGTTACTCTACGTCCTTTACCTCTGGTTCCAGCTGCGCACTCACCCCAACCTTTTCGATGCCGAGATCCAGCACCACAACGAGGAGGAGCCCGAGGAGCCTATCATGGGCCCCATCGCCGCCGCCGCCGTGCTCGTGGTCACCACCGTTCTGGTTGCGATCTGCGCCGACTACCTCGTCGAGAGCATCGACCCCATTGTTGAGACGGCCCACATCAGCAAAAACTTTATCGGACTTATCCTTATCCCTATCGTCGGTAACGCAGCAGAGCACGTCACAGCCGTCGTCGTGGCTATCCGCAATAAGATGGACCTTGCTATGGGTGTTGCCATCGGCTCTAGCATTCAGATCGCCCTTCTCGTCACTCCATTCCTGGTCATCCTTGGATGGGCAGTCCTCGACAAGCCCATGACTCTGCACTTTGAGACGTTCGAGACTGTCGCCTTCGCATTCTCTGTACTGGTAGTTACGTACACTGTGCAGGACGGCAAGTCCAACTACCTCGAGGGCGCCATGCTGCTCGGCCTCTACATCATTATCGCCTTGGCATTCTACGTTAGCCCGAGCGATGCGTTGGACAGAGTCTTGTCCGTTGTCAGCCGCTGAAGTAACCAAGGGCTGAGGATGAAGAGACATGGTTGCGATTTGCAGCCCAATAAACCACGAACCAAGGATGCCCACTATACCCCACGTAGGGCGCCTTGGCATCTACTGCATTGTTACGAAGTCGTCCACCTCAACTGTGGTTACTGAAATGAAGTCAGCGAACAAATCCTTAGACGACAATTGCGCAATCAACCCCTCCGTGTATTTCCTTACGTACGTGAGTGCGAACTGTACTATACTTTCTTCGGCCGGATTTGGTGAGGTTCGAATTCCAGGTTTCTTTTGCGAAACAGTAAAATTGGTTTGAGAACAGAGACGGGAAAAGAAATACGAAGACCATTCGTTTCGGTCTCAACTAGGCGTTTCGATCGAACAAGTGAACAAGAATAAAGATGAAAATAAAAATATTCCGAGTACTTGAAAATCTTTGCGTTTTTTCGTGTTGCCAATGGCGCCTGTGGTACCACGCCGGATACCGTCATGATGAGTTACTATTCAAACCAGCAACCTCTGAACCTCAAAGCCGTGTCCACCACCATCTACATGCATGCAATCAATGCCTTCCTTGACAGTTCTTTCCATTCCATCACATGGTCGGCCTCAACATGGGCGCGATGATGCCCTGCTTCTTGAGCACGCGCGGCTTCGTCGCCTCCTGGTGCGATTCCTTGGTGACCCATTCCGGGCCAAGGGGCAGGCGCAGCGAGCGCTCGTACTGCGCCTTGGACTCGAAGGGGTGGGGGAGCTGCGTGGCGAGGTATTTGTCGTTCTGGGTCCAACGCTTAGATTAGCAAGGCCAAACATAAAAAATGATGATAAAACTTGGGGGGGGGGGAGAAAGCAGGAAAGCAAGGGGGGTTAGGAGAAGAGAAGGAGAGGGGGGAACCAACCTTCTTGATGCGCTTTTCGCTGATGATGACCTTGTCCAGCTTGGCGTCCTTGCGGTCCGCCTTCTTGACGCCCTCGATCTTTGTCACGAAGCGGCCCTGCTGGCGCTTCTTCTCGCGGCCGCTGACGCCCTCGCCAACCCACCCGCCCCACCCGGGCAGGGTGTTGTCAACAATCTTGTCGTCATCCTCGATCTCGGCCTCGGTCTTTTCGCGCGCAAAGTCGACGACGACGTCGTCTCCCGCGAACGCCCTGTCCATGGCCGCGACGTCGCGGATCGCGAGGGGTAGGTGGACGTCCGGGGAGTCGGAGCTGCCGTCCGAGTCCTCATCGGCGAGGGTCGCGGTGGCGGACGGCTTGGACTTGGAGGGCTTGGACCTGCCGGACGAGACCGCTGCCGCCGCCGTCATAGCAACGGTGTTGTCCAGGTCCTCGACGCGCGGGCCGCCGCTCTTGCCGCCCGTCTTGGCGGACTTCTTGCGCGGGCCCGAGGACCACGCCGACCCGGTCGTCGAGGGCTCCGCCGTGAGGGAGTAGCCCGTGTTGACGACGCTGTTGTCAGGGGCGCCGCCGTCGTCTGAGTCGCCCTGCGTGGCCTCCTTCTTCTTCTGTTGTTGCTTCCTGGCCATTAGAGCGGGCGCCGAGATGGCTGGCTGCGCGGCGCTGCCGAACTTCTTCCGGCCGACCTCGGTGACCTCTGCGTCCGAGTCGCCCTCTTCTGCGTCTGAGTCGAGGTCCCGGCGGATCTGCGCGATGAGCTCGTCGTTGGCTTTCTTCTGCGCCGCCTCGGCCTTTTGCATGAACTTCATCTTCATCAGGTTCGACGCGGGGCCATCGTCCTCCTCCTGCTCGAGGCGGTCGAGCTGCCTCAGTAGCTTACGCTGCTCGCCGCCCTCCTCATCCGACCCGTCGCTATCGCTGCCCTCGTCGGCGGCCCGGTCAGAGTCCTCGTCGTCGCCGCCCGCGCGGCCCTCCTTGCGCTTCCGCAGCTCCTCCTCGCGGCGCGCCATGTCGTGCAGACCAGCACGATAGTCGTCGTCCCACACGGCGCGCTTGTTGCCGGCGCCGAGCTTGGCCCACTTGGAGTCCCTGTGCCGGGCGCCGACGCGCTCTAGAGCCCTCGCGCGGTCCTGCACATCGCGCTCCGCCTCCGAGTCGATCTCGCCGTTCTCCGCCATGGCCTCGTGCAGCTTCATCTCCTCGCGCTCCTTCTCCTTGCGGTGCACGCGGTGGTACGCCTTGGACTTGATCTTCTTGATGCGCTTCGCACGCTTGGCCTCGCGCGAGTTGAGCTCTCGCTCGCGCCGGCGCTGGTTAACGAGGTCCTTGAGTGCCTCCTGTGAGAGTCCTTCCTCCGCCTCGGCCTTCTTCATCCTATTCTCCTCTTGCTTGTTCATCGCGAGCCCAGACTTCTCCATGATGCCGAGAATTGTCTGCTCGAGCTCCGACGCCGAGTTCTTGGCCGTGATGGCTTGCAGCTCGTGGTTGTCGAGGCCTGCATCGGTGGCGGTCTGCGGCAGTGGGAACATAAGGTGCTCGGCGCGGCGGTTTTGCTTGACCGTCTCCTGCCAGCGGGTGAGCGTCTCGTTGGCCTTGTCGTACGCCGCCGCGCGCTGCAGCTTGTCCTGCTGCCGGCGCGACAGCGGCACCTCGAGCTTCTTGCCGGCGCCGGGCCGCGATGTCTCCTTCTCCTCCTTCGCCATGAGCTTAACCGACTTGCGCATCTGCGCATCCTTGACACCGGCGAGGCCGAGGTCCTTGAGGTTGATCTTCTGCTTCTGCTTTGTCGGAACCGTGTCCTTGTCGTCTTCTCGGCCGCCGAAGCCGGCGATGAACTTTTGGAGGTCGCCGAGCTTCGACGGGTCGGCTTCCTGATCTTCTTCGTCATCGTCATCCGAGGATGGTGGGCTCTCGGCCTCGGAATCAGACTCGTCGGAGCCGTCCGAGTCCTCCCCGTTTTGGTCGGCCATGGACTCGTCGGACTCGTACTCGTCAAGGGCTTGCGCCAGGTCTATCGCATCCTCGCCAAGGGATTCGTCATCGTCATCATCTTCCTCTTCTTCCGAGTCATCCTAGTCACGGTATCAGTAAAATGCCAGCAGACATGCATTCGAATCGCCACAAACCTGGTTTCCCTTTTTGGCTGTTTTGCTGCCTCCAAAGGAGTGACTCTGGAATTCTTCTTCGTCGCTCTCTCCGAAAGCCTCGTCACTGTCGAGCTCCGAGTCCTCGTCCTCATTCACACCATAATGCCACTCGTTCCCCTCGCTGTCGCTGCCGTACTCGTCCGAGTCGTTGCCACCAGCAGAGGGCTTTGCCTTCTTTCGCCTGGGCTGTTCTTCGTCGTCGTCGTCGTCTTCGTCTTCATCCTCGTCCTCGTTTGCTCGGCTGTGCTTCTTTCCGGTGTCTGGCGCTGCCTCAATTTCGCGAAACCGCGGTGTGCGTTTCTCCCTGGTCGGATACTGCTCAGAGGCGATGGTGAAGGCGTCGAGAGCCTTGGCCTGGGCCTTGGCTTTCGACTTGCGCAAATTCTTGGCTGCTGGTTTTGAGGCCAGCAGCGCCCGACCGTGCGATTGTCTGCCGGGCATGTTTTGTGTACTTTATAGAAGAGGAAAACGGGAAGAGGCGGTCGTGCTGCGCGACCGTGGGCTCCAATCTTGACTTGTCCCGCTACACTGGCTCGCACGCAACGCACATACCCGGTTCATGAAGAGCATGGGCAACTTTTTTCTGATTCTGCCGGGGTGGGCGCATGGGCGGTGAACGAGAATTTACAGTGGGGGGTTGAAAGGCCCCCCTTCCCTGTCGGCGGTTTTTTGCCAGTGATACCCAATCCAGTGTGGCACAGATTCGCTCCCGCGCGCTGTTCCGCCCTTCGGCGTTCAGGGGACCCTGCGATCGAACGAGTGGGCCCACTTTCCACACCGAAAGGGCCCGGAACTTACTGGTTAGGGAGCCCCGAGCCACTCGGCTGCTTTGGATTTCCATTGTAAATAAATTGTTCGATGATTCATCTATAGGCACGCCCGAAACCTCACACCACCGGCGCATCTCTCTGTGCGGTTGCGCAACCAACTCCACAGAGCAACCACCCAACATGGCGTCTTTCGCACCCGGCTTGCGGAGGCTCGCCTTGAGGGCATCTCCCACGCTCTCTGCATGCCGACAATGCCAGCGCCAGCAACCTCAATGGCAGCTCTCGTCTCCGTCTCGTATCATCGACAGCATCGCACGATCCCAGCAGACCCGAAGTTTCAACCAGACCAAGGCGCCGCTGAGCTTCAGCAGTAACGCCATCGCCGATAAGGCCTCCCCGATTGCCGAGCAGGCTGCCGCCGCGGCCAAGGAGGGCATCAAGAAGAGCGCATGGCCCGAAACGAACTCCAAATCCGTTGGCTACTGGCTCGTTGGCAGCGCCATCAGCGTTTTTGGAATTGTTGTCTGGGGGGGCCTTACGAGGTTGACCGAATCTGGGTACGCCTCCTTCCCTCCATTGACCCATCCATGCCCTTCTGCGACCCGTAGCTAACGCCGATGCAGCTTGAGCATTACCGAATGGCGTCCCGTAACCGGCTCCCTCCCCCCGCGAAACCAGGAAGACTGGGAATCCGAGTTCGAAAAGTACCGCGCGTCCCCCGAGTTCAAGCTCCTCAACCCGCACATGGACATGGCCGAGTTCAAGAAGATCTACTTCATGGAGTGGTCCCATCGCCTCTGGGGTCGCTTCATCGGAATGTCTTTCGTCCTGCCTACCTTGTACTTCATCGCCCGACGCCGCGTCACCCCCAAGATGGCCCTTAACCTGTGCGGCATCTCCTGCCTCATCGGCTTCCAGGGCATCATCGGCTGGTGGATGGTCAAGTCGGGCCTCAAGGACGACCTCTTCGCTCCAGGGTCCCACCCGCGCGTCTCCCAGTACCGCCTGACTGCCCATCTCGCAACGGCCTTCGTCTGTTACTCTTGGATGCTCCTCTCGGCCCTCTCAGTCTTCCGCACCCGCCGTCTGTTGGCTGACCCCGTCGCCGCCACCAAGGCCTTTGCTGCGCTGCAGAACCCGGCCATCAAGACATTCCGTCGCCTCTCACTTGGTCTCGTCGCCCTGGTCTTCACCACCGCCATGTCCGGTGCCCTCGTCGCTGGCCTCGACGCTGGTCTCATCTACAACGAGTTCCCTTACATGGGCCTGGGCCTGGCCCCGCCGTCCAAGGAGCTGTGGGACAGCTTCTACTCCCGCAAGGAGGATGGCTCTGACCTATGGTGGCGCAACATGCTCGAGAACCCTAGCACCGTCCAGCTGGATCACCGCATCCTTGCCATGACCACCCTCTGTTCTATCCTCTCCCTCTTTGCGTACTCCCGTACCCGCCGTGTCGCTGGCGCTCTCCCCAAGGACGTGAAGCAGGGTATTTTGGGCACCGTCCACCTGGTTCTGATGCAGGCCGCGCTCGGCATCAGCACCCTCATCTACATCGTTCCCGTGCCCTTGGCTGCGGCTCACCAGGCCGGCGCCCTGGCACTGCTCACTGGCGCCTTGGTTCTCGGCCACCGTCTGCGTGTGCCCAAGTCCACGCTAGCCATGATCCAGAAGCGGATCAAGACTATCAAGCCCCAGTAAGCTTGCATTTAAGCGACCTGCACCAAAAGTTACATTGGTTGGCTGCACTGTGGCAGCAACAGCATTGGCATTGTGGCACCTGATTCACGCGAGTAAACATGTATAACAGCAAACTGTAGCAATGTCCCATCATTGGACGGGCACGGCCAGACCCTTCGAGGTGGCCTTTATGTAACTCCTGTCTATCCCATTTCATTTTTCTTGTTTTGAATAGAAGCTCAACTCCTAGACTATGGAATGTCTGCCGGATATCACTGGCGGCACCTTGATGTGCTCTCACGAGTACACAATCATCATACAAGGCGCTCTGTCTTGACATCCAATCCCATTGTGCCAGACGAATCTTCTATTTGTGGGCTGTAATATGGAATTAGTCAAGGTTTTACAATGAAGAAGGGGGAGGTTGTTAACTCACGAATTCCCTCTTCAGGGACGGGCTTGACACCAACAACCTCAGCGGCGGAAGCCTTCTTCTCAGCCTGCTTCTCCTCCTTCATGAAGGGGAAGGCAAGCACCTCACGGATGCTGTAGTTGTCGGTCAAGAACATGACCATTCTGTCGATACCCATGCCCCAGCCACCAGTAGGCGGCAGACCGTACTCGAGGGACATGCAGAAGTTCTCGTCGATAAGCTGAGCCTCGTCGTCACCCTGGTCCTTCTGGCGGGCCTGCTCCTCGAAGCGCAGTCTTTGGTCGAAGGGGTCGTTCAACTCGGTGTAGGCGTTGACAATCTCCTTCTTGCACACGAAAGCCTCGAAACGCTCGCACAGACCGGGGATGTCGCGGTGGTACTTGGCGAGGGGGCTCATCACCTGCGGGTGGCCGAAGATGAAGGAGGGGTTGACGCACTGCTCCTCGATGTACTCGCCCACGAGCTTGTCGATCATGCGTGCGTTGGTGAGGGGCGGCGAGCACTCGAGCTTCATCTTCTTGAGAACCTTCTGGAGGAACTCGTTGGTCTCTGCGGTGTGCAGCTGGTCGGCCGGGGGGAACTTCTCGCCCGTGGCCTTCTCAAGCTCGGGGATCATCTCGAAGCGCTTCCAGGGCTTCTCCCAGTTGACTTCGTACACCTCGCCATGCTGGGTGTGGAACTTGGTCTTGTAGCCGCCAGTGACGTGCTTGACGAGGCCACTGACAAGCTCCTCGGTCAAGTCCATAATGTCGTAGACATCGGCGAAGGCTTGGTAGAACTCGCAGGTGGTGAACTCGGGGTTGTGGGTAAGGTCGATGCCCTCGTTTCTGAACTGGCGACCGAGCTCGTAGACGCGGTGGAGACCACCGACAACAAGCTCCTTCAGGTAGAGCTCGGGAGCTATTCTCATGAACATGGTCATGTCCAGATCGTTATGGTGTGTAACGAAGGGAGCGGCGGTGGCACCACCAGCAATGGGGCCCATCATGGGTGTCTCAACCTCGACGAAGTCTCTGTCGTCGAAGAATCTTCTGATGTAGGAGACCATCTTGGATCTGGTGATGAGGACCTGACGACTCTTGTCGTTCATGATAAGATCCAAGTAGCGTTTGCGGTGGCGCTCCTCGTGATCCTTGAAGCCGTAGTACTCATCGGGGAGGGTGTGCAGGCAGGGTGTGAGGAGAATGAACTCGGTGGCGAAGATGGACAGTTCACCCTCTTCGCCCTTCTCAATCTTGGACTTGGGTGCCGTGCGGCCGGGGTATCCAATGATACCAACAATGTCACCACGGCGGAGGTGAACGTGCTGGTCCTCAAAAGACGGGCTGTCCTCTCTAACCTCCTGTGCCTGGGCCATGACCTGGATCTTGACGCCCTCGGCGCGGATGTCGTAGAAGAAGAGCTTGTTGCCGGAGGCACGCTTGTTATAGATACGAGCGCCCACACGGACGACCTTCTCCTTGTCATGCTCGCCGGACTTGAGGTGTCCGAAGTCTTTGACGAAGTTGCGCAAGTCGTAGTCGGCTATGTAACGGGATCAGTATATAAATTCGTCCAGGGGTCACGTTGCGCAGATCTTACTGTGGAACTTGTGGGGGTAAGGGTTGGGAGACTTGGTCTCGCGCAGCCTGTCGCAATATCGTCAGTCACAGTGCACGTTGCACTAAGGCCTCCTGGATGATATTTACTTGTTGATGGCGCGAGACCGGTTCTCGAAGTACTGGCTAGGGTCCAGGTTCTTCTCGTCGGCTTCGGCGTTGCCCTTCTTGGAGTTGCCGGCGGGCTTGGGAGGAGCGGCAGCGGCCTTCTTGGCCTTCTCAGCCTCCCTCTGACGGGCCTTCTGGCGCTTCTTCAGCTCCGTCTTGGACACCATTTCGCCGGTGACATCGTCCTTAAGAAGGTTCACGGTCTCTTCGACCTTGAGGTCCTTGACCTGCTCGGTGGGGGGCTCGGAAGCGCTGGGGTCGGCCATGATTACGGTTTGGCTGTGTCACGGGGAACCTTGTCAATAAAGACGATTCCGTGGAGAAGTTGGGTTTTTGTGAAAGGGGGCGCCCGGGGAAATCGAATCGACTCACCAAAATTTCCTTCGTCTCGCGATCGAAGTTTTATAAAAATTATTTACCAGCTGGGACGAGGGGCAGCAGTGCATTGGTTACAGCGGGGTAGTGCCATTGACTCATTTGCCCTGACTCACCGCCCTGGATGGAGGGGCAGTGACCTGCGTGGGGGAGGGAGGGGTACTCTTTACCGTGTGAACCTTCCCATGGCACTGTGTCTTTCGCACTGCTACCTGAGCGCGATAAAAACATGCCTATTCGGGTTCAGTCAACTGTGATGAACGACTGACAAGAGCCAGCCCACCAAGTACTTTTATCTCGAACTATTTGCCGAACATTACATTTCCGTAAGCCTAGGTTTTTGCAGAGAATTTCTTACAAGTGGCCTTGGCTTCTCTCCATGTAAACTAAGAATGTGCTGCGCGTAAGGACTTGTCATACAAGACGTGGCCGCCGGAGAGCTTGCCCGGCAAATGGACGGCTTTCTGGGGCAATTCGATTATTCTATTTCTTTAATTTTACACCATTGTACATATTAAGGGTCTGCTGGCCAGGTGATAAACATGCATGCTAGTGACTCGTCCAGCCCAAGTTTCCACTGCAGTTCTAAAAAGACATTTTCTACAAGTTAAACTCTTCTTATTAAAATATTTATATTTGATAGTGGTAGTGTAGTTACCAGATTTGGTTGTATTTGTTGTTATGAGGGGCAACAAAGGTCAGACTATCACCAATTTCTGCTGTTCATTTTGGCTTCACCGCCAATTCTGGGACTTCACAACCAAGTCAAATATATATCACATCAGATCAAACTTCTCATTAAGTATAACAAGTGGGCATGTATAACTACACTGGAAACAAACCATAGTCCAGTGGCAGAACAACGCAGTCTCAGGGTCAGAAACTAGTGTGCCTAATTATAATAGATTTTCAGTTCCAGGGCTTTCTGATTTTAGTATCACTGTGAAATGACAGTTGCCTTGGTTGATTTGAATAATGGTAATCTTAAAGTACCATTCGGGAAGCTCTTGCCTCACTGGAAGACAACTTTGTCTTTATGAGAGCGCAACTTCGTCTTCACAACCTCCCCCATCAGGCCAGTCACAGCACTAAATGTAAGAGCATTTCTATCCTTTCTTCTTTTTTTTCTCACCCCTTCATTGAGGAAATCTTTTGCTGTTAAATATAACTTCAACAGCTGGTAAAGAGGTGAGAGATCCGGAAAGAGCGATCCCTCTCTAGGCCTCATCTCACAGCTGTAACCCAAAAGATTTAATCAGACCACACATCTTTTAATCAAAACAACACAGGTGAATTGCCATACACACTTTAATGAACGAGATACGCAGCCCAATTAACAACAACTGACACCAAACAGGCTTTCTCAAAGCAACACATTGAAAATGGAAGCAAAAAAAGCCGATTGCGGCCCTTCTCAGAGCCATGAAGAAAAGAAAAGTGCTGAATTCATGGCCCGAGCATATCACCTCTTGTGAGATACCTTTGATACCCCCCATCCAAGACGCCCCATCTGACAAGAACAATCAGGAATCACATCTCTTACCGCCTTGGGGCTCTTCCTCATATACTTGCTAGTCTGAACATGAACATCAATGCCGCAGCAATCCCGCCTGATGACGAAACTGCACCAGAGGTGTGGAAACTGAACCGCCAGGCCCTCAAGTCGGAAGTTTTGCAGTTTCACAAGGTCGCTGATGGAATTCTCGACATGGCATTGGCCGCTGAAACCCGTCTTGACTCCAGATGGCATGAGCAATTGATGAGCGATGTTCATCATCTTCGACAGAGAATATTCCTGCTCTTGCCCCAGGAGCTATACGACTGCCTTGTTGGCAAGGGAAAAGGAGTCATCAGGGACAATTAGCTGGGGGGGTTCCATTCACGAATTGAAGCGGTGACACAGGAGACGATGTTCAAGCATGGGAAATGACACAGTTTGGGCGACAGAAACAACGGATTGGAAGAAATAGTAGAAGGAGGTAAAATTGAGCTTGGAAACCCTTCTCTCATTTCTTCAAGAACGAGAACTCGTTGGTAGAAAGCTTACAAATCATACTTGTTCATGATTTCCTTCAACCGGTCAAGAGGCAAAGCCTCAATCTTGTGTCCGCAAAAGCCCGTCATTGTCTCTGCCGAGCACAAGGCGTTGTATATGCTTTCTTCCGTTGCATCTGCTGCCGCTTCCAGTAGCCCGTTAATAGTGGTATCGTCAATCGCCTCAATCTTCAGCGCCTTGGCCTTAAAAGGGTCATCACGCTCCGCCTTGGCTAGCCTCTGGATGGGAATATGATTTCCCGTTGAGAATGCAAGAAAAATGTCGCCGGAAGGGTTATGGCCATAGCCTCCGACCCTCGACAGACCAACCGTTGCCCGCTTGGCAAGTCTCTCGCATTGGATCGGTGTCAGAGGAGCATCGGTGGCGATGATGACGATGATGGAGCCATCCTTTTTGTCCTTGTGACGTGCCACATCGGCCTGCGCCTCAGCTCTCTCCTTCTCGAGCACACGGCCAACAGGGAAGCCGCCAATGCGCAGGTGTCCCGCTCTTCCATAGTTGGCCTGCACGAGCGCGGCGACGGTGTAATTCTTTTTATTACCCTCGCCGTCGAAGCCTTCAACAAGACGACTGCTGGATCCGGTTCCACCCTTGAAGAAATGGCAGATCATACCCGTGCCTCCTCCGGTGTTGCCCTCGGCAACAGGTTCATCGGTCGCTGCGTCGATTCCTTTGACAATGTCGGATGTTTTGACCGCCAGCTTGGAGATATTGTTCAGGTACCCGTCGAAGGTCTCACCAACTACCGGTAACAAGAACCACTCCACTACGCCCTTATCGTCGGAATAATGGTTTATAGAGTACTCATAGATGCCGCGGTAGGCATCGCCAACCGAGAACGAGTTGGTGAGTACAATGGGACTGGAAAGGAGGCCAGTTTCCTCGATCCAATGGGACCCGGTTAACTCCCCAGAGCCGTTGAAGCGAAATATACCAGCGTAGCAAGCCTGGTTGAACCATTCCCGGCGAGGGAGGATGACGGTCACGCCGGTGTTGACTCCGTCTTCGCTCCGAATACTCTGCGTGGAGGCCAACACGCCTGGAACGTCCGTGATGGAGTTCTTGGGTCCCGCTGGCCATGTTCCTAGGTGAAGATTCGGAAGGATATCGCGGATACGGCCGCGTGGAGTTGACTGGGTGGCCATGTTGACGCTGTTGGCTGGAATGGTCTTGTGATGCTGAGACACGAGAAGATGGCTGTGCAATCCAACTCCTCGACCGTCGATCACATATGCGTGTAGCTGCAACACATCTTATATCAACCAGTACGATGTATCCCTCAGTTTCCCCTCATTCTCATTGCGCGTTCCTTGCAAAAAAACAACTAAAAGGCTCACTTTTTCTAGCCGAAGGATCAAGTTGGTACTTAGCTTATCACCACATCATGGTAGGGAGAACTAGGCTCCATTGGCCAATAAGACGCGTGTAAACAAGAGCTCCGCGTAATTCGCCCCACTCGGCGAGCTCTTTTGGACAGGTGGGTTGGTGGAACCTTGCGGATACAATGAGCTTCCGGCGTGGTTAACGCAAACGAGCCGATCCACACAGTTCTATGCTGGCAGTCCCAGCTATGCTTCCGAGGCTTTGTTTGTTGCATAGTCGATATTTGTGTACAGTAAAGGGACTAAACGAATGGGGGGAGACACTTACGGATACCTACCTACCTACTAGTTAGGTACATATACCTCGGCAAGCGAGACCCACTCTCACCGCTCGGCCGGCAAGTGGGGTCGGTATGCGGGGAAGCTGCTCCAACAACCGGGGAAGTTGGCCCAGGACGACTAGTTTGAGAGCTCTGTGCGGAGGAGGCGCAGGACGTCAAGACCGACATCGCTCCTTTCATCGCGCGTTGCTGCTTCATGTTCCTCTTGAGCCGTCATCTCTCGTCTCTCACCTCACCCACGAGATCAATCTTTGGCCACAATCTTACACCTATAATCTGTCACACCGCATAGATCACTGACCACCAACACACGCATCTACATCAGCCATGACGCCCTCACTTCGAGTCGTCCCCAACGTACGTCAATTTCCCTTCCAGCCCAGCTCTTCGCTCACGATGCCTCCAGGCCGCATCTCGTGCCGTCTCCCTTCTGCGGACGATCCAAGCCCATCCGCCATCATGCCCGTGTCACACCAACCCTGGCCACCACCACCACCATAACCCATTGAACTTTAGCCCGCGGCCCTTGCGAACAAGAAACAGCAGTCGCGGGTTTGCCACCCCGGTGGATGGACCCCAGAAAGAGTACGCCTTCGAGATGGCTGCCTCCTCCATTCGCTTTGGCCCGGGTTCTACGCAGGAGGTCGGCATGGACTTTGCCAACATGGGCGCCAAGCGTGTCGCCGTCGTCACCGACCCCGTCGTCGATGGCCTCTTCGCCATGCAGCAGGTCCGTGAAGCACTTGACCGCGAGGGCATTAACTACAAGGTCTACAACCAGACCCGCGTCGAGCCTAAGGACAGCAGCATCCGCGAGGCCATTGACTGGGCCCGTCCCTTTTCTCCCGATGCCTTCTTGGCCGTCGGCGGCGGCTCCGTCATTGACACTGCCAAGCTGATGAATTTGTACTCTTGCTACCCAGATGCCCCCTTCCTTGACTTCGTCAACGCGCCCCTTGGCAACGGTCGTCCTGTAGACAAAGCGCTGAAGCCCCTCATCGCCGTACCCACGACGGCGGGAACCGGCTCCGAGACCACGGGCACCGCTATTTTCGATCTCGTCTCGAAGCGCGCCAAGACGGGCGTCGCCCACCGCAACCTCAAGCCCACGCTTGGCATCTGCGATCCGCTGAACACTCGTACCATGCCCGCCGCCGTCAAGGCCGCCTCGGGTCTCGATGTGCTCTGCCATTCTCTTGAGTCTTGGACTGCCATCCCTTACCATGAGCGCGTGCCCCGTCCCAAGAATCCCATTTTGCGGCCGGCGTACCAGGGCGCCAACCCCATCAGTGATGTCTTTTCCTTCCACGCGCTGAGGGCTACGGTCAAGTACCTTCCCCGTGCTGTCAAGAATCCGGATGACTACGAGGCGCAGAGCGAGATGCTTCTCGCTGCGACCCTGGCCGGTGTTGGATTCGGTAATGCCGGCGTCCACCTCTGTCACGGTATTTTGCTTCCAAGCACCCCATAGTAAATATGACTAACCCGAGCCTTCAGGCATGTCGTACCCCATCTCGGGTCAGAACCCGGGATACCAGCACGCTGGTTACAAGGTTTCATACCCTATCATCCCCCATGGCGTCTCCGTTGCCGTTACCGCACCCGCCGTCTTCCGCTTTACGGGCGCCTCCAACCCGGAGCGCCACCTGCAAGCCGCCGAGGTCTTTGGTGTAGACATCTCGCGGGTCCGCAAAGAAGACGCCGGTGCGGTGCTCGCCGACGCTTTGACAAAGTTCCTCGCGGACCTCGGTGACCAGCCGGCGGGCATCAAGGAGTTGGGCTTCGGCACTCAGCACCTGGATGACCTGGTGGAGGGAACGATCCCTCAAGCTAGGGTGTTGATGTTGGCGCCGGGTTTGGAGACGGAGTTGGAAAAGGAGAGGGAGCAGTTGAGGGGCCTGTTTGAGGATGCTTTGGTGCACTCATGACGCTGGCGAGGACTGTGGTGAACTGGGGAGGGGAGGAACCGGATATAATCGTGAGACCTTGGGTAACGAAAAAAGGAGTACTTTGACTCACGTTTTGCATTGTCCTGTTTGGGCTGCAGTGCTGAGGGCTGGCAACAGTGAACTGTTGCTGACATTTCATCACGCATTACCGAAATCATCGACCTTGGAACTGAAGTAGCGAAAACGCTCGATTCAAAGCAGCGGCTAATACGCCCGAAACCCTTTTGTTCGGCCGACAATCGTAGATGACATATATATACAGTGCAGCTAGTACAACCAACCACCCCTAGTAACCTCGTTCCCGCCGAAGGGGGGGAGGGAACTCTTAGTACACCTCGAGGACGTAGCGGCCGTCCTCCTTGAGCTTCTCAATCTCGTTGCGGGCGTTGACCTTCTTGCCGCTCATCTTGGCCTCGGTGTCGATGGCCTCCATCAGCACGTCGGTGACGTCGGGCACGGGCCAGGTGGGGCCGCACAGGTAGAAGCTGCCCTCGTCGCGGATGTAGGACTGCACGACGTCGCGCATGGACTCGCGCATGCGGTCCTGGATGTAGATCTTGCGGGGCTGGTCGCGGGAGAAGGCGGCGCCGAGGTGGGTGATGACGCCGGCGTCGACGTAGGCCTCCCACTCCTCGCCGTACAGGTACTCCTCGCGCTGGTGGCGGGAGCCGAGGTAGAGCAGGATGGAGCCGATGTCCTCGCCGCGGGACTTCTGCAGGGCGCGGTACTGGACGAAGGCGCGGAAGGGCGCCAGGCCGGTGCCGAGGCCGGCCATGATGAGGGGCGCCTTGGGGGACGCGGGCAGCTTCATGACGGAGGGCTTGACGGAGGCGACGACGGTGGCGCCGACGGGAAGGGCGGAGAGGTAGCGGGTGGCGTGGCCGAAGCGGTTGCGGCCGCGGGGGTCGACCCAGTCGACGACGACGATCATGAGGGCGACGGAGTTTGGGGTGACGGCCTGGGCGGAGGCGATGGAGTACTCGCGGCGCTTGAGCGGGGAGATGATGCGGGCGAGGTCGTGGAAGCCGGGGCGGGCCGAGGGGAACTCCTGGAGGATGTCGACGTAGGTGACGTACTCGACCTCGGCGCGCTTCTTGAAGTCGGCGGCGCCCTCGGCGCCCCCGAGGCTGGCCAGGACGGCCTTCTCGCGCTCGTCCGTGGCGAACTCGGACAGGGCCTCGTAGAAGCGCTTGGGCGGCTTGCCGAGGACGTCGATGTTCTGCTTGAGGGACTGGTAGACGGTGCGGGTCTCGAGGGCGTTGGGGTCCTCGCGGGCGGGCACCTGCACGACGGCCTCCGGGTCGAGGCCGTACCAGTTGATGAACCCGCGAACCTCGTCCTCGTCGTTCTCGGCGTGGATGCCGAGGGCCTCGCCGATGTTGTAGGTGAGGCCCGAGTCGCCCAGGTCGAACTCGATGTGGAAGATGTTGCGGTCGTACGTATGCGGGGTGAGGCGGCGGTTCTCCTTGACGGTGATGGTGTGCGTCTTGACGGGGAGCTCCGGGCGGAGCGAGGCCTGCGTGCCGTAGGCCTCCTTGAAGGCGAGCCCCTTGGCGGCGGACTGCCAGTCGACGAGCCGGGGGGTCTCCTCGGGCTCCTCCTTGTCAAAGCCGACGAAGCTGTTGGGCTTGATGGTGGCCGGGAGGGGGCTGGCGACGGCGTCCGCGGGCAGCTCGGTCCAGGCGGCCTGGGACTCCACCTTGCGCAGGGACTGGCCGAGGGCCTCTTGGGTCTCGGTCAGGGAGAGAGCGAAGCCCTCGGGGAGGGCGACCTTGGCGACCTCCTCGGCGGTGATGTCGGGGCGGGCAATCTGGAGGAAGGCGAACCCCAACAGGACCTTGGCAGCCTTGGCTTCCTTCTCGGAGACGGACGACTGGGTGGTGTCGAGGATATGGAGCTCGACCGACTTGTCGCGGACCTGTTTGAGAACGGCGGCGGAGAGGCGCTTCTCGAGGTCCTCCTCCTTGAAGGCAGGGAGGTTCAAGAGCAGCTTGCCGCCGGACTTGACGCTCTTGAGAATATCGAGGTCCTTGAACAGCTTCTCGTCGCCGACGGCGACCACGTCGGCCTCCTCGACGGCGTACGGGGCCTCGATGGCCTTCTTGGAGCTGCGGATGTCCGTGCGGACGACGCCGCCCTGGAGCAGGTTGTCGAACGACTCGTGGACGTAGACGTTGCTGGTGGACTCGCGGGAGAGCAGGTTGCTGACCACGGCGGGGGCGTCAGCGGCAGCGGAGCTGTCGACGTCCCAGAAGGTGTACTGCTGGGCCTGGACGAGCGCCGGGAAGGGCTTGGGCTCGGCGTTGGCATCGAGGAGCCTGCTGAAGACGTCGGCAACGTCTTGGGGAGTCGGGGCCTCCGAGGCGGCATACTTGACGTCCGAGACGGCGGGGTCCTGGCGCCACTTTCCGGAGAAGGAGACGGAGGCCAGGACGTCTGTGTAGAGGGCGGACTGCAGGGAAGCGTCGTTGACGGACAGCTCGTCCCTGACTTGGCCCAGGACGGCAATGGTCCTGGCGGACTCGGGTATGCTGGCGAGGAAGGCCTCCTCGACAAAGGGGCGGTAGACGCGGACGTTGACGGCGCCGACCTTGACGCCGTCGGCGGCCAGGCGGCTGACGACCTGCTTCGCGAGCTGGGCCTCGGCGCTGCCGAAGACGACCAGGACGGCCTCGGCGTCGCTGTGTCCGTGGTACTCGAACAGGCTGTAGGCGGTGCCGAGCTCGTTGTTGAAGAGCTTCAGGAGCTCGACAACCTTGCCGGCGTCATCAAGCCTCTTGTTCAGGGACTGGACCTCGGACGAGATCTTGCTGTACGTCTCGGCGACGCCCTTCTTGTTCAGGGCGTCCGAGGCCTTGAGGGTCTTCTTGGCCAGCTTGACGCCGTCCTCGACGCCCAGGTTGGGGGTGAGGGCGGTCATGAGGGTGGCCAGGAGGGCCGTGTGCTGGCTCTCGTGGTCCTCGGTGGGGTCGAGGTGCTTGTTGAAGACGTCAAGGAGGTCGGCGACCTTGGAGGAGATGGCGGCCCTCTCGCTGACGCCGGTGGACTCGGATGTGATGCTGTTGTACAGATCCGCGATGCCGCTCCGGCCGAGGGCGTCGACGACACGCGAGGTCTCGCGGGCGAGCCTGACACCGTCGTAGATGTGCAGGGTGGGCATCAGGGCGGCCATGAGGGTGGCGAAGAGGGCCATGTGCTGTGTCTCGTAGGCGCTGGAACTGGCGACGAGACCGAGGCCCAGGTCCTCGGCGGTCCGCAGAGCAGTGTCGTAGTCGGGAACCAGGCCGTTCGCGGCATCGTAGTCGAGGGCGGCGACGTGGGCAACGAAGGGAGGGGCCACGCCGTACAGCAGGCTCAGCTGGTCCAGGGCGCCGCGCAGGTTCTTCAAGCTCAGGCTGGGAGCGAGCAGGGTCTGGGGCAGGTGCCTCTTGGCCAGGTCAAAGTCCGGGCTGAAGATGTAGCCCAGGGCGAGGGCGCCGGCACCGGTCCTGGTCTGCAGCTGGACGAGGTCGGTGATCTCGCCGTGGATGTTCTGCTCCTTGGCCTCGGACCAGGCCTTGGCGGCGAGGTCGAGGTCGAAGGTCGGCGCTGAGTAGGAGAAGATCTTGTCGGACAGAAGGAAAGCGACCTGCTGGACAAGCAACTGGGCCGTCACGTAGGTAGGCCCGGAGATGGAGGAGAGGGCCACGGGCTGGCCGAAGGGGAGGGTGGAAGAGACCTTGTTCTGGGAGGCGGAGGTGTGCGACTTGGGGGGGGCATCGGACCCGGCGGCGGAGCCATTGCTCTCCTGTTGCTTGAACTGCATCTTGGGAGGCTTTCTTTCGAGACGGGATTTTTGGGAAGAAACAAAGCAAAGACAATGCGACTAAAGATGGCCCAGGATATACGAAGGACCAGGAGATAGAGCCTCACCACTTATAAAAGAATGGTTGGCTGCAGAAGCGATTGGCACACTCAAGAGCAAGTAAACTTGACTTGCGTCAACCCGAACGAGAGCTGAAAGAAGCTTCTTCGTTTCTAGGAGGACCTTGAGGTTTGTTTGTAGGAGAAGAAAGAACGAAAGAGAAAGGTGCGAGTGGGTGATGAGGTATAGTCTCGATAGACTCGGAGCATATAAAAAATAAAATAAAAAAACACCAAAGAGAGAACCGGGGGGAGGACCCTTTAGCCGGACCTACCTACCTACCTATTTTCTTTGCACGCGTAGCCACCGAGTACCGAGGGAAAAGAGTATGGCCATTTGTAAGTAAAGCAACAGGGGACCCGGCCATGCGCAGCGCCATTGGCGTCTGTCTGTCTGTCTCTCTCTCGTGGACTTTTCCCCCAATGTTGGCGTGCGAAACTCGGCGTTTGGGACTTGGTGAAAGCCTGAGAAATCGCGACTAAGGAACAATTGCGCCATCGCGCGCCAATGAGCGCCCCGGCCGCACATGCGACGGACCCACATTGCACCATTTCCGATCCACCCGACCGGTGGGTGGCACTCTGGATTATTCGTACCTAAGTAGGTAGGTACCACCTACCAAACCCATCTTGGTCTGAGCTTCGCGATTGCGTGCTCGACAACCACCCGTCCGGAAACGCAGTTGCGGCCCCTTTCGCCCCCAGACTCGAACACTCCTCGGTGGCAATCACTCGGGCGGGCATCATACCTACCTATACCTCAAGGCTGTCGGTCGTCCCGCCCCGGCTCTCGGGTGCGCGGTACCCGCTCGGTGACGGCACCGGCTTCCGCTCCCGGCGAGACCAACCTCGCCCAATCCCTCCCCCCCTCTGCACTTGATGACGCGACGAATCCTTAGCACTTGGGTTGAATTCTTAATAATCCAGAAGCATTCGAGAACGTGGGGTTTGTAATCGATGGCCATTGTCTGCTTTCCAAGTGCAACATAGATAAAATGGTAGTTGGAGGGATTAAACGGGATTAGTTGCCAGTCCTACCGTTGACCAGATGCCGTGTTAGGTGGCTCAGCCGGTTGCTTCGTTCGAGGGTTATACATACCTCCACTACCACTCCATACCAAGGAAGACGGTGGGAGGGACGCCATCACACCTTCGCTCCTCCATCTTGCTCGCTCCTTTGTCCGTCGTGTTTTCGCTTCATGTGCAATCTTTGAAACGAGTAAACAAGTATGCCAGAAGCCTTGTAGCAACAAAGGCATCGGTCGGCCTAGCGCTTGTTTCCTCGCGCGTCAAATCTGCGAGACCAGCTTGAGCGTCTGTGTCCAATTGGCTGTCGTCTACGCCCAGCTAGCTTCTGTTATGCCCTTTTGACATGTTTAGCAGGGAAAATCCTAGAATGAACAGCATGGTCATCGGCGCATGTGCGCGCGCACCTATCTATACCTGTCCCTAGAACGCATAGGTATCGCAAGTCGGAACTTAACCTCAATGCTTCTCACGATTGAATCTAGTGTACAGCTGCTCTATATCAATACAAACGTAATAGTGCACCCCCGATTACTCAATCTTCTTCGCCCGGAACCCTAGCCATGGGATCTTACTCCTCAAGGCCAAAGAGCTCAAGACCACGCTGATACTGCTCAATGCCATTGCCAGACTGGCCCAGACGGGGTCCAGCCGCACGTGTTGCCCCCCACTCGTCGTGATCGGATACAAACATCCTGCGGCAATCGGGATTGCGAGGATGTTGTAGATGACTGCCCATCCAAAGTTGATCTTGATGCGCCTAAACACCGTCCGGCTGAGCTCTAGCAGCGTCACCACCGCCCGCAGGTCGCTGGTGACGAGGACAAAGTCTGCGCTCGAGATGGCCACGTCGCTGCCGCTTCCTATGGCAATACCGACGTCGGCCTTGGTCAGCGCGGGGGAGTCGTTGATGCCGTCGCCGACCATGGCCACCATTGCGCGGTTTTTAGCATGCTCGCGTGATCGCCCGACGCGCGCCTTGAGGACCGTCTGCAGGTACGTGATCTTGTCCGCCTTCTCCCAAGGAAGGACCTCGGCCAGAACATTCTCCGGGTCAATGCCCACAAGCTTGGCTACAGCCTTGGCGGTGACGACGTTGTCGCCGGAGAGCATCCAGACGCGGGTTCCTTGCTCCTGGAGCGCCTTGATGATGCGGACTGCCTCCGGGCGAATGGGGTCGGAGATGGACAGGGCTGCGACGAGGGTCCAGCGGGCGTCTGGCTCGGCCAAGGTAGGTCTGACAGCCACCAGAGCGACCGACTTGGCCTCACTCTTCCACTTTTGAAGTTGAGACGACACATTCTCAGCAAAGTTGACAGCGTGATCGCGCATTAGAGGTTCGTTGCCCACAATCATGTCGAAAGACTCCTCCGGCTTCTCTCCGCGGTTTGTCGCCTTCATACCCTTGCCAGGGAGCTCCTGGAGGTCATCGACGTGGACCCAGGCGTCGGTCTGTGTGATGCAGAACGACACGATCGCTTTCGCCACCGGGTGGCTGCTGTTCTCCTCGATCGCTCGCAAGGTCGCCAACACCATGCTGGACTCCAAGCTCGTGCCGTCTTCTGTGTCGAGATACAATTTCGAGTCGGTGACCTTGGGCTCGCCGCCTACAGTCAGCGTACCAGTCTTGTCGAAGACGACAACGTCAACATTGCTGGCCTTTTCGAAAGCTTCTCCTCCTCCCTTGGCGAGGATGCCATGCTTCGCGGCGAGGCCACCGCCAACAAAGATGGCTGTCGGAGCCGCCAGGGCCAGACCACAGGGGCAAGCAACAACAAAGACGGCGATAGCAAACTGCAGAGCGAAGGCTGCCCATCCACTCTCCGAGTCAAGGTACCGTCCAGGAACAACACCAGCGTATCCGAGAATCATCCAGGTGAGCCAAGTGAGAACGGCAATCAGGGTGATGATGGGGACAAAGTACGCCGTCAGCACATCAGCGACGCGCTCCATAGGCGCTCTTTTTGTCTGTCCCTCACGAACGATTGAGACAATCCGGTCCAACATGGACGCTCCAGCAGCACCTGTGATGCGAATCTGAATGGCCGAATCCTTGTTGACAGTGCCGGCATGAACCTCGTCGCCGGGAATCTTTTTGATCAATCGGGACTCGCCCGTCAAGCTAGACTCGTCGAAGCTGCTTTCCCCCTGAACGACAATGCCGTCTGCTGGGGGCGATGCGCCATGGGGCACGCGGACAACGTCGCCGTGCTCGAGCAAATCAACGCCAACAACCGAGTCGGTGGTCTTTCCAATGGAATCTTTGGTGACGAGAATGGCAGTGGTCGGACGCAGTTTGCCTAGCATCTCAACAGCGTCACCTGTCTTGGACTTGCTGTAAGACTCAATTAAACGGCCCAACAGGAGGAACAGTGTCAGGAAAACGACTGAGTCGAAGTAGAAGTGGGTATCGTCGATCTCAACAGGCTTGCTGATAGCAGCAGAAATCATCTGGCCGATGGACGAGACGTAGGCGATGGTTGTGCCGAGAGACATAAGCATGTTCATGCTTCCGAACTTGTAAAAGCGTCGAAGAATCGGGGTCTTACTCCCCCGACGCCACAAGTTCCTTATTTCCTTGACGGCTCTGACATGGAACACGTCGGCTCCGAAGAAGTACACAGGCGTGGCGAGAACGAACAGGGCAAACTGCGCTCGGTTGAGACCCGAAGCCCACGGCTTCATGAGGTAATGCTTGCCACGATCCGAGTCGGGAACCAGGCTCATGTACACGATTCCAATGATGAAGGTGGGAATGGTCACCAGGAAAGTCAAGTAGACTCGTCGGAGAAGCTGTTGCTGGTGCTTTTGGGTGATGAGCTTGGATCGTTCTTCGAGACTGGGAGGGTGGTAGATGGACGCCTTGAAGGAAGGGTCGGCGGCATCGATGGCGGACAGAATTTGCCGGATGGTAAAGGACGGGGCGTCGGGTGTGTATCTGACGGTAACCAGAGGCTTCTCGTGAGTGGGCCGAGAAACAACCTTCAGTTGATGCGTGAATGATGTGAGAGAGTGCGTCACTCGGCTGGGACAGTGTTGACAGTAGAGGCCCTCGATCAGGATCTGGACGGTTCGCTGCTTTGCGCCCTTCTCATCAGAAGTGAGCCTCGTTACGGTATCCAGGGTGGCGTCGTAGCCCATGTCGTCGATGGACTGGACGATCTCGTCCTGCTTGCCCTCAACGGTGTAGTCGATGGTGGCATTGTTCGCAACCAGGTTTACCGAGACATTGGAGATCCAGTCCTTCTTATTCAACTGTTCGGTGATGGTGTTGGCACATGATGCGCATGTCATGCCACCGATGGCAACAGTCAGCCTCCACTTCTTGCTCTCGCTGTCTTCCTCACCGACCCCATCGGCATTTTCGGTGAGTTCTGTGAGATTGTCGAGGTTGGCATCATAACCCATGTCTTGGATGGCCTCGGCGATCCTCGCGGCATTCGACTTGTCAGCGAAGTCGACCGTGGCGCTGTTGGTGACGAGGTTGACGGCGGCACTGTCGATCCAATCCCGTTTGTTCAGTTCCTCTCTGATGGCGTTTACGCAGGACGCACAGGTCATGCCGCCGATAGAGAGTGTCGCTCTCCATTTTGTGCCGTTTGATGCCATGTCCCTCACAGTGGCAACGCCATTGCTTTTGCTACTTGATTTTCGCAGGCCGTTCTGGTGGGGGTTTGGGTGTGATGGCGCACCTCGATCCTCGCTATGAGACGAGCTCTCGGATTCACGGCACTGCTTGCAATTGAGAAGATGGGCCTCCCGCTGCGCTTCGGGTGATTCCCTGGACCATCTAGGCGAGAAGGAAAGCAGCCCATCAAGAGCACTGCCGTGAGTGGGGGAATTCACCACGACGGGTTGAGGCTGGCTCTGAGTGATTGTCTCCAGGGCCTCCGTGTCAGTAGCAGCCGTGGTGGTGACACCACAGATCTCAAAGCCGGCATCCTGAAGTGACTTGGCCATGCATCGGATGGTGATGTCAGGGGTTGGCGTGTGTCTGTGTTCAATGGTGACGACGGAGGTGACAACGTTTGGTGAAACCCAGATGACATCGTGGCCGGATGATTCCTGAAGGGCCTGCTGGATCGACGAGACACATGACGGACAGTGCAGGTTCGCCAGCAGGAAGGAGGTGGTGATGCGGGAGCTCCTTCCGTCGTCCATGGTGACAGGCAGGTCTGCAGACTGGTCAATCAGAGTTTGTGATGATGGTGGTGGTGGTGGTGGGGGTTGTCGGTGGAGTGAGTACCCGTGCCTGATATACGAAGGGATCGACAGGCACGGCGCACAAGGGATGGGATGGGGAAGTGCGGCGCGGGACAGCTGTCAGGAATGTAGCGGGATAGTGTAGATGCCAGTACGAGCTTACCGAAAGGGTGAAGGAAGGATATCAGGTGGTTGAATGGGCGGCAGAAAAATGTGCCCCTTCTGCTCCGGCCAGCCTTAGCGGTTATCCTCCCTGTGATGAGTATTCCTGCGGGTTCTGTGTAGAAGATATACAAGAGACTCTCAGGTTGATGATGGAACGAAACAGGAATTTTAGGGGTCGGTTGATGGGGAAAGAATGGATGGATGGATGGACGGACGGACGACGGATGGATTGTGTTGCTTGTGCTTCGAGCCCCGTGTCCGAGTTTTCCCCAATGTCTATCTGACCGTGCAGGGCCGGATTGGATTTCGTTCAGGAGAAAGGAGATGGATGGAAAAGTACCAAGGAACGGAATCTATGGTTTCATATCTGGGGCCTGGCCATTGCTACACATTTATTTATTTGACTTTTTTTTTTTCTGTTCTTCTCTTACAACTTCGCGGCAATTGTGCTGCTTTGAAATGCTGAACAGATTTGGGTCTTGCCTCTTTTGGGTGCGCGTTTTGTGCGGTGGTGCAGAATTTCTCAGGTGGGTGTCAGAGTCAGCGGCTCACTACCTAGGTGGGTAGGTACGTTCTCTCCAGACACACTGTGACCATACTGTCCGTTTCTGCAGGGCTTCGAGGGAGAAGCACTGTTATCACACTGTGTCTCCGGCACAAAAAGCGCAAGTTCTGACGTAATCTGCTCAAAAGGGGTCTGTTCGGGTTTCATTCGGCTGCTCCCAGGGGGGCGCCGAACAGACAGGACAGGCACGACACGCCAAACCAAGCAAGCGCGCTTGCGGTGCGGTGCGGTGCGCCCTGGGCCTGCTGGGAAACGACATGAAGCTTCCAACGGCAATCCGTCTTCGCACACGACTCAACCAACACCTCACATAAGCTGATAGGTATGCCGAGGTACTCTATCTATCACTACTTCGTATGTCCAGAATCCATCCAGTGGCAAACCTGGCCGGCAGCGCCTATAGCGTCTCTCCCCGCAATGCGCTAGTCGCTAGCCGCAGTTGGATCCACTCGGTTTCCGATTACATTTCTTCTTCTTGTCCGGAGTAAGCAAGCACTTGCAGCAGCACCCCCGCCTAGGTATTAGTAGGTGCAGCATGGATCTGGGGTTCCTGTCGATCTCGGAACCTGCCGTTCGAGCCTCTTCGACTTGTCGTCGCGAGCAAGTCGCCGGCTATCCAGGTGTCTTTGTGTTTTCGGTTCTCGAGACCGTGCGGGCGGTTCTATCCTGCAGCTGGGTTACCTAGGTATGGTGCTGGAGCAAGGACGAAGGCCACAATGGTGGACGGCGGGTGGACATGCTACACGCAGGGGCTGGACCACGAGTAACCTTATATTGTGCCGGCATCCGAAATGGTCCTGCAGACCGAGGCAGGTACTTATCCAAGACGGCTCTCCGTCGGGTCGCACAGGTACAATATTAACCGTACGCAGTCATAGAAACGCAGTCAAAGTAGACGGCCCTCTTGTCACTCCCGAACCGTCTATGCATCTATGCAGGGGCATCGAGAGGGATTTGGTAGGAGCTCGCTAGGGTCCTGCTAGACCACATCTTTCAATCGTCCGGGGCACAGGATACATGACCGGTGAATACCCCGAACATGTCCGAAACAAGATGACCTATCGAGCCTGTCTGGAAGAAACGCAGCTCGAGCCTCAATCTTGTGTCGAGACAAACCGCCGAGGCTGTGGTTAATTAACTCAGGAGCATCGGTCTACTAGCACGCCAACACCCGTACGGGGGAAACCTCTTTCTGGAATTGTTTCGCTGCTTTATTCCTCTTCTGAACCATGGCAGCAGGCCCAATTGGCTTGCCTGCTAGCCGATCCCTCCGGGGGCGTGGCTATGCATGCCCTCAACGCTTTACCATCAGAATCGACAAACATGGCCTTGGACATGGTACCAAGCCTCTGTAAATGCCAATAAGTGACTGATGGACATACTTTCAGCGTCATTACCTGCGCTCCGGCTTTCTGGGCACCACCACAGACGGTTTGCACCAGCTTCGTCCTCTCCAGAATGGTTGGTTCAGTCTGAAGCTTGGTAATGGCTGGCAACGGGAATGCCCAGCCCGTGCATGTGTCGCCAAGAAAACACAAAGATATTGGCGACTATGCGATGACGCCCTCGACTATCCCCCTGTTACTATTCCCGGGGCTGAGCCGGCGCAGCACAACAGAGCCTCGGAACAGAGTGGCGCGGGCAAGTAAGATTTGCACAACTACTGCGTAGCAGGGTTGTTGGAAGATGTGCGCATGTGACCAAAGGGAAATGAATGAATGGCGAGGGCCAGGCCGGCAATGGAACTGGACGAAGATGCCCGCAGCAGAGCCAGTTGGTGGTTTGCCCAGCCGGAGCACTCGGGGCTCGCAACGCGGCCGTGTGTGGCGGAACCGCGGACTGCATACCAGATACGGATTCGGATGGGTAGGCACATGGTCCGAACTGTGCACGAAGCGAGCGACCTGTGCAACACGGGCGCGCCCGTCCACGCCACGAGGGGGGCGCGGTTAGGTCACGCCAAAACCGCGGCACCACGGGCGTTGGGTAAGCTGATGGGCATACCTACCTACCTACTATCCGTACACGTCAACCAACAGCAAGGAAATCCCATAATGCATTGTGCACATCAAGCGACACCAGGTGGCATACCTACCTAACTATGCGGGAATGGAATGGAATGGTTCAACCCCTCAACACCTACTATCTATGTACCTACCTAGGCAAGTCGTTCAGGCATCCGACCGCCAAGCTGGGCTGGTTGGCTCCGGCCTCGTGACTCATCCCCAGCCCCCGATCCGGACTACAGACCCGCCCCGACCGCCCGCCGGCCAGCGAGCCAGCGAGCCATGGTGACTCTCGTCCTCACCCACGGGACTGGCAGTGCACACGACACGGTAGGCCTCCCCTACCAAGGTACCTAGGGGTAGGCTAGGTAGGATGTCGACCTCTTGGAGACATTCTTCATCGACACGGCCGCGGACTGTGGACAGCTTCATCCGCTTTCACGAATGACCCCCCAGCGCCCGCTTCGTCAATGATGATGCACCCTCCTTACCTAGTACAATACATGATCCGCCTGCCTGGGGCCGGTCGGTAGAGCCTTACTACCTACTATGTAGTAAATCCTGATTCCCGCCAGCGGCCCCCCTCCCCCAGCCACATCCTGCAACGAAAAGTCGCACGCCCGACGACAGCCCACATGCCTATCCCATCGTCATCGCACACACCCCCCTCCTGACCGACTTTTCCCACCGGGTAATTATACGTCCACATCCAAAGCCCCGAAAATGGCCAAGGATGCGGTGCCTCTGCAACGACAACGGCTGTTGGTTTTCCCCCGCCTGCCCGGTCGAGGATTCCTCCCGTACGGAGCACACACGTGTACCGTCGCCGGCAGGCAAGATCCCCGCGTACCGTCCGCAAGGCCAGGATACCTAAGCAAAGCATCTACGCACCCGGGGTCGAAGGAGATGGTATACCGCCCTCCCTCCCCTCCTTTCGACGTGCAATAGCAGTGATACACTCCCTGCCTATCAACCCTTATCCACCTCAAGGAACGTGTCCAGATTGGACCCTTAATGGTGACACTTGTCAGTGACGGGGCTGCATGCTGCATTCCGGAACCTTGTTCTGCCTCCTCGCCCAAACGCCGTGCATTGCATGCATGGTATGGCATGGCATGGCAGTTGGACGGAAAAAAGCCTCTTTTTTACACTCTACATGCCCTCTTCAGACCGTTACTCGCCGGTCGCGGGGGGGGGGGGGGGGGGGGAAGACGCAGATCAAGGGGAGGGTTTTTGCAAAACCGAAGAAAAAAACCCTCTTTTGAATTATACTATGCATGCCACAGCGGTCATTTTTGGTTACCCCCTCCCTCCCGCGACGTCATGAACCGCATTCCAGTCGAATTTTCCCGCTCTGGAAGCAGAAACGAAACGCGCCCCCGTGGGAACGGTGGAGGCATATCTGTATTCGTTTCCGGGATCCCCCACAAAGCCCACCCCCCCTTCTTCTTCTTCTTCTTCTTCAACAACTCCAAAACCAACGCCCGAAACCCCTCGGAACGGCGAAGGGCATACATGGCCCGTCGGCGAAACCTCTAAGCCTCCTCTGCTAGAACCGTGGTGGAGATGGATTTGGCATCTCGCCCACCGCTTTCCCAAGATCAGATAGACCGCCGCAGAGGTCCAGACCTTTTTCTCCGAGCCCACTTCACCGGCACCGGCGTCGTCGTCGACCGCTAGTCTCACCTGTCTTCTATCTAGCTGCACCCTGTAGCTGTTGCGGTTCCCATTCCGTCCGTCTGTTTTTCCGCCCAGCCCGTGCATTTAGATCTAGATCTATCTCTCTCTCCCCCTCCCATCCACGCTTCCCCCGCTGCCCCTCTTGGCCCCTTTCCCGCTCAAGAATCAAAAGAGGAGGCGAGTAAAAAAAAAATAAAAAAAAAATAAAAGGGCCCGTCTCCGGTTTGAGGGATGCATCTCCCCCTCCCCCCAACCACTACCCTACTGACCGCAAGCCATCGTCGGCACATCGCAAGCCCCGCCACGAACAAGACCGTTGCGACCAGCAGGGTCGACCAGCGACTAGAACCCCCCTCCCCTTGATGAGCCCGGGTTGGATGCCCTTCTCCTTCCTCTTCTTCTCCCAATCACATCAAACAAACAGGTGAATTAAGAATTAAAAAATAAAAAGCCTTTCTCTGCATATGCCGCACGCACACACACACACACACACCTTGTTATAAGGTTGTGGCATGATTTAAAAAAGAGCCCGACTCATGTCCGGGTGGTGGGGTGGGGGAGCCGTTTGGCCAACTCACGACATTGTCGGTGCGACATCGTGAACATGGGAGGACGGGGGGGGAAAAGCCCGATAAACTCTCTCGCGCACACCCAGGCATGCAATCATCACGCCCCCCGGCCTGCAGTCACTCCCCTTTCTTCGGGCCACCGATGTGCCCCCAGAGCACAGAGACATGGAGGGGTTGATCACTGGGCTGGATTGTCTTCTACTCTCGGCCACAAGATGAATAAATCAAGAATAATTAAAATAAAATAAAAGTTGGAATGGCCTGGCCACGTTACCAAAGATGCAGGCAGCACTGACATGAGGGCCGTCTACCTGGATGACCGCGGCATGAGCATGCCCAATGTCTCGCATGTGAAGCTGAATGCGATGCATTTTAGGCCCCGCTGCACTGCACTGCACCGCACCGCACCCCGCTGGCTGCATTCGAAATCACGAGGGCATCAATCCAAGTGTGCAGCCCGCCACTAGTGTCACTCACCCGTTCTCGACCACTCACCCGGACTGGCTCAGACTGCAAGCGGGGAGGAAAGATGCCTGCCGTTCACAAAAACCAAAGGCTTGGGACAAATGTAGTTGTTTGGAAGCGGCTATACCGCTGGTGGTTTTATTTCATGGGTGATATCTTGCATCTAAGATGTCAACCCCGGGCGTATTTCTGCTACGCTATACCCTGTGCGCTTGCCGTTCTATGCGGCGGCGCTCCCGAGTCCAATCCGAATCCCGTATCCTCTGCCATGCGAGGATGCTAAACAACCTGAAAAAGTGGGGGGGAGGGAAACCATGTCCATGAATGACCACCCAACACCAATCCATATATGCAAATGCCCAAGGATGCTCTATCCTCGTTTCGTATTCCATGTACCAGTATCCATTACCCAATCCAACGCCCTCGGGGAGACGAGAAGAAAGTGAGAGAGAAGAAAAGAAAGAGAAAAGAAAAGAAAAAAGACAGAGAAAGGAAAAAAGAGTTTGTCGCCCCTTCGCTGTCTCTATAGCACAATCCAACACCATGCTTTTGTGGGGGGTGGCTCAAAACGCAAGGAAACGTAAAAAGATGAGGCTGTAATAAGAGAGGAAATCTGTGTGCGATGCGGCAGTCTACCGCACTGTTACGACACCGCCGAAAACGCGACCCCACATGCCACGGCCCATGCGTGCTCTCTTGGCCTTGGTGCCATCTTGCATGTCGCGAAGGTCCTCGGTGCTGATCTCGTAGGGAAGAAGTGGCTTCCGTTTGGACAGAGTGGACGCCGGGTGTTCAATGTGGACTTCGACCGGGGAGTCGTACAGGCTGCCGTTGGGTACGTACATGTACGGCTCATCGGCGGGGTTGTCCAGCGGCGTCGTAGCCCGCGACTGGGAGCGGCTTGACGCTACTGAGGGGGCATAGGAGCCGATGGAGCTGCCGTAGCTACTGCTGTAGCACAATCCAGGCGGGGTGATGGAAGAGCCACTGCAATTGCGGGCATGATCCGGCGTCTCTTGTCGTGAACGGGAACTGGCGCGAGAGGAAGGGGGGCTGGGGTAAGTGGCCATGCTGTACATCTCCTCCTGCCTCCGGCGCATCTCGTCCTCCTGCTTGCGGCGGCGCGCCAGGCGACGGGCATGCTTCGCTTCAATTTCGGCGCGGATGGGCGCAAGGAAGGGGTCAAGCTCGCGGTAGAGATCCTCCTCAGTAATTCTCAGATCCCAGTCCAACAAGAAGAGGAGCTGCTTCTCCATCAGGTTGACTTCCGTTCTGCTGAAGCCAAAGTTGGAGAAGTCATTATTGGCATGGCTGTAAGTAGCCCAGTGCTTGTTCTTGGGCGAACTGTCGTTCAGGTACTTGGCGGTCAATATGAGGGCGGCGAGGAAGATGCGGTGGGTGGTGCACCGGAGACCACGAGCCATGGGTTGAAGACGAGACTTGAGCCGGGTGAGGTAGACGAGTGTCGACATGAGGGTCGGGACCTGAACGTTGGACGAGACAACGAGTTGGGTGATGAAGGCCTCGAGCGTGGGCAGGTCGGCGTCTTCGGAGCAGACAGGACGGGGTTCGGGCGTCCTGGGTGGTGTCGGAGGGAGCTGCTGCTGGCGATATGCCTCGGCGGATGCGGGAGGCATCAGAGCACTGTCGCATGCGATGACATTGTAGGCGGCACCGGCTAGGTAGGAAATCATCGACTTGCTGACGGGTTGGTAGACGAAGTGGTCAAGGGCGGCGGCGTTGAGCTCGGCCGAGCTGAGATGTGACCGTGACTCCATTGTGTCGTGTATGTGTATGTGTGAGGGTGATTTGGTTGGAATATCCTATGGGTGAGGAGGATGTGGAAGGTTGGGTTGGGGTTGACGGTGGAGATGTCAGGTCGTATGAGTAGAGTAGGGCTCCTCGAGAGCAAGGAAGGAGGATGGATCCCTTTGGGTTATTTGTGGTTGAGGTTGTTGTGGAGTGACGGACTAAGGGGAGAGGAAGAGGAATCGCAGACGGGCAGCCTGGGCTGATATATTAGACGAAAAGGAGGGTGCGGGTGTGGTGTGCGGCGAAGTTCATGTGCCTCGTCGCAAGTGCTGGGGCCAGGCTTTTGGGATGGGCCTGGTAACAGCGGCAGTGAGGGATGCGGAACCAGCTGGGTGACGTGCGGTCCACGAGGCTGAGTGGGCAGGTTGTCAGGGGGTCGCTAGTCAAGTGCTAGCGTAGTTGGGGGGGTTTAGTTTTTTAGGGGAGTCTCAGCACGACGCCGACGGAAGTGCCTGCTGGGGGGGCTTGGATGCTTGGAGCGGGCTGGAGTGGTGTAGATCCCAGGGGTGCAGGGGTGTGCAAGCGGACAAGGGGAGGGCGTGCGCTGATTCCGGTGGCGGGGAGGGGTGCGTCGTGTGGATCTTTACCTCGAGGGGGTGGGCAAAGCTAAGTCTCTGTGGTGTGGCGATACAACTTTCTCAGAAAACAAGCGAGGTCGTAAGGGACGGACTAGCCGGCAGGGGTGGGTCTGGATTTGGCGGGTTGCAGAGAGAGAGAGAGAGAGAGTCGGTGCTTGCGGATTGCACCTCCTTCTTCTTGCTGCTGTTGTTTTGGTTTCCTGTTGCAAAGATGTTGCGATAGCCACTCTAACCGTATGGCCTTGGCAGTGTAGAGTGATGCGTTGCGGAACACGCGACACTCTAGCTGACGCGTTTTGTTTTGTGTGTTTTTTTAGCTGCTGTTGTATTCTGAGGATGATGAGTGCGGCAATGGGAACCCAAGACGCAACACAACCTTCAACCTTCTGGAAAACCCACCCGGTGGCCTGCGACGGATCGAGGAATGGGCAGGGTTTCGAATGTCTGCAAGCGGACGTGGTAACAGAGTCAAAGCTTCCAAGTGCTTGGAAAAGTTGTGGGTGAGAAGGTGAAGGCGTCAAACAAAACGACCAGGGCGAGTCAGGGTGTGCGATTTGGGGGGGGGGAGAAAGGATCAAGACGACGATGCAATTTCTTGTGCCCGACGAATCTGAGATTATGCGTCAAGCCGTCTAGGACAGATTGAGCCCACGGGTTGTAAATTGAACCCGACCGGACTGATTAAGAGATTGATTGACGGTCAGATCTTGCTCACTTGATTAGTTGCTCGAGGCGTTAAAGCGGCAGAGCGGGATCCGTGGAAGATCGGGGGTAATTAAATTAGCAGCTTTGGTTGACGACTTTTGACAGTGCAGGGCCTCCAAACCAGCGGACGGCGTTTGATGATTGTACTGTAGATTGTCGATGAATTGTTCTCGGGGCCGCGGCCGATGCGTTGCTAATGCTGGCAGCGGGTGTGTGCGTACGTCAAGCAGCAGGGACCACAAAGAAGAAGTGATTGCAGTGCTTGATGGCTGGGCTTTGTTCAGCCAGGATCCGAAGGCCGAAAGCGTGAGGCAGCGGTCCAAGACGGGGAAATCTGTTGACGCGCGCAAAGTGGGAGCTAGAGCCAGGCTCGCTCGAATTTGTCCGGCAGCGTTGTTGCCAAAAGACGAACCAAGGCAAAGTAGCCGTCACAGGGCAAGACGGATCAAGCGTGTGAAGGTTCGGGATGGACCTAGTCTACAATCTCTTGATGCGACAAGAAATCCAAGAAGCAGTCAACGAGAATCGAAAAATGACGACAATCGACCAACGTCCAGAGGAGGGTTTGAGCAACGTTCTGGGATGGCCAAAGGGTGTAAGGTGAGGCTTTGGTAATGCGCGTTTCCGAGGCGAGACCGCTTTCCACGGATAGATGAAGCGGTGGTGAGAGTAGAGGGTACGCGGAATGTGGCTGCGAGATTGCGTGGCGGACAGGGTAGCCCGTACTTGTGGTTGACTTGCAAAGTGTAGGTTCAGGACAGTTGGGCGCGAGGCGGTGCCGGTCGTCTTCCGCGAATGGAAAGCCGCAAGCAGGGGTCTTCCAAGTTGGGCAGACGGCGTCGACTGGATTGGATGGATGGGGTTGGTTCAGGACCACACACGCTACGACGCAGGATGTGCTTGTCGAAGGGTCGAGGCTTTCGGGCAGAATCGAAGGCGAAATTGAAGACGATGGGGGGTAAGGTGTCAATCGAGATGGGAGCGGGTGCCGCTTTGGCGGTGTGGCAAGTCTCAACCTTGTTGGTGCACGACTTGACGCACGAGTATCAAGACGGTGGACTTGACGATCTGGAGCGACGGACGATGAGCACACGGAAAAAATGCCTGGGCAAGGAAGGTGATGTTTCGTGGTGACGATGCCGGGTATGGTGGTAAGGATGACTGATGGGGATGACGCGGCTGGGCTCGACCTTTTTAATCCGGACTCCCGTGAGCGGATTGAGACAAGGAAGATAAGGAAAGACGATGATGGTAGGGCAGTGACGATGCCCGAGAGTAGAATGCCGGTAGATTCGATAGATCCAACAAGAAAAGAATCTATTTGGTTCCGATTTCTCCGTGTTGTTGGTTCGGAGGGGCAGCAAGCAGTAGGGGGTGAGCAGCAGGCGGAAAGCGCTGAGGGAGGGGTTGGGTTGGGCAGCTAGCTGTTGTGGGGCAATGACGACCGATTGGAATGCACAGGCGTTGGAAGGGTGAAGGAAGGAGCTTGGGTACAGAAACGCGATGACCAGCAACGGAGGGGCTCAATAGTACGGGTAGATCGGACGAGAAACAAGGTGTCGAGCAAGTAAATGAGGTAGTAGTAGACAATAAAGCCGGAACGAGGGGGGATCCCAAATGGCAGAACAGATCTGATTCGTAGTGACCGGGCCGGCTGTTGATGCAGATGAATCGAGTCAAGTCTTGGGCGTGGTGGTAAACCCGAAGACTCCGATGGATGGCGGTGAAGCTCGGTCAACGATGCTGCCGCTGTTTGACACGGAGAAAAAAAAAGAGAGCCGGGTCAGTTATCGTACGCAATACAATAACCCTCGAATGCCGATTATGGTGATGGCGATGACGGTGCTGATGATGCAACTGAGTTAAAATAAAAAAAACAAAAGTCAATTCCTGCCAGACAAGACTCAAGACTCAAGAGGGAGGAGGACACAGGGATGGAGACTATAGTGCAAGAGGCATCGAAGTGAGGGATGACTTTGGATATATTTACTTTTGCAAGTCCAACACCAAGACCACCCACCCGGCGGCTCAGACCATGCAAGATTGCTTCCCCCGTACCAAGGAAAGGAAGGAATCGACATCGCTTGCCATGGGCGGAAGCGAAGCGGCTGCAGGACGAGACCTGCTCCGCCGGTTGTCGACGGCGACGACAACCACCACCATGACCACCAACTTTATTGAGTGTCTCACGCAGGCCGTTGACTGGCCATCGCAAGTCGGTGGGGAGTGCCACCTTATCCACCCCGGTTCCGCTTCGCACCGGAATCGATGCTTTTCCAGCCAGTGGTTGCAGAAAAGTCAAGACACGCTCCCACAAGCAAGGGCCCATGTCTCTCGTACCAGCAGCGAGAACATTGGCTGCAGCAAATATCAGCAAAGTACACGCTCAGAAGGGCAAGAAAAGGAATGGAGGAGAAACAAGCTTGACCCTCCCGCCCCCCAGCCATTCGTTTATTCTCCCCATTCACGGTATCCGTACACACTACCTACTTTCCTTCCTTCCTGCCTGCCTGCCTGCCTGCCTGCCTGCCTGCCTGCCTGCCTACGTAGGTGCGTCGTTCTGGTTGGCTGTTTCTTGTATTGGATAGTGGCTTCTTGCCGTCTGGCTGGCCAGCAACGAACATCTCCCGGTTACCTAACTACATGGTACCTAGCTAGGTACGTACCTTGCTCTCCCTTGCCTCGTGCCTGGACCCATTGGCGAAAGAAGAAACCGCTCATCAACCGCCAGCTCAGTACCTACCAAAAAAAGCATTAATTATACTTCGTGCAGAGAACAGCGCCGGGGCAGGCCAACGCACGCCAGCTTTCCTCCTGTCCTCACACCAGCAAGCCTGTTTGTTAACCACTGTAGGTAGGGTCAGGGACATCGTTCCCATAAAGACTTTGGATTGACACGACATGGCACGACATATACGCGCGGCTCATTGGTGGCTGCGTCTTCCGCTGACTGCGCAGATGAAACAAGCGATAGCCATCTCTCCCTCCGTCTCTACACCAATCGATCCAAGGCCAAGAGCAACAAGAACAGGGCCCTTTGCGGGCTCGAACCCCGGGTGCGCGTTCGCGATGAAAAACGCCGCCCCCCCCCCCCCCCCCCCGTACGGAGCATGGGGCCTGGTCCAATGGGCGTTTAATCGATGCTATTCTTATTTTCTGCCCCCTGCACTGAAACAGCGTATCGACGTGCCCTGCCTCTTCGCCTTACCTGATCAAGACGGGGCCGTCGACGTACGATAACATGGCCAACCCACATCTAGCACCACGCCGCGTGGTCGCCGACCGCTGAGAGCGAGCAACCGGCCCGCGTCGCGACCGACCTTTCTTGAACTGACGCCGGCGCGCCGCCGTCTTGCTCCTCGCCTCTTGGAGCACCCGCTGTTCTCCGTGGACAGTGTACGATCTCTTCAACTGCTGTTGGGCTGCCGCCCTGGTCCGGCTGGCTGGCGGCGCTTTGCATCCACAGACGCTTGTGCTACCTAACTGCCTGCAATCTCCTTCCTCGTCGCCCCCCGTAGCCGCATTTGGCAGCATTAACAGTCGTGCAGCGAGGCCTGTCGCATCGTCACAAATGATCGGATCAACCAGCAAACAAACAAACAGTCAAGCGCCCTGGTCGGGCCTCTTTGGCATTGTATTTGCACTCTGGTCCTCTCACCGGACGGCAGAGTCGTCTAACAAAACCATGTATGCTGCAGCCAACGCCGATTCGATACGTGATACAGCCTTCCGTGATGCCGACTCGCGTTACGCACGAGACTTTGGTGACTGAAGAGCTACATGCGGTAGACTGTGGTATCTCTCAAAGACCAACGCCCGCGCTGGCTGCAAAATCGCGAGTCAGGACAAAGTGAAGCGGCGCCCGCAAACCATTGGACGGCGCAGCCAATCCCGCTTGGCCAATGTTGCCGTTTTCCAAAATCACCATGGTCGACGATTCCCCATACATACAAACTAGTTTACATCAGCAGCTCAGCAGTAGAACGGGCGTCGCAAAAGGCTAAGCGATCGGTGGCCCTGATGAAACAAAACATTCAACGCCATCACCATTATGCTCTGAGACACTCGCTGGACCTTGAGCAATGGCTGTCACCAGCTTAACCGTCGGCTAACGGGAACACGAAGGACAGTCGCCCAGCCTTGACCAATCGTTCCTACCCTAGCGACCAACCGACATGCTCCTCAATGGCCAGTTATGGGCCTAAAGCGGGTTTAGACTTTGACCAGCTCAGTCCAGCCAGCAACATCTAATACCTATCAACCCACGATCCTCAAGCGTTACTCGGAAAATTGCTTCTTTGTCGGGCACTTGGGTTAGTGTAGGTAGTAGGTATGTATCAGCCAGACATTCCAGAGCCTGGCGCTAATCCCGCTTACTTACCTCACCTAGGTAGGTGCCTAGGTAGGTAGGCAAGGCAAGGCAAGCAGGTGTATGGAAAGGGCGAGGGCGCCATTTCATCCCGTGGCTTTACTGCAGCCAGCCAGCTTGCCACATACTGAAATTCCAAAGGGACTTTGAAAGTCATCCCAGTTTCTCTCGATGGCGGGGCTCATCCGATCCTCTCCCTGCCCCGGAGACCCTTGCGTTGCGGGATGGTCAGACCCAAATGGTGAGCCGAGCCCACCGCGGCCGGTCAGTCTCTGCCAAAGCTGCCAACAGGCACGGCCCCATCATCGGCGCAAAGTCAAGGTTTTGGGCTCGCATGACTGATCGCTCCCTTCCCGCAATTGACAGACAAGATGGCTGGTCATGCCGTGACAGGGAACGTGCTCGTTCTACCTGCCTACCACTTTCTCTGCGGAAACCCCACTGCAGGCAGTACGAAGTACTATCTGTAGGTAGGTAGGTAGTTTACCTGGTATCAGTCAGCACTGGCACCGTCTGTGACTCTCGTTCCCTGAAGTAGATCGTTCCCCACGTTACGGTTTCATGTGTATGCCTTTCATTCCCAATCGAATGCATCCCTCCTCCCCTTGGGCTCGACGTGTCCAAATCGCGGCCGGGAATCACTCTATTGGATACCCATATCTCCTTTTCTCCTCCGGTTTGGCCGGATCGGTGGAGTCGACCGACGCACGCCCAAGCGCAGGGCAAAGGCTGGGAACGCGAAGGGACGATCAAGCTGGCTGGGAAGCCAACACGAGCACTGACAAACAGCGCCGGTCTGCCTGCGTGTAGGTAGGTATATCGCCAATCACGGCAATTCGTACAAACTCTCGTCCGAAATAGCGGCCCGGACGCAAGAAGATGCGATGGCAGCTGACAAGGAGCCAGAGACGCCGTCGACTGCTATTACACGCCCGAGCCCTGCTGGCGGCGGCGTCGATAGCCCCGCGCCATGGAAAATTTCAGAATGACCTCCTGCGACGGTGGCTTCGCCATGACCCCCCCCCCCCCGCTGGCCACTGACCAGCCTGGCAGATGTACCAAGAGAGCTAGGTAGGTAGTCTGACCCAAATTGCCCCCTCCCTCCTCTTCCTTTTTGCAACCCGCCTCAGAACCCATGATATTGCCCAAGTCAAGGGGGCCTCCACTGCCCATTGCGGCGTCGTCAGTTGGGTTGATGGATCTGGGGAGGAGAGGAAGGGTTGCCCCTTTTGGCAAGCACTTATCTCGGGCAGGACTGTGCTAGGTAAACGACCGCCACCCATGCATCGAGGCGTTGCGTTGCGTGCTCAGTCAGATAGATACCACGACGCCTGGGAGTTCTGCAACAGCCCAAGCTTATCCCGTCCAGCCAAAGTTTCCCCCCTGAATGATGCGCCCGACCTGTCCGCCCCATCTTGTTTGCGATACAGTGGGGACAGAAACACGAGTTACGTGGCTTGCCTTGAAGAACGGGGATGTGGCAAACACTGGCGAGCGAGTGAATGCACCGCTGGCGGTTTTACCTACCTATTCGTACTCTGCCTGGAATACAATAGAACCGAGTCCAAATTCAGGGGCGGGGCGACGGACCTGGTAGGTATCTAGTTACCTACCTACCTACCTACCTAGGTAGGCAGGTAAGGTACCTAGGTACAGTAGGCACATGCGCCACCATCGCTACCACGACTACCAACCAACCAACAACACCAAGACCTCCCTCTTCACTCATGACTACCTATTCGTACCTATGTACCGTCGGCCTGATATTGCGACGACCGGGTTTATTTCTTGCTGTGCACCGGACCAATCCAACCGTCTAGGTCACACACGTATTGTATTGCAGCGTCCGCTGGCTCGCCATCCTCACGTCGGAATGGTCTCGGCACCGACGAAAGTTTTCACTGCCTCCCTCCCTTCTCCCTCTCTTCTCGACAACGAACGGCCCGCGGGCCTTCGGCTCCCTCTCGAATGGCGTCTCCACAAATCCCGGGAGGCCCTGCCGCATCGGTGCTGGTGTGTGTCGGAGACGTCTCCGAGTGATGGGGGTGAGAGAGCTACGATTGGCCAGAGGGCATGCCGACCTTACATAGGTAGTACACTAGCCCAGCTGTACGAGTTCGCCCATCGCGCTTCATTGCACGGCCAACACTACGAATAGGTGGCTGGGTGTTGAGACAATGTGTGGCTGACATTTTCCAAAGGCACCGACCGTACATACGAACGTACATGTACGCGATGAAGTCTGGTACTTCGTACTAAACTACCTAGGTAGTAAGGCAGGAGGTGCGCTTACAGTACCTAGGTACGGGGTATGCAGCATAGCATAATGCCATGGCGCATTGCGACTCGAATAGATGGGCCATGCAAAGCTATCGATTTGCTTGATACAAACAGACAATGCAGTCGTCTCCGCAATGGACAAGTTGGTCAATACAGATTCATGCGGCGGCGTGAAGGGGTCGTGTCGTGTCGTGTCGTGTCCCCATGGCATGTATGGCCCGGCCCCTTCCTTGCCCTACCCTACCTACCTATTCGTACTACCTATATGCCTCGGCCTGTTAAGAATACCCCCCCGCATAGACCGGCCCCTCCTATTCGAGCAATACACTGTAAACTACAGGGGCACGGATACAAAGTACACGCCCCTCCCCCTGTATCGGCCGGGGGCTACCGCACATGCCCATTCGCCCATTTCAGCAGGGGCTGTACTATGTAAGGTGTGGCGCGTGCGCATTCGCAATCTGTCATCCCATGCTCCCCAATCGCTGATCGACGGCCTCGGCTCGTTAGTCAGTTGATCGACAATCTCTCCCGATCACACTCCTCAAGGGTCGTCGTGCTGCCCTGTCTGTCCTGCCACTGCTGCCACTGTCTGCGTCGGTCTCCCCTTGCTCCAGCTGCCCGCATGCCATGTCATTCATTCATTGTAGTGCAGCGCTCTGCACCGGACTGCTTTTCAGCCGGGCCGGGCCCAGACGAGGGCCTCCCACAAGCATCAGCCACACTACCTACCTATGGGACCTACATCGATCCATGTGGCCTTGTTCCGAGGGACCTCGTCATTTGCGTCGTGTCCCCTGAATCGAATCCCACGAGCCGTGGAAATTTACGAGGTGGCCTCGCCGCAAAAGAAACAACCCCCCGTCCACATCTAGGATTCAGCAACGCCACAGCGGTGCAATCACGCCCAACGTCACGACACACGGGGGGGGAAACCCGCGTCCGGAGCAAAATAAAATAGAATCCGGAGAAGAAACCCCAGCAGCAAAGCCCACCAAGCCTCGTTTTCCCGAACGAATCCAACCGCCCCGAGGAACCCAAACCAAGATTGCAAAAATGGCGGCGAGTAAAGCAAGCCATCGATCAGGAGCACGCGGCGTTCACTTGCCGGCCCGTGGCGCCAGTCCGGTCGCCTTGGTTCTTTGACCATGGTCGCCGCAGCTTCGACACGGAATCAACTAAAAGTATTCGTACAGCGTCCCCGACTCTCGCTGACGGGGTCTTCCGTGAGTGAACTCCCCCCCCCCCCCCCCCCCCCCCCCCCCCCCCCCCGGGGGGCCCCCCCCCCCCCCCCCCCCCCGTCGGCGCAACGCCGAGGCGCTGTTCCTGTTTGGGAGGAAACTGAATCAAACTCAACGCAGATCCGCCCAAGAAACGCCAGAAAAGACCATGGGAGAAGGAAAAAAAGCATATACTCTATCTCAAAAAATGTGAGACCTGCCTTGCACGCTCCGGGTACTGTTTAGCATTCGGGCACCTCCACCTTGCTACGCAGACGCCCTCCGGCTCCCATCAGCAACCAAGAAAGGCTCCCGCATGACATCAAGAGGACGGGCCAAATCAAGTGAGTTCCAGAGGGAGGCCAGGAAATAATTAGTGCCCGGTGCCAGGAACTTCAGACTGCTTATCCTCCTTAACCATGACCAAAAAGCCCTTCCGCCTCGTCATTGGCTAGAGCAAGGAATGGTCTTGTCGCCAGAACAAGCGCCCTCTCTTTCTCTCATATCCGTACACTCACTCGCTTGGCAGCCCCCAAGCGCTGCGTTTCAGGAAGCGCGTCCTGTCGTCTAAGCCGCATTCACCCCTTGCTCAATCAATCAATCAATCAATCAGTCAGTCAGTCAGTCAGTCAATCACGGCGCTGCACGGCCATGACTAGGTAGCCCCCACGCATCATCTAGGTATCATCCGAACAAGCCTCCATCCCATGTCTTCGGAAGTCAGTCTTCCCTCCCCCACAAGCGCTCGTCAATCGGGCGCCTGTTGGACCATCCCCCGGCGGCATGCATATTTCACTTAAACGCCGCACGGACCGCCCTGGATGCGATGGAAATAGCCACGGCAATCTGCGCAACCGCTGCGACTATGTATCATGCATCTACCCGAGTCATTATCATTGATTGGCCTTACAGCCGCAGTCACACCCTGCCTGTATGCACTGACACTGCGGACGCCGCGAGCATACGGAACCGCTAGCAAACATCAACAACATCAAACAGCAACTGATGCCCGGAAACAGCACAGCACCACAGCACCACAGCACCACAGCACCACGGCTCCAGCTCGCCGCCTTACGTTTCGGGAACTCGACTGTGCATTTCTACGCCTCGCTGCATCCTCCTCGTCATCCAGTCAGTTCATGGACCCGACAGCTTGGATGACGGCGTTTAGACCCATCCGCCAAGACCGAGACATGGTCCGTCCGCCCTTCAACCCTCTCTATCTCTCTCTATCTCTCTGTCTCTCTCTCTCTCTCTCTCTCTCTCTCGAAAGAGAGAGCATCGGTCCGCTTTCGGCGATACTCTTTCGGCCAGCGCACATGGCAGCCTTCATCAATTGTAAACCTAACGGGCACAGCCTCCACAGCATTCTTGATCTTCCCCGTCTGCGGGATGCTAGACGTGCGCATCCCGCCGCTTTCTGTCAGTAGCCCTTCCATCAAAGGCGTAGTGTCTACCGACTTTGCTCGTACCGCAAGCTTCAGGTCCCCGAGACAGGCACACCAACTCTTTTTGACGGATCCATTATCGCTTTTTTGCCTCCTTTCCCTTCGTTTCACGCCCTCCATGTGGGAGGTGCTGGTGGCCCCAAGCCTCACGACGTCTTGGTTCGCTACTCACTCACTCTTTCTTGTCTCCATGTCTCACGCCGAGAGCCTCCCGTTTGCGGCATTGCTGGTGACGTGCAGAAACCTTCTTCGTTGCCTTCTAGCTCGGTTCTACAGTTCGCACCGTCACTGCTCAGGCACGCAATGCAACCATTGCCACACGCTCCCAAGCCTACCTGTTTGCCAAAGCAGCCACCCGTCTTAGCGAAGTAAGCCCAGGTCGAGATAGGCCGGAGCGGCGCCAGGCGGAGACCATGTCCTCACGCGATCCTCATGCGATCTCCCTCCACCACCACAAGACCCCGAGTGCCCGTAGCGTCGTGGTGATGCTAGCTTCAGCTGCTGCTCCCGCCCATCTATTTCCTTTTTTGAACCCAATTTCTGTCTGTCCGGGCAATATGCAAAAAAGAAAAAACGCCATGTACACAAGGACACTTGCGCCCGTCGTCACCACCAGGATAGGTGAAGCTTCCACGAAGAGCCTCAACGGGGAAGGGCTATGTCTCTGATATCGTCCACTTAGGGTATGGTCGACCAAGTTCGAAACTTTGTTGGAGTGTGTTCATGAACTCACTGTTCTCTTGTCTCAGGTCCTTGGGAAGAGGGCTTTGCGAATCTGGGCTCGAAGCTGTTTCCGGTTTCCTGCCCTCCATACTCCCCCGCCCCCGTTCCCCCGTTCGAACCTGATTCCTGGGATTTCCTGGTTTCGCACGTAAGAAACAGTCAGTGGTCTTGTCTTACCCCCTCAGACGAGTCAGGGGACAGGTCCCGAGGACGGGGTTAAGGTGAGGAATATGCTTTAGGGGAGCAGGGGGGGACAAAAAGGTTGAGCCCGTGAGGTTGGGATCGCGATAACGCTCCAGAACGTTGGCGATCCGCTCCCGATGTCGATGTTAGTCGCCAATGACGTACGACGGCGGTGTGGCACACGTACCTATGCCAGTGTGTGCGTGTACGACGAGATTGCCCCTGGAGCCATGCTATTCGATACCAGCCCGAGCCGTCCCTAAGAATCGGGCTCCATTGCACGACTAGACCCCGAGCCCCCCGCCTCAACGCCGTGCTGCTCGTTGCAAAAGTCCCCGATGGAGGAAGCCTACTGTCGTCTGCTTACGTCCCACTTCCTTCAGGCGGGGGGGGATTAACTGACACCCTCCCTTCCTTGTTCCTTGCTGCTGCCCTGAAAAAGGGGTGCCCTTCATCCCAAAATCGAATTCGCCGGAAACGGATGTAGTTGGAGACGCCGAGGGTGAATGGGGAATAGATACGGACACGGAACCACTTCACCAGCTCAGCGTCCCCTACTTTCTCCATCCATCCCGTACGTGTCCCGCTATTCCCAAAGCTTGCCAAGGCCTCCCGTCGCGACGGACCGGCAGCGTGAACTTGGCCAAGGCTGGCCAGACCCATGAGGCGGAGGGGAGGACGGCTAAATCGACGTCTCTCTCCACGGTCCCCATTGGCTCGTTCGGTATCACTCTTGTTCCTGATCCCCCCATCCCCCCCCCCCCCCCCCCTTTCTTTTTTTTTTGTAAAAGTCACTCTAGACCCTGATCTGACGCTTGTCGATGATTTGCATTGGAGGCGCTTTTTTCTTCGTGGGGAAACGTCCGATTTCTCGAGGTTATGAGCCCACTAATCAGACCCTTCTGCTGCTTCCCGCCGTGCCGCTCCGCGGTTTCGTTCCGCGGTTGCGCGCGCCTGGGTTCGACACTAGGGTTTCAACATCTTTGCTTCCCGCCGTCTTGTGGATGCTGTTTATTTGATTTGTGTCTGGATCCTGGTAACCCGGCGAACGGGACGATGCCTGTCCGAGAGGGCCAACTGGTGACAAGCGAGTAGTGACACACACACACACACACACCCGGCCCGAGGCTTCGCGAGGCTAGGGCCGCCCATTCTGACGTCGTCTTTCTTTCAGTGTTTGCTTTGGTGTTTGTTTCCTTGTCTCGATTGGCAGGAGCATGTCTGGACGCCCCCCCCCTCCCCCCCACACGCGCGCACACATTCCTCTCTCTTACCTTCTACCACCGCGGAGAAACGAAAGCCGTTTCGCGGTATCAAGTAGCGAGACTGCGAACCCGAAAGCGAGACAAAGGCACCAACCCCGTTTAACAGCCATAACATCACGGGAAAGCGGCGGCAGCAAGGGAAGGGGGGGCGATGCGATGCGATGTGCCGGTGGATATACGCTCTGTACCTGGAGAGGCATACGAATGCCGTTTGCGAAGAAACTCGGGGGGGGGGCTTAAAGACGGGTGGGCATTCACGCTTACGGTGGTTCTCGCGGAAGTCCCTCGACTAACAACACTCCCGCGTGGTCGATGCTTCGGCGTAGTCGATGAACGGTGACGAAACAAAACTGTTCCGCTGGGTGATTCGACCGCCCCGTCGCATCCATCCCCTTCCCTCCCCCCTTCGAGCTATGCCTGTTTCCTCCCTCACCATCCGAAAGCTGCCGTTGGGCGGTGTGCTGTCGACGGATCGGGATACCACCCCGACAACTGCCGCGTAGGCGAGCCTTCCACACCGGCGTGACAAAGTGAGCTGATATAGGAACCCGGCGGTGCCCATGACGGCCGCTAGACGGTCGTGGAGCCGGTTTTCAAGCCCCCTCCCCTTTTCTAATTCTTTCTGCCTTCCTGGTGCCCCGGAATATGTGCGTTCGAATCCGGACCACGTGCTACACGCGTCGTTAGAAACTCGCAGTCCAAGCAACCCTCCGGACCGAGTGCTGGTCGGGAAAGGGCCGCCGGACGGAGAAAGAGTGACGCATGCGAGGCACGCCCATCTCGTTCGCCAATTGGGAATCGGCAGCCTTTGCGGTGGGAGAGAAGGCCGTCTACCGTGGTGTTGCGATCCCCACGTGTTCCTTCCGTCCCCCCAAAGTGTGACACCGCTAGAAGTCCAGAATAACGCTCGAGACGACGGGAAGTGACTTGATCTGGTTGGCGCCCCGTGTGGAGGACTACGCGTGTCTTGGCGCCAATGTGGGCTGTTGGAGGCGTTCAGGCTGGCCCCCCCAAGTCACCCACTTCATTGGTGAGTGATCTATGTGTTGGCCCTTGGCAAAGGTACCGTATGCCGAGAGAAAGACAGAAAGCGAGAGAGCGAGCGGAGCCACTGGAGCAGAACAACATCCTGTTCCTTTGACTGAACAACCCCCCCCCCCCCCCCCTTCCCTGGAACGCATATGGCGCTCTATAATGATGGAGTTTTGGGCGATCGCCGGCTCGGCAACTCGTTATTCCCGGCAATGGGCCGACCATGTTGATTAGTGAACCGGTGAAGCTATCACGCCGCCAGGTCAACCTTCTCAACCTCCTAGCTCGAGCTGATCAGGCTATCCCGCCCCTCTTTACGGGCTAGGACCAAGGCTTGTTGCAGGAAAAGCGCGCCGTTCCCGTCAAACAGTCGGATCTACAGAGGGACGCAGGGTAATATGAGCACTAGATCGACTGGGACTGGCGGGTCTGGAAGCACCTAGTCGAACATTACATATCGGGTGGGCGGGGGCAAATGTGCGGTGAATGCTGGCCGTGTGTTTCTCTCGCGGAAGAAAGGCAGAATGTCAAAACGTTTCTTTTTTCTTGTTCCATTAACCTGCCCTACCGAAACCGACCGTATGCATCATCTCTACTCCGTACATTAAGATTTACGACAAAAGAAATTAGAGAAGTCGAGTTCTCCAGTGCGCGGACAGGGGACAAGGGGAGGGGGGCTCTTGTTTGGTGATGTTTTTTCCAGGACCGGCTGCCTCCCTGGTGTCTGATGTGAGATGAACCACTGACAAGTGCAAGACGCACACGTCCTACGATTCGCAATGTGCCCGGTGAGCCGAACTCAAAGCGACAAGAGACAACCTGCCGTACCGTCGCAACGTCTCACATCCTGACAACTGGTTTGAGTGACGCAACATCGTCACATCTCAACGGGGGTATTGTGTTGTCGAATGCCAAGCTACTTGCAAAGTCTTCCCGTCACCCCCCACCAACCAGTCTCCCAACTTGTTGTTTGTCCCCAGGCGATGGAAACGTGGGAAAAATCTGTTTTGTGATGGCGGGCACCACCCAACAACCCAGAAAAAGACAAGACATTCCCTCTCAGTATCCTGAAAAGCAGAAAGGATACAGAGTCATAAAGAGTATGATGTTTGTCCCAGGCCTCGGCCCTGGATATCATGCCTGCTGCCGAAATTCTTGCTGCAGGTTCCCAAAGTGGCGTCTCAGATGTAGTCGAAGCGCTGGTGCTGGTGTTGGTGCTGGTGCTGCTGGTGCTGCTGCATGGGGGCCGCGTGCGCGACCATGGGGAACTCCTAGTTGCCATAGTATTCGTTGTTGTTGGCGCGGCTGCTTCTTATCGTCTGGCCAGAGTGCTGGTCGGGGTAGGTCTCGAAGTACGGGTGGTTGCAGGCGCTCTTGGCTGAGATGCGGCTGGCCGGGTCGTACACCAGCATCATCTCCAGAAGCTCAAGGCCCTCGGCGTCGAGGTTCGTGCACAGGGGTTGAGACTCGTCTCGGATCCACTTGGGGAAGGAGCTCTTGAAGTCGGGGTACGAGGTGACACCGGGCCAGACGTCCTCGGTCGGCGTGCCGAGGGTTCTGAGAGGGGCAACGTTAGCGAGTTGTAAAAGAGAAAAACGAAGCAAGACCCTTGGCGAGGGATGCTGTACGTACCGGAAGATCTTGAAGATCTCGTCAATCTCGGAGTCGCCAGGGAAGAGAGGCTTGCGGGTGCACATCTCGGCAAAGATGCAGCCAACGGACCACATGTCGACGCCGGTCGAGTATTGGCGTCCACCGAGCAGAATCTCGGGGGCGCGGTACCACAGGGTGACGACCTCGTGGGTATAAGTGCGCAGTGGGACACCAAAGGCGCGGGCGAGACCGAAATCAGCCAGCTTCAAGTTGCCGTCTCTATTGATCAACAGGTTCTGGGGCTTCAGGTCGCGGTGGAGGACGCGGTGGGAGTGGCAGTAGCGGACGCCGTCGCACAGCTGCCACATGAACTTCTGGATGACGGACTGGCCAAGGCCGAGGCGGCCCAGAGACTCGGAGCTGCCCTCAGGCAGAGCCTTGCCGCGGCCGCCGTCGGAAACGGGGAGGGACTCCATGTACTTCTTGAGGTCGAGGTCGAGGAACTCGAAGACGAGGTAGAGCTTGTGGCCGTCGGCGTGAACGATGTTGAGGAGGCGCACGATGTTGGGATCACGCATCTCCTTTAGAAGAGAAATCTCGCGGATGGCGGTGGAGGGGACGCCCTCATCCTCGGCTTCGAGACGGATCTTCTTCAGGGCCACAATGCGACCACCATTGAGGAGGTCTCGGGCCTTGTAGACGACACCGTAAGTGCCTAAAGGAGCGCGGGCGTGTATATTAGCATTCGTTTTTGTGAGAGTGGTCTTGCGTCATGTTGTGCCGGATTTGGTGCCCGGAGGAGGGAGGGGGAGGGGATGATGCATACCTTCACCGATCTTCTCAAGCTTCTGGTAGTTCTCCATGGTTGCAATGCAAGGGAATTTACAAAGCGAGTGTCAATTCGTGGAAAAGCGGTCGCAAGAGCTAAATCGACTTGACTTGTTTGTTGGTCGAAAGAGCGTTGGAGGCAGTGGTGAGGTTGGAAGCAGCCTTTGTTTGGTGGGGGCGATGCGTTTGTTGTGTCTGGCTGGGTCTGGAGGGGCACAGGTACCTAGGTAGGTAGGTGCTGGTCTCTCTCTCCGGGAACAAATAAGCCGCCCAAAGGGAGAAAATCGGTCGATGTCGTCGTCTAGGAGAGGGTTCAACGTGATGCACGTTGGGGATTAGGCAACAGAAAAGATCAGGATTCGGCCGCTACAAAAAGGGAACTCGCCATGGGAGAGGAGAGAGAGAGAAAGAGAGAGAGAAAGAGAGAGAGAGAGAGAGAGAAGGAGGGGGAAGGGGATTGCAATGTTGTCGTCGGTCGCAAAAAATAAGGTCCTGGCGGGAAGGGCGTTGTCGGTCGGCGGATCGGGCGATGTTTTGTGGTGCTAAAATTGCACTTGGTTGTCGTTGTTTACTAGCAATGAAGAAAAACAAGGCGCGATCCGATCTCACCAACCAAGGGCCGCTCTAGCCAGGGTCGCGTCCGTCCTGGCTTGTGGTGTATTAGGACTCCCCTGACCTGACCTGACCTGACCTGGAGCTGCCCGCGCTAAAGCTTATCGATAACCAGTTCTGTCTGTTCCTATCGATAAGGTCACTGATGGTGGGGTTACCGACTCACTCTCGGCTTTGTCCCGCAGAGTCACCGAGGCTTCTTGGAACGTACGATAGATATGAGGGCTCAGGAGGCGATGGGACTTGGTTGGAAAGTTTTACAAGATTCTTTCCCCCCTCGATAGAACTTTGCGCATACATCTGCTTGTTCGCACCCTTCATTGGAAGTTTGGTATTAGAAACACTTACTTACAATGGCGGCTGGAATAGTCGAGCTCGATGCTCATGAGCAGCCGTCAGAGGCGATGCGGGCACAGTGGAAAGCGTACTCAAGGGCAGATCAAAAGGACCTCATTAATGGGGATTCCATTGATGACCCTAGATCACCAGACCAAGCTGCTAAATTCTCTGTGGCTGGAAAGATTTCGGTCGACCAGCTCACAACTGCTTTCTCTCACATAACCTCGGCCGCAGTCGACACATCAACACTACACGAGGTGCCCGTCCTTTACCACCCGCTTCTGCCAGGTGTGTAAATATTTCTGGAATAAGATTTTGTGCCGGGTCACTAAAAGCTTCTAGGCCTTCTCATAGCACCCAGCCTGGTGCCTCCCGAGGTCCAGAAGACTCTCCTCTCGCTGATGATCAACCGAGACCTCAGCGACCCGACACACCAAACAAACCTTCACCTCCATTACGACTTACCTTACCCGAAAGCTGCAGATGGATCCTCCGAGTCATTCTTCTCATACCCGCCTGACCAAACACCCATCTTCATTCCAAAGGATCCTTCAGTTCATAAACCCCTGTCCATCAAGCAGGTCATGGAGAGACGCCTCCACTGGGTCACCCTCGGCGGTCAGTACGACTGGACGAACCGCATATATCCCGAAGATCGCCCTCCTCAGTTCCCCTCAGACGTCGCCCAATTCTTGGAGGCTCTCTTCCCCGAGACCCTCGCCCAAGCCGCTATCGTCAATTTCTACACGCCCGGCGACACGATGATGATGCACCGCGACGTCAGCGAGGAAACCGACAAGGGCCTTATCAGCCTGAGTTTTGGCTGCGATGGTCTCTTCATGATCGCGCCCAACGACCCAGAGAATATTTCCGATGAAGCAAGGGCCACGGGCAAGGAGTACCTCCTCCTCCGGCTGCGCTCCGGCGACGCCATTTACATGACCAAGGATTCCCGGTTCGCGTGGCATGGCGTGCCCAAGGTCATGAAGGGGACATGCCCTGGCTACCTGGCCGACTGGCCAGCAGAAGATGGAAAATACGAGGAATGGAATGGGTGGTTGCAGAACAAGCGGATAAACCTCAATGTAAGACAGATGAAAGACTGATGGCGAGCATGCAACTGGTAGCTATATGTATGAACAGCCTACCTTGAGCTCCAAGGATACCAATATACTCCGTATTTCCTGCCGATTTGCAACTACTATTGGCCCGGGATTTGATCAAGTCTATATAGCCCGGGCACGGAGTTCAAAAGCGTCAACTTTAACTTTCCAAAGTACTCACCATTTCAGCAACAGAATATAGGCCGTCGGCTGCGTGTAATCGCCAGGCAAGTCAGTTTGCATATCGGCATCCATAACACCCAACCCCTCAATCCCGTACACCAATAACTTGAGGCCGTATCGGTCCTACACGTGAACGTGGCGCCCGCGCCCACAAGGTGGTCTTGACAGGTTGTATCCCATGTTGGGGAGATCTACCATGACATCGATCACGGCAACCTCGAGCAGAGTTTGGTTCCCAGCCACTGCGCCGAAGGAGCTGGGGAGTACGGATGGCTCCCGTGACGGCAACCATCGCCTTCTTTGCATTGACCGTTCCCGCGGGTGAAGCCGACCCCCTCAACATTGCCGAAGTCCTCCACTTCGTGTTCTGAAAGACGCGCATCGGCATTATTCACGTTATGGAGAAGTCAACTCGCCCAACATCGACCGGTGAAATATTGGGAACGAAACATGTGTGCCGGATATGTCACCCCAGAAGCTCTCATCGTACTTGATATCAAACCGCTCAACCAGCCCAGGGCTTGGAGACTGAAAGTTCCTTGCCTGTATCTCCGTTGTTATCATCAAGCCATCTTGGGAAAAGAGGCATCGAGACCACATTCTTAAAATAAGGCAACGACCCATTCCAGCTCCATTCAAAGTCGTGACTGAAGTAAGGCCCCGTCTGTCGTGGATTTGCGGCATGTAAGCCCCTGAGAATTTTTCTCGATCGGTTTAAATAGGAGATAGAGGAAATGAGACATCAAAATAGGAATAGCCCTTGCTGATACCGACGATTGCTGACATGCCAGGTTTGCATTTCTTGGCTGTGCCGTCGACGTGCATCAAGTCACGCGATTTACTTTATCCCACAGCCGGAGCGGGGAAGCTGACAGGCCCGGGGGTTGTTTAATGACCGATGCCTATCTCTTCTTATGGAAATTGCTCCTTCTTTCGTGAAGAAGTGGCTGGTAGTCTAATAGCACCATTTCAGTACTTTGACCTACAGCCTTTCACAAGAGGAGCAGAGTAGATATAGAATCGGATTGAGAATTCTTATTACATTCTATTGCTACAAATACTTCTGGCTTTAGTCGATATTCCTCAGGGCAAGTGTGAGATTGCCCGGTGATGGCCTCCAATACGCCCAAGCTGTGTACCTAATGGCCGCGGCTCCGAAGAAATCATAGAGACGGAAGTTTCAAAGATATACCACAGACTATATAGTACGTATAGAGGAATATTTCGCGTTGCGCTGATCATGTTAGCGGCAGTTGATGGATGGATTGAGCGACATCGCCTATGAGACAGTAGAAATGCCAATCTGAAAATGGGAATGCTTGCGAGGTCTTCAAATTGCTTCCTATTTTTATTATTAAAAAAAGGGCGAGAATGTAGTAAAAAACAACCCACAAGTTATTTCCTTACCGCGAGAGAACGACCACGATTCGTAAAGAGCCTATGATGTCAATCCCGCCATAGGCCATATTTGGAACATCAATACCATCTCATGCCACTGCGGTGCCAATCACACTACAAAAAAAAAATGATAAACCTGTACAACAACATTGATCCAAATATTTGTTGCCTTTTAGCTCCAACTTTTGCCTACAGTCAAAGTGGAAACAGACGTGGTCGAGTTGTCATCTCCACGGGGCAGTGGCTGTGCCTCGCCTGAGCCCCCTTTTTCAGACCCCTCCCCAGACCAGGACCACCCTTTCTTGAAGAACCGAGTTTGGCGGTCAGTTAGTCCTGATTCCGATGATGGTACTTTTGTTGCGGGGAGAGAATACCATGTCTCTCCCTGAAGTTGCCTGAGTCTCCTCATCATCACGCCAACCAGGCTTGTCGGTCTGCCTCGCTCAAAGCCTCGACTAAACTAGACCCTTGAATTTCAAGACTGGTCAAGGACTTAGAATCTCAAACCAATGGTCGGTGCGCATTTTGACCCTTCGTATAGAGAGACACGACGATTCGATGAACGGGGTCGAGGTCCTGGTCCGCGGAATTCGTCACATCGGCGTCCAGAAAGTTGGAATACGAGACGAGCACCCTGGGCGAATCGAGATGCTTCCGACTATACTCACGCCGTGTCGAACCTGCAACATGAATCTTCCCTTGGCAGCTTCTCAAGCGGTGGTTGTCTGTGATTTTGTTACCAGGCTTTGCTTCATCGTTGCCGTGCGCTTGTCGTCAAGAGCAGGATGCCGTGGCCCCCTTGCCAAAGGGGCAGTGTCACGGGCTATGCGATCGCCAACAACGTGAAGAAAAGTTCCAGTACATATGCTCATCGCCGATGAGATGGGCTCGAGCGGATTATTGCCCGAGTCCAGCTGTAAAGTAGATACGATACGTTGGATGTACACCATCGGACCTCATGTGCCTTGCTGGGCTGCCCATTCCGGAGGTATGGCAAGCAGGAGAACAAACGAAGTGGAGAAAGAAGCAATATGCAGCGCATAACCATGTGCAATCAGGAACCGCAACGTCCCCGTGACTGCTGTGGCGTGTATGTGGTATAATTCCAAAGCATAGCCCTCTCAACAAGGTGCCAGTGGGAGCCGCCACCGCTCCGTTCACCTCCAGGAACACTTCGTGAACTCGTTATATGTGAGGGGAGGACCCGCTGGGGTGAAGGTAATGTCGCCCTAGATCAACGTCGCGGTGCTGTGTCAGGCGACAGCAATGCCCGACGCATTCTTTCCGAACTGGATAGCCAGGGGCGGGGTTGGGTTCCTCTCGTTGACAGGCTGTCTGACTCGACATCAAGGAGACAAAGGTGACCGCTGCTCATGGCGAAGTTGCTCGTCGTCCGGTTTATCATGGCGAACGGGAAGATGAGGTTTATCCAGGTCCTTTGGCTCGAGGTCCCCGGCGGCGAATCTAGACATCAAGGCGCCGGCCAGGGCTCAGACCAAATACTCAATAGAGGACATATTCCAGCGGAGCAAACAACTTCTCAGGGGTGAGCTTCTCATGCTTGTCCATTTCATGATGATGTGGCGTGGGGTTCCCGCTGCAGGCTTCGCTCATACCCAGAATTCGTTCCAGCGCCTACGCGGGCACACCAGCGAATCCTCTCCGTGGTGCTTCTCCGCGAGGCAAAAAACCGTGGGAGGTCGGAAAAAGGACTGCAGTCTAGACTTATTTCCTGCGGCACGGACTGCACCATGTAAGCTCGGACTTCTGCAGAGAAGGATAGTCACCAATACGACTTTTTGGCCTGGGGGTGGGAAAACTCCTCAAATCTTCGATTCAAAATAGGCTTTTGTGATTGTGTCCGAAGACCCACTCTCGTATCCAGCAAGTGCGACGTGTCTCCGTCTGAGTTTTGTCTTGGGTCATGGGCTTTTGAGGCTGTTCTCGGAAGATTGTGGCACTGCCCCTAACGAATAACCCAAATGTTGCAGTCTTGACTTCTGAGTGTGGGTTTTAATTTGTACGGATGGCTGGTATATCGAGAATCACATATCAAGCAAGTGCTGATCTAAGCCACGTTGTGACAGTCTGTGCGTAAGGTGCAAGTTGGTGTTGGACCATTCCCCAGGCCAACTAATTCCCGCTGACGAGAAGACAGGGCCGATGGGCGGATGATACGATATTCCACTTGCTCCGAGATGAGATTCGTGACGGAGGGTAGGAGGCAGTGGCAACGTCAAGACGGCAATGCTGCGCCCATATTCTTGGAAGCGGAGATCAGGCGCTTGTTGGTTCACCGAATATCCGTGATCAACTCCAGTTCAAGTGTGGCGGTTAGTTTAGCCGCCGTCTGAGAATGACCATGCTTCGTGTTAGCATAGCCAACACGTGCTTCTGGTCGACGAGAAAACGCCGTACATACAGCCTTGCTGCCTTGAACTAGAGTTGACACGCAATAAAGCGGTCCAGTGAGTTGGTTGCTGCGTTCCAACAGGGGTCCCGCACTAAGGGAAGAGGTTGAAGAATCCCGGCGGTCTGGGACAGACTACAAGGGACCCTACCCTGCGTCGAGGCGTTTGCTGATCCTCAACGGTGTGGCGCTCTTTTGAAACGGCCCCTGATAAGCTGTTTGCTTGTTGGATTGGCGTTGACACAGTGTTGCAGTATGTTCCCCATAGATGAGAGTCGGCGGCAGCGGATTTTAGTTTGTCGATGGGAGAGAAAGAGGTTGGCAGCACACTTTCGGCGCTTGTTGGTTGCGTTGGTGAGGGGGGCAGGACAAAAGGAAGGAGCAAATGATTCATACGGCAAGGAGGGAGGGATCCCGTATCAAAGGCGATGAGCCGTAACCAACGCGGCATATTTAGCCTCCAATGCAGTCAAGCGTTTGTCGGTCGGTACCAACAGGAGACAAGAGACAAGACATGACATGGGGGACGGGGGGCATGTGAGGAAGTGGTGGTGGCATGGGCTGTGTGGCACCTGATTTAGCCACATGGTACTTCGGACTGTTGCACTGGGGATCATCAACAAAGTAAACGTCATTGGTTCAAAAAGAAACTGTTGCTTCATCGTCTCTTCTCAATTAGGCTATGCGATGAGATGAAGTGAGGTGAGATGAAAACTACTTACCCAAGTAGGTAGGTAGATAATTAGGTAATTAGGTGCTTTCAAGAACCCATCTTGGGAGAAGAAATGCAATAAGAACGCCTTTGGGTCTGCCCAGCAGAATGTGGCTTAGCCTGCCTACCTAGGTAAGGTACCTGGGTAGGTATGTAAGTATCGAGCGCCCAGCTGTTTCCCAAGGTAGGAGCTACCAAACAGCAGGTTTAATTGCCTAGGTAGGTACCTGGGTAGACGCCAGGCAGGGATGACCTAACCTCAGCGGCGCTGGTTCCAACTCACCATCCCCTCCCCTCCCCAATGTCAGCGGTTAATACATGCAAGATCTCGTGTCTATGCCTCGAGTCGTATCCGTACTTCTCCTGGATACCTACTCCTCTCACGCATCCTACGCTTCCGGAGAGAGGGTCTCAACCCTTTGGCGGTTTTTTTTTTTCATTTCCATGATTAATTACCTAGGATGAAAGGACCCCTTACTCATTATGATCGCGCGCCATGAGCCTTGCGCATTTAAGTAATTGATACATACTCATTCCTGCGACCGCTTGTTCGCAATCGAAACGATCAAGCTTATTCATTGCGACAGCGCCACGGTTTGGCAACATAGCATTCAAGACCTCGAAACGCCAGATTCCCTTGTTCATATCAGGATTACAGTCTCATGGGGAGCTTATGCTCAAATCTTCAAAAGGACGATGCAACTGGCGAAAAGGATGGCCAGGGAAGAAGGCACAACAACAACAACAATCTTGAAAGAAACTCCTCGAGAAGGCTACGGAAGCCTCACCACCACCGCTCTGCTTCACACTCAGCCGGCACCCACCACCAACACCACCAGGCAGACATGGAAATGGCCCAAGAAATGATCGACGCTCACGACAAAATCATTAACGGCACCGGCGACCGCCTCAAACGCCATCGTCGGCAGATTACCGTTCTCGACCAAGCCAGGACGAGGTCCGCCGCTGCCAAAAAGATTGAGGAGCCCGACGAATACTTCCGCCAGCGCCTCGAGATTACGAATCGCGAGAAGACCCTGTCATTTGATTTTCGTCTCACGGCGCTGGCCTCGTCCAAAGAGATCGAGGCCAACGCCATCGTCCAAGCCGTCAAGGCCGAGGACCAGCGCTTAGTGTATGACGCGGCTGAGCCAAGGCAAGGGTGGGGTGGTCAGAACCACCCGCGGTTTCCTGCAGACCACTTCCTGTCAAACGTCGATCTGATCAACGGCACGAGGCTGCTTGCTATCGCGACAAAGATGCCCAAAGGGGCACACCTTCACATCCATTTCAATGCCTGTCTGCAGCCTCATGTCCTGCTGGGCATAGCCAAGAACATGGATCGCATGTTCATCACCAGCGATAAGCCCTTGTCTGAGAGTGGTGATGGCAGGACGGATGAGGAGGCACGGAACGCTCTCCACCTCTGTGAGATTCAATTTTCTATCTTGCCGCCAGAAAAGGAGAAGCCGGGCAATATATTCTCGCCAGATTATGTGAAGCGACAGACGATGAAATACTCACAATTTCTCCAAGAGTTCCCAGAGAAACACAACACAGATCCGGAGGAATGGCTCACAAGTAAACTCGTCTTCCACGAGGATGAGGCGCACAACGTGCTTCAGACAGTCCAAGGCGCCTGGGAGAAGTTCAATGTCAAAACCCGCATGATGAAGGGCCTTTTCAACTACGAGACCGCTTATCGAAGGTACACTCAGGGAATCCTCGAGGATTTCGTCCGTGACAACATTCAGTACGCCGAGATCCGGCCAAACTTCATGGAGACAAACCAGCTCTGGACGGATGACGGTACACGACAAATCGACAACGTGGGCATAATGAACATCATCATTGAGGAATTCACCCAGTTCCAGCAAAGGACTAACAACTCTTTTGGCGGGTTGAAGATCATTTACTGCACCCCTCGGTCCTTTTCCAATGAGTCCGTAGCTTTTGCGCTTGACGAGTGCTTGAGGTTTAAGAAGAAGTGGCCAAAGTGGATCGCCGGTAAGTCTTGGGGCCAAAAGACCTGGATGAGGCGTCTTGACTAACAGGCCAGGTTTTGATCTGGTTGGCGAAGAATCCAAGGGCCGGCCTCTGCGAGACTTCATCCCCGAGTTCCTTGCATTCAGAAAGAAGTGCGAAGAGTCTGGCGTTGACATCCCGTTCCTCTTTCATTGCGGTGAGACGACGGAGATTGGCGATGACACAGATGGTAACCTTGTGGATGCCCTTCTGCTGAACTCAAAACGCATCGGCCACGGTTTTGCGCTGGCAAGGCACCCGTACATCATGGAACACATGAAGAAAAAGGGCATCTGCCTCGAAGTCTGCCCCATCTCCAACGAGGAGCTCGGCCTCACGCCGAGGGTATCGGGACACGCAATGTACAATCTTCTCGCGAACAACGTACACTGCACTTTGAACTCCGATAATGGAACCATATTTAGGTAAGGATATGTGTACATGATCTGGCTTGCGGTTTCAAAGGCTGCTTCGCTAACCAAAGACTGCAGATCGAGTCTTTCTCATGATTTTTATCAGGCAATGGTTGGCAAGACGGACATGACCCTGCATGGCTGGCGACAGCTCATCGAATGGAGCTTGGAACACTCGTGCATGTCCAAGGAGGAGCTGGCCATCGTGCGGGCGGACTGGGAGAAGCGTTGGGAGGATTTCCTGGACTGGGTCATTGCCAAATATGGCAAGTCGGAGGCGTTGGATAACGAGTCTAAGGCGTAGAGGGAATGTCGAGAGACCTGCCTTTTGGATCTCGGGTTTAGACGACTGGCTGATACCATGCCTTGGGACGACGTTCACGAAGCATGCTTTTATGGATGGGTTGACGATCAGAGTAAAAGAAGATATTTTCCTCCCGGAACGTAGAGAGCATCCTCAGTTCGACTTGATGGACTTTGCTACACCTCGGCCAAGTCCTCCTCTAGCACGGGTTCGTGACTGGACCTCCGGCTTGCTCTTCGCCTTCAACGTCAACGAGTCTCATCGATCCAACCATGCTCAGGAATTATAAAACGTGCATTGCGTTGTCTGTTGGCGTCGTCGTGGATGCCTCGGCGGACCGATTGCTGACACGAAAGCTGTACCTAGCTAGGCCTTACCTACCGGAGCCGGGTCCGTGTCTTGCAATCTTGCGACCCCATTCCACAGCATAGTATTCTTCGGGTATTGTAATTGTCCATCAAGAGACCCCTGACCCATCGGAGTTTAGGCTTTTAAGCTTAAGGTGCGCGGTGGAGCACCCGGCCCGCCCCTATCCCACACATACGTACCCCTCTGGGTAGGTTACAGGTACACTCACAGCACCACCTCGCCACCGGGGCGTGCGTCTCCCCCCTTACCCGCCCAGACAGCCCCCCCAACCGAAACCACCCTTTTGCTGGTACACTGACCTCCTCTCCTACTTGAAGACCTAGCCAGGCCTTTGCCCAATCTACGGTATTCTGCCGTGTTCGTCCCATGTCCCACCGGGCCCTCCCCGACTCCGTCCCGCGAGGCGACGACACCAGGCTGCGAGGCGCTGGGCGTTGACTAACTGACCCGCGCGAGGAGTGCGGCATCCCCAGGCTGTGGACCCGGGGTGAGCCAGGACGTCCCGTCTCGTGGTCCTTTGCAGTCCCGGGGTGAGGAGCAGCGGTAAAATGGCAGTCGGTCACGTCATCAGGCTCTGGACGCCTTTCCCGTTGCCACACACTCCCCCGAGGGTTTGTTAGCTGCGCCACAGCGATCGTGTCACCAGCCCGACCTGGTCCTGATGTGGAGGGGCGTGACGGTCGTGGGTTCGGTGAGAGTGGTCAATGTTGCGCATGTCGATGGCTTCACGTGATGACGGCATACGGGGCAGACGTATTTGGGTTACGCGCCGGCCAGCACCGCTATCCCGAGTAAGTCAGACCACGCGGCCGGAAAGCGCTTTCTGATCCGATGTCACTTAGAGTGAGACTACTTGCGATATCATACTGATACTACCATGGAGCACTCTGAAAGTGGAAGATGTTCAACTTTTGAATTCTATCTACACGGATACAATCATGCGGGCCAAGACCGGCTCTACCGATTACACCGCCGATCAGGCTCTTTTGTCTGTCTCTCCTCACCCCCTCTATAAAAAGATGGAAAAAAAGGCGTAATGCTCTGGGCCAATAGAAAAAGAAAGAAAAAACCCATATGCAGCAAACCAACTCCCCTCCTGCTTCTTTTCACCAAACCCGAACTCAAGATGATTTCTTTTTTAGGGATTCCAAACTCCAAGATCAAAACGTAAGACGAGCCAAACCCTGAGCTAGTCGGACGATCTAATACTCAAACTTGATGCCCTTCTTCTCCGAGATGTCGATCATGCCTCCGCGGTAGCTGCCGCGCTTCTTCTTGTTCTTCTCCTTGGTGAAGCCCTTGCCCTTGGTGACGATGAGGTCCTCGTGCGCACGCTGCGAGTAGTCATTGGGGACGTACTCGTTGCTGGCGAACTTGGGGTCGACGTAAACCTCGTCGGGGATGCGAGAGAAGGGCTTGTTGGGCACCTTCTTTTCCTTGCCGTTCGCGCTCTTACCGCCGCGGTTGTTGGGGCGGTTTAGCATGGGATCGGGGGGCAGAGGAGGGTCGGCAGCGGTAGAGGCCTCGGGGGACGTCTTCTCAAGGGTCGCGGAGGAGTTGGAGGCCGAGTCGGCGGCCTTGCCAGCCTTCTTGGTGTCTTTGCCCGAGTCCGAGTCCGAGTCGGAATCAGAGTCGGAAGATGAGGAATCGGAACCCGAGTCGGGGAGAGGCACCTTTGCGGCCGAGGAGCCGTCAGAGTCGGAATCACTGTCGGAATCGCTGTCGGAAGACTCAGACTCGGAGTCAGAGTCAGAGTCGGAAGAGTCAGAAGAGTCGGATTCGCTGGAGCTGGAGTCGGAAGAGGAGTCAGAGGAGTCGCTGCTGTCGTCCTTCTTGACCTTCTGCTTCTTGGCCTTGGGGGCCTCGTCTTCGGAGCTGGAGTCGTCAGAGCTGGACGAGTCGCTGCTGCTATCGCTACTGCTGCTGCTATCCGACTCGGGCGCTTTGCGCTTCAGGACGTTCTTAGCCGCGGCCTTGGGTGCAGGCTTCTCGTCCTCGCTCTCACTCTTGCTCTCGCTGTCGCTGCTCGAGTCAGAGTCGGAGCTTGAGCTCGAGCTGCTGGAGCTATCGCTGTCGGCAGCGGCATCGGCCATGTCCACGTCCTCATCGTCGCTGCTGCTGTCGCTGTCGCTCGAGGAGCTGTCGCTGTCACTGCTCACGGCCTTGGTGGTCAAGACGTCGACCTTGGTGGCAACGGTCTTGCCATCGAGAGAGGTTTGCCAGGTCTGGAAGACGGTGACGAGGTCGGGACGGGTGGTCAGCTTCTTGGAAGGCTTCCAACCGCTCTGGGCGCGCTGCTTCTGGAAGGCCTCGTGGGCGGAGGTGAATGCGTTTTCGGAGAGGAAGGAGTCGACGAGATCCATCAATTGGTCAGGGGGGGCCTGCTGGGTAGGCGCGGCGACGGCCTTGCCCTTCTTCTCGGATTTCTTCTCCTTCTTGACCATCTTGTCTTGTTGCGACGTGGTAATGGTGGCAGGGGTGGTGTCGTTGGTTTTGACAAAGTTGTTGGAGAATAGCCACGACGGAGGTGCAGAAGCTGACATGTGTGTCGGGTAGAGAAGTGGGAGACTTTTCTGTCAATCGCAATGGCAAGAGGAAGGAAGCCAGAAAAGCCAGGCGTGTGGGAAGTAGGTACCTCGGTGAGAACAAAGTCGACTTTGGCCTTCACCTGGGAAAATTTCTGTGGAATCAAAGTGTCGGCCAGTCGGCTTCTCCAGAAATTTTAGTACGACGATCCCTGCTCGCGATTTTTTTCTTTCTTTTTTTCTTTTTGTTTCCTCCGCTCGTTGTTATCTTATCTGAACAGGAGCCTCGATAGACCGATGTATGTACTTAAACGCTCTATCCCAGCTCATTCGTTGCTGCGTCGTCTTCCGCCTTAGCGCCGCGCCAGGGGTGGAAGCTCATTGCCCGATCAGCAGCTGCCGTTTGTTGACTTTCGCAAAACTGGGCGTCTAAGAGGCGACTAGTAGACGAAGCACCATCCTGTTCTTGGGCATCTTGTTTCATGGTGCAACACGACGCAAATGATCAAGGAAAACTGGTATAAAGCCTTCACTCACCCCAATCTCGTCACCCATACGAGTTGCCGATTTCTGTCCTGCCCCTCGTTTCTGCCCTCTGGTTCCTGAGCTTCTCTAGTTCAGGACAGGCGTCGTTGCACACCCGTCGCTGGGGTTACAGTGAACCAAGAAACCATAATGAACGCAACCAAACGAAAATTCAACGCCCTCATTCAGGGTATGGGCAAACCATCTGCGTCGACACAATCCGACGACTCCTCTAGTCTGCCCACCGAGTCTCCTCGCCCATCGACGACTTCTCTTCAGCCCACCAACACAACCTCCACAACGACCACGAACACGACAGCGAACAACAAACCGAGCATGTCGATCGACGAAGACATACTGCTGAAGCGCCGGCGCTTGCAGGCGCTGACGGAGAAGAACGCCGCCACAATGAGGAGCTCCCCCTCCATTCGTGCAACGGGACCGGGGACGACCGTTACCAACATTGTGCTGAAGAAGTGGACACCCAACTCGTCCAAGGAGCCAGAGGTCAAGATCGTATCGAAATTCGCACCGAGTGATCGTAGCGAGCTCCTAAAAAGACTGGCTTCGTTCCAAGAAATCACGGACTGGACACCCAAGCCTGATGCGGTGAACGAGATCGAATGGGCCAAGAGAGGGTGGGTCTGTCAGGGAAAGGATCGGGTGCGGTGTACGCTATGCAACAAGGAGCTCGTTGTGAAGCTGAACAAACGCGAAGTCGACGGGAAGGAGGTGCCTGTTCTCGTTGCATCGGATGTTGGTAGGTTCATGGTTGCCGCTCCCTGTCGCTACTCGCAACTGATTGATGAAGCAGAGGAAGCGTTAGTCGGCAAGTACTCCGAACTGACTATCACAGCACATCTGGAAGAGTGCTTGTGGAGGAAACAGGGCTGCGATGGTATGTCTTGACAGAACCCCTAGGTTGAGAACCCGCACTGACTTGCACAGATTCATTGCTCCGGCTATCCCTGACCAATGCCAAGATTAGTATCGAGGCATTGCGGTACCGGTACGATGAGCTGTGTGGAAGGAAACCCTTCCTCCCCTACGAGTTCAACTTGAAGCTCCCCGAGGGTCTCAATATCGATAGTGTCCTTACCCAACTACCTGAGGATTTCTTTACAAACCCACCACCCGCCAACGACTCGCCAGACCCCAAGCAACCTAACAGAGTTGCTTTGGCCTTGGCCTTGACGGGATGGCAAGGCCTCACAAACCCTCGCATCGGCGCGGTGCCGAACTCGGCATCCTGTAACACTTGCTTGCGGCGCCTGGGGCTATGGATGTTCAAAAGCAAGGAGGTCAGCGCCGACGGCGAAATACTTGTCCCCGCCCCAATGGACCATCTGGATCCCATTAGAGAGCACCGCTTCTTTTGTCCATGGAAGAACCCGGAAACGCAGCGCTTGGGCAGCGCGAAGCCTGGTGCTGAGTCGGATATGGCGGCGTGGAAGTGCCTGGTGCAGGTGCTCAAAAACGACGCTTACCTACGCGGAGCACTCGATGATCGCCCAAAGAACAGGTGGCACAGCAGAGGAGCTTCGGTACCGTCGACGCCGATACGCAGAGGTGTCGCGCCGCCCTTGACACCGGGTGGTTACGAATCACCGAGTGCTGCAACAGAGCCAGGAGGTGAAGATGACGAGAAGTCTCGAGATGTAAAGGACAAGGAGCGCTGGGCGCGGTTGCGGAGAGTAAAGAGTCTCTTCGAGTCGAAGAATGCGAAGAAGATACGCCGGCAGCTGAGTAGGCCGGGGACCGCGCACTCGGCCGTCTCGGGAGCTGCAGCAAGCGATAAGCAGTAATTACGACTAACGGGCCGCATTGTATTATATTTCACTCACCGGGCGATTTTTATTGGGACGGATGGAGGAGTTCTTGAGGGTTCACGTATGGTCGGACGACGACTGCTCGCAATTTGCCTTGGCTATTATACCCATCTGATGGAACCTGCGCAAAGCGCTGATGGTCTTCGGAGGCAATGAATATCGCCTGCGTTGTTTACTCTTGAGCCACATGTTCGCATAGGATAATTCTCTGCTAGTTCACTGATAGGACAGCTATCTCTTTTATCCAACGTTGTGCCGTATGATGAGCTGTCATTTCTCCTAGAGGGTATCTATTATCTGTTCGCCGGATCCAAACACTATCCTACACCACGAGCACCACCGCCTCTGTCGCCTCACGAGCTCCAATCCCCGAACTTCTTCTCCAGTTCCTCGAACGAAACCACATCGCCCGACCACGCCGCCGGGTCGCTCTCCAAGGCTTTACCCGGCTCCAGCCTCTTCTCTTGCTCCCCGGCCTCCGTCCTCGTCTTTGGCGACGGGGCCCTGGCCCTCTCCGGCGCGACGAAATCCCTGATCCCGGCCAGCTCCAGGACCCCCATCCGCACACCCGCCATCCCCGCCGCGCTGCCTGTGCCGTCGACCTTCCAGGCCTTGTCGCGCTCCATTCTTGCCGCCGTGATGTACACCTTCCGCACCCACCCGTCCCAACCGGTCCTCGCGAAGCACCGCTCCGCCTCGCGCAGCCGCTCGGCGATGCCACCCTCCTCCCGGGCCTTGCGCAGGAGCGCCTTGTCCATCTTGGTGAAGACGAGCATCACCGGCCGGCCCGCGTCGGCGAGGAGCTTGAAGATCTGCGCGTCCTTCTCCGAGACCTTCTTCTCCGAGGACAGCAGCAGGACGACGCCGCGGAGCATGGTGCGCTTGTTGAGGTACTCGACGATCTCGCGCCCCCACTCCTCGTGCGAGGCGTGCCCGTAGCCGGGGGTGTCGACGAGCACGAGCCCGTGCTCCGGTGGCGCCTCCTTGGTCGCGCCGCCGCCGGGGGCAGCGACGGGCGTCCGAAACGGAAGGCCAGCGAGGGGCCCGACGCCGTACGCGTTCATCGACACCGTCTTGCCCGCGCGGTCGCTGACCTTGGCGAGCGAGGCGGTGTTGGTGAGGGCGTTGATGAAGGACGACTTGCCGCAGTTGCTGGCACCGACGACGCAGATCTCGGGCGTCGTCGTGTTGATCGGATGGTGCTGGAGGCGGAAGGCCGAGTAGAGGAACTTGGCGGGCGGCGAGAGGAAGAACCGGGCGGCCTGGGCGTGCGGTACGTCCCGGGCGTGGGAGGCCACGATGGAGCCGCCGTCGCCCTCGAGCTCGGGGAGGGGCGGGGACGGGCTGGGTTTCGGGTCCTGAGACACGCCCCGGATCGCCGCCTTGATGTCGCTCGCGGACACGATGTCGGTGCTGTGGGTCCTCTGCCGTGATGTTGGCCGAGGGGGCTTGGGTACGGGGACGGCCTGCTGGTGCTCCTTTGACCTCTTTGGGGGCACGTAGTAGAGCGATCTGGCCTCCCAGACGTCTTTTGCAGTGTTGATCTTGTCCAACTCATCCTGTGATAGTTTCGGCTGATGGATGCTTAGTATAGGACCTCAAAGGCCATGGTTGCTTTCCGCCGACTTACCATCAACACGAAGCCGCCGCCCTTCCTCTGCGGAGTTCGGGACTTCGGTCTCGCGGGCCTGATACTGCGAGGCGGGTCCGTCCGCGGCGGCGATGATAATCTTCCGCCTCGTCCGCGGTCGTCTCGAGGAGCATCCCTGTGGCCTCCGGGACTGAACCGGTCGGTCACCCCCCTGTAAGACGCACCCGCCCGCGACGGCGGCGAGGTTCTCCCGTCCCGCCCTACATACTCCTCTCTGGGTTTGCACTTTTCGAAGCCGGGTTCTTCGTGGCGGCTGGGATGCCTCCGTCCGTCAAACCATCCGTCCGCGTCCGGTTGGGGACGCGCGATGTAAGTCCTAGTTGGCGTGGCGCTCAGCCAACTCTGTGTTGGGAGGCACTGCCTTTGGACGATGGCTCGGCAACGACACACATTTCTGAGCATCTCAAATGTCGGTCGGTGAGACCAGTGAATAATGCTATGAAAAAATCCAGATCATCAATGCCAGCAATGAGGCAGACGCTGGTTAGGAAGAGCTTCACTGTAAGAGATGTGGATCATTTGGTCCGAGTTTGCTGAGAAATATGTAGAAAAGCAGGAGAGGTATCTCGTTATATGCATATATATATGTAATTTGAAACATCGTCGCGTTATACCAAATACTCGCTTGTTCACTGACAACGAGTTTCACAAAGCTTCACAACAAAGGACTTGCGGCTTCAATGGCCTCTAATTTGTCTATCTCCACTGTGCGTAGTTCATGAAAACTTCATCATGCATACCAATTCCATTTGTAAAGAACAAAAAAGCAACCCGTCGAACGCCCTCCACACCTAGTGGCGAATCGATCAACCACCGGCCTGGTAGCGGTAGTAAAAGTTCTTCTGGTTGTTGAGCTTCGCGCTGACTCCGTAGTCATAACGCTTCTGGTGACGGGTGGCGTTGCTGCGACCTCTGATCTCCTCCTGTCTGACGACACGTTTCTGCTTGTCAGTGGCACCAGCCATGCCCGCAGCATCTCTGCGAACCACAGCACGGTTGCGGGTCTTCCGGTCGCCGGTGGTGGCAACCTCTCTGCCATCCACATCCATCTCATCGCCCGAGCCTGCCTCTAGAGCCAAGCGCTCCTTACGCTCCTCAGGAGTGGGGTAGTTGTGGAGATTCTGTCTGAAGTATCGGTTGTGAGAGCGGTGACCGACTGCCTTGCCAGACGGCAGGTGAAGCTCGTATTCATCATAAAAGACGGCACGGGTGTGCTTGTGCGCATGAGAGTGCCAGCCGTCTGCCTGATGATGACTGCGCGGATCGTCACGGGCGTGGTGAGGATGCTTGTCCAGACGCTCGAACTGCTCGTAGCGGCCATCCGCAGTGAAGGCCGTCAAGTCGGCCGAGTCGAGAGAAGAAGCTGAACTGTCCGTCTCCCACCCATCCTCCGCACCATCTTCGACCTCCTCGCCATCTTCACCAACCAGTTTCGTGGGACGCTTCAGACCCAGCTTGGCCCCGCCATTCTGCTCAGCCTCGTCGTCGTCCGACTCGTCGCCGTCGGAGTAAGTGCTTCGGAAATCGTAGAAGTCACCAATATCCAGCTGAACCTCCTCGGTGTCGTAGGGGATCTTGCAGTGCCCCTTATCGCGCATGTGGGTCTGCACGGCGAATGCCGTCTTCTTGGTCTTGAAGCAGTACAGACACTGGTGGCCCTCGTGGATGCGCTCCTGCAGGTGCTGTAAGAGACCCTCAAGGTCAACCAGGTACTGCTTCTCAGGGATGAACATGTCGTGGAATCGCTCCATGTGGTTGGCGTTGAGGGGGGCAGAGGGCGACTCGTAATTGCAGAATAGGCAGGACTTTGTGCTCCAGGCAATCTCCGACTTTGACGGAACGGGAGTGGTTGAGTCGGACTCGCGGTTGATGGAGCCTTCATCGCTGGCGCGCTGGCCCTGAGCAGACAATTGGGGATTAGAGGGACGCTTGACGGGAGAGGGGCGCTCGTCGTTGGACTCGTGAATGTTGGCCTTCTTGAGGCCCTCGACAACCTGGGTGAACTCCTCCTCGGCCTCGGAATCCATCTCGCTCTCCTTGTCGACAGCGATGGGCTCGCCGAGGGAGAAGGTAGAACTCATGACAGAGCTGGCATCATCGGCAACGCCACCCTTGCGTCTAGCGATGGCGGCGACGCGGACCTTGTGCTTCTGGCTCGTGAGATGGTTCTGGTACGCATTCTCGCTCGAATACGACTTCTGGCACGCATCACAGGTGCGCTCGAACAAGGCCTTCTCTGCTTCGGCTGTCTGAACGGCACGGGCCTGTAAGACTTTCTCGTTGAAGACCTCGGAGGAGATGGGAGGGAGAGAGGCAACTCTGCGCTTGAGGTTGTATCGGCTGGAAGGATGATGTCAGTCGGTCTGAGCGGGACAGCATGGAAACGCTAGGGGAAGTCCGGGACAAGATATAAGAATAGGAGTGTGAGAAGGGATACAAAAAATTGGTGTAAAAAGTAGATGAGAATGAAACTATGGAATACATACTGCCAGTCGCTCTTCATGTGACCTCTCTGCAGGTCGATGTTTCGGTACGCAACAGAGCAGGTGTTGCAGGTGTAGGGATGTGAAGCGGCGGTTGCCCCTCCATTAGCGGGAATGGAACCGAGGGCAGCAACATCGACGCTCGCCATAGTGAATGTCGTGTGCGAAAGACGTGGTCTGGCTTTGGTGTTCGTTCCTGAGTTGACGAGAATATGTCAAGAATCCGAAGGAGTAGGGAGTGTGATTGCGCGCAAATGCAAAGTTGCAGGATGCGCAAAAGAAGAGGAAGAAGGGAGGCAAAAGTTGAGCGTCCCGGCGGTGCAGGTGCATTAAAGTCGGGCGGATGGAGGGGGTAAAAATGATTTTAAGAGGGAAAAGGGAAAATTCACCAGGGCTTTAGTGGGTTGGGCGGGGGTTCGGAGGGACGTGATAGGCACGTCACCTGCAGTTTAGAGCCCTTGGGTTGGGCCTGTCCTAAAAAGTTGTGCCACTGGCGGGCTTGAGCGTTAGCGCGTTCCTGGCAGTTGCTGCCCTGCTAAGTGGGGGCAGTGTCGTCTTCCCGAAGCACGGAATAGGCGATCGCTTTTTGGGGGGGTTCGGGGGATCGAGGGGGAGAAGGGTTCTACCTGTTTCTTTCTGGTCTGATCTAGCTGACATATCATGAATACGGATTGGGCGGGAAGACGAGGAGGAGGCAAAACTCTGGTAGTGTGCTTGTCACCGTTTTGGAAATAAGGTACCGTTCCTTGTCCGGCAAAGTCTAACTGATTGTGTGGGTGGTTTACCTATGTGGCTTTAGAGGCTGCAGGCGTAAGTCGACATGTACACTAGGTAGGATTGCTTGCCTTGGTTGGGTCTGTCTGTCTTGATAAATGAACGATACCTGCACATACCTTTACTAGGTAGTCACGGACAAAGGTCTCCGATGCAGCACTGGAGGCTTGCCTGATAGAGATGGCCAAGAGTAGTCTTTGGTTAATCTGGTGCTCCTCTTACCAATACAGCGAGTGCTCCATTGCTTCGTACATGGGGTCTATTTGCTTGACATTCTTCGAAGTAAAATAATACCTGCGGCTAGTACTGTAAATTTCGAACCGGTTCACACGAATGACGATGACAAGTGCCCTCCATTTCAACGCCATCAAATAGCTATATGAGTGAATGAATGACTGACTGACTGACTTGACTAATCAGGATGGGAGGGGCTGGTGATAGTGGCGGCAATTGGGTTGGAAAAAGGCCGGAGGCAAAACACGCCGATAGCACCGAGCCTGGTTGGACGTTGGTCCCGTCCCTGGTGGCAGGCGGCAACTATGCGGCTGATGTCAGAAACACCCTATCCCGGTTCGTCCTTTTTTGGGGGTGGAATTCGCATGCTAAATTCGGACCCTCTGCGGAATGTTCCATGTTCTGATTGCCTGTTCCCGTCCCTCCGGATCCACTCTTGGAGAATGACCCCCCGGAGACCGTGTCCCCCTCTGCTGTAACCGCACCGTGTCATCGCCGAGCCTCGTAGCGTGTCCATACGGTGCGGTGCCCATCTCCTCCTTTACGCCAGGCGAGACTGCTGCCGCTTTCCCTGCCTACCTACCTACCCACTCGTCATCCCGACAAGTTCGTTTGTTCGCTCATTCATCGTCAACCTTGCTCTGCTCGCCCCAGTCGTCGCTTGCTGGTTGTAATATCTTTCTGTACGAGTACGAAATACCACTACATTTCAACGACATCAGCGCGCCCTGCACTTCCAGCCTCTCCTTATTGTTTCAATCTCCTGTCTTCGCCAGCCGCTCCTCTGCCGCATTTCCTCTCCATCGCTGAGAGCTGTCCGACTTGACCGTCAAATACCCCCACGACGCTTGCGACCCGGATGTGATGACTCGAGATATCCGCCGCCCTGAGGAGGGCCCTCAGCACGAGACCAGCCTTGATGCCGATCTCCTAGCTGCCCTTTGGGAAGACGCGCCGTTTGCGCGCCTGCCCCCCGATGCGCCGCCCGAACTGAAGGACATGGTCCAGACCATCGAGAACCCGAAGCGTGTCTATGCCATCCACCGCGCCAGTCGCCGTCACAACTTCCAGATCCTTGTCGAAATGTGCGTCCCCATAGACCTAGCCTCCTTCCTTCAGTACAACCGAAACTAACATGCCTCTTCTCAGTTATATCCTTCAGCTGCGATACGGATGCGACTCCAAGGCCTGTACGACCCCTACCTGTTTCTCCTGTCGCAAGCGCCTCGCCGGCAAGGCGCCAATACGAAGATACAACACCACGAGTGCAAGGACATTGGCCGTCTACCTCGCTAGCCAGGATAACCCGGAGACGGGACTCTGTCCCTACCTCAAGCCCCCGAAAGAGGCCCCGGCCGCCCTGAACTCGCTCATGTTCTCGCCGAACCCCGCCACGCCGGCCTTCAACGACCCCTTTTCGAAGCGTTCCGCCACACCAAAGGATCCAAGGCGGCGGAAATCAGTCACGTCTGCCAGGCTGAATGGCGAACACGGTGGTTCCCAAAAGGCCACCCCGGATGCTGAAGAAACGGGACGTCGGCCACCCTCTTCCTCCAAGGAGCGATCGCATTTCGATTCAGCGACCGGCGCCGCAAAAGTCAATTTCAAAGTAGCTGAACGGCCCATCAGCAAGGACTATCGCTCGTTCGCCGCCAACGTCTTCGGGACTGTCGCCTTTAAAATGCTGGAATGGCTCACTCCAGCTGGCCTGGATGCCATGTCTGAAAGGGTTGCCGCATTAGAGGCCGATGCGACACATAGTCCCTCAAGGGAAGAAACTCAAAGATCACAGAAGCCATCAGGCCAGTCAACGCCTACGCAGTCAATACCCTCGGTCATTTATGCCGACAAGACCTCGAACGATGTGGCCCAGCCGACAACGGACCATGGCCCTGAAGCTGTTCTCGACCAGGCTTCTCAAAAGCTACATGGTTCAACCTCGACCTTGCCTAACTCACGACCTAGCAAGCCTAAAAGGAGCTCAAGCGCTAGAGTAAGGGCCAACTCGAAACCTACAAGAAAGCTTTCCATCGAGCCATACCCAACCTCGTCATTATCCGAGGATGTCACCTCGGGGCTGGCTTCTCCCAGAACATCACATGAAAAGCCACTGAGGCCGTCGAAACCTTCCCATGTTAACCCTTATGCCATCCCAGAAATACCATCCACACCATCCTTTTTCGACAATGTGCCGCCGCAAAACCACTCTGTAACTATTGTCCAGGAGCCAGAGTCACCGCTCAAGACAAGTTTCCGCAACGTTAGACCGCCAGCAGAGTCTTCCAATCCACAACAAGCGGCATTGGAGACCCAGACTCCGTGTGCACAGCCGAACCATTCAACCGATGATACCAAGCATAGCGAGCAAAGCGAGGAGCCGGTCGACGTGTCAATAGCCGACAGCATGCTTCCGCAATCATTGACATACCTCAATGTCGAAGTGGTTGATCTTTTGTGCGACATCCTACAAGACGATGGTACCTCGGAATCCCACCTTTTTGATCCTCCAAAAATCACCAGCACGTACTCCGGGCTCAAGGATCGGGCACCGAAGATGCAGAGAAAGCGCAACCCTCGGAGCACCTATCCCAAGCGACTCCGACGACAGTGGAAATTATTCATTGAGCAAAGCTTATTTAACATCTTGAGCGACCCTGCTGCCCTGGTCTCGTCCTTCGTCAAGGACGATGAGCTACTTGATTCTCACACGATCTGGTACTGTATGCTGAGGCTTACACGAGTAGCTCCTAGTCTGGTTTTCCACAGCTTGTGGATGGCTGCCGGGAGTCTTTTTGGCGCACCAAAGTCACTCCAGTCGCTGCGGTCCCCAACCACCAAAGTCTTTCGCCGGACTGAACGGCCTCTTGCTAACCTTGAGGCCGGTCACTTATTGTCAATATGCTTTCACGCACTGGTGGCAGCGGCACCGTTGATAACAGACTCTAGAATACTATTTGATATGTCACGAATTCGCTCAAATGGTTTGACTCTAGCTGGGAGTGGTGCTCTGGCGCGACAACCGGCTTGGTTATGCCTTCTCTACGATGACGCTTTTTCGAATGATTTGGCGCTCAGGCTTGCGAGGCGCCTTTTCGCTGCCATCTCCGCGCGGAAGTGTTTTGCGGATATGGTCGCGCAAGACGACGCTGTTGAGGATGACGACCAAGAGTCAGATGCCCTTCGGCCTCTTCTATCTCAACTTGACCTGCTCAATTCCTACTCGGCTTCAAATCCCGAGCTGGGACAGCTCGAGAGGGCTGGTCACGAATCAAGGGTGTCGACTCTGCTTTTAGACTGGGCCAAGACGGTTCTGCTTCAGGAGTGGGATGGCCAGCCTGAAATATCTTGCGACGGCTCCTTCGGCGGAGCTTTGTCGTTGATCGCTGCCATGTGTAAGTGTGCAGATAATTCTCTTTAGGCTTTCGACTGACTTTATATACAGACGAGAAACGTCAGGACCTGCTTCTGGGCGACGTCCAATTCCGCGTGGACTACTTCGCAGAGAGGCTCGATTCGATTAACATGCCTGTCGCCTGGCTTGCCCACATGTCATCCAAACAGAAAAGGCACCTGCTCGACTTCCCCTTCATTTTTGACCCATCTGTTCTAGTTTCTTACTTCCGATCTATCAACTTCGCGAAGATGAGCCGAAGCTTTGAGGAATCCAGCTCGCTCCAAACACGGATGAAAGCGATTGTCGCCCCCGGAGGTCTCATTACCAACCCCCATCACAAGCTAGTTCTTCAGGATCTTTTGAAGACGGCATCTTCGAAGTACTTGATACTTGAAATCAGCCGCAAAAACGTTATCAGGGATGCCTTTGATCAGCTTTGGCGGCGGGAGGACCGAGAACTTCACCGACCGTTGAAGATTCACCTGGGTGAAGATGCCGGAGAAGAAGGTTTCGATTCAGGTGGAGTTCAACAGGAGTTTTTCCGACTTGCTGTCGCCGAGTGTCTCAATCCAGACTATGGCGCCTTTGCGGTGGACGACCGAACTCGTATGGCTTGGTTTGTTCCTGGGTCCGTCGTGCCGTCATGGAAGTTCGAGATTCTCGGTCTCCTGGTCTCGCTGGCTGTCTACAATGGCCTCACGCTGCCCATTACTTTCCCGAGGGCACTCTACCGCAAACTTCTGGGCGAACCTGTAGACGAGCTGCACCACATCGCCGACGGGTGGCCGGACCTCGCCATGGGCTTGACTACGCTTCTCGAATGGGATGAGAGACAGGGGTTGGTCGAGGAGGTTTTTGCTCGCACATACGAATTCTCAGTCTCGATGTTCGGCCAGCCAATTTCTCGTGAAATGAACGATCAGGGTCGCGGCTGGCCACAGTTCGATGCCACAGCCGGAAATTCACTAGCGGACGGGAATCCCGAGGACGCTCCGCTCGTAACCAACGAGAACAGAAACGCATATGTGAGTGATTACATCAAGTATCTCACGGACGTCTCCGTTCGCCCGCAATACGAAGCGTTCGAGCGTGGTTTCCGAGCGTGTCTGCATGACAAGGCACTCCAGCTTCTGACACCTCCCCTCCTCCAATCACTTGTTGAGGGTGTGCAAGAGATCGACATATCGGAGCTACGTAGATACACAAGGTATGTGGGATGGGACGCCAGCCACCGCGGCGTGCGAGACTTCTGGTCAATAGTTAAGCGCTACGACGAAAAGATGAAGAGACGACTCCTGGAGTTTGTGACGGCCTCGGACCGTGTGCCCGTAGGGGGCATGAAGAACCTGCAGTTCGTCGTGCAGAGGAACGGCGAAGAGGAAGGGGAGCGCGGGCATCTGCCCACTGCATACACGTGTTACGGCACGCTTTTGCTGCCGGAGTACAAGGACAAGGACGTTCTGAGGGAGAGGCTTGCCATGGCCTTGGAAAATGCGCAGGGTTTTGGTTTTGCTTGAGCGAAAGTAAGCGAGGAGCTGTATGTTAGAATAAAAGCTCTATGGATGGGCGGGAGGGCATTCCTCATTGGTCTTGATATCCTTAGGATTCCTTACTTGCATCGAAAAGAAGGTGGAAGGATACTGCCTGTCTGTTACTGACTGTTGTTGTCCCGAGTAGCCGTGAGTCCTTGCCACGTTAATGAATGCCTGGCCAAGGTTCTTCCACTTTTCAAGTTCAATATTCTCAAGTCCACTGACCAACTCAGGATAAAGCACCGCCTTGCCAGCGTCAACTCCTTGCAACCGGGGTTACGCCAAGATCACGCACCGGTTGGCAAACCAATGGGCGCTGCATCTGGACGCCTCGCCCATTGGCTGCGTCGAAGCTCAGCCGTCGCTTCGCTGGCGCCCGTGGTGCAGGATGCAGCTGACCTGACGTACCCATATAACCCGTATGGAGGCATTGGGCAGCCTGATCTGCCTCCGCCAGCTCTGCTGACCTTAGAGCTAAACTCCTTCCTACTACTTTGTCAGAAGAGATTTTTCTCTGTGGCTCTAACAGTCGCTATCATCAGTCTACCTGCTCAGGGTATTTGATCCCATAAGGTATCGCTGCCTGCCCTTGGTCGAATACCACGCCCATGTCAAGCGCCATAATCGTCTCCAAGACAGAAGCAAAATGTTCAATTGGCACGAACCGACTTGCCGGAACCCTGATGTCGTCTTTCCAGACGGCCTCGACGTCCCCTATTGCCAATCTTGCGGAGAAACAGCTGCTGTGGACAAAGCTAAGAATGAGGCACTGGACGGAACACCATCCCAGCCGCCATCAAATGCCAATTTCGAACTCCGCTGGCCGTCTTCGCTGCCGTTTGTGGAAGTTGATGAAGCTAGCCACCTCGCTGTCGATGGCGAGTTGCCTACAACGGAGATCGGTTCCTCTTCCACTACAACCGACCAAGATCAGCAGTCTTCGTTCGACCTCGTTCCGGCAAAAGCTGTAAGCCCTGGAGGGGCTTCCGTCGCGTCTTCGTACGAGTCCCTTTTTGCACGAAGGATTCGCATACTTCGACTGCTTCCTGGGGCGTACGGTGACCCGATAAGGGGTGATCTACGCACCGTGGATTTGGCATCCAAGCCAGAGTATGAGGCCCTCTCATACACCTGGGCCGACCAGTCAGGCGATACCTCGAGGTCTCAGTTGATCTTCCTGGGAAAGCGATGGGATATCATGGCTATCACAGTAAACTGTGCCAATGCTCTCCGTCGACTTCGGTTTCCCGGGTGGGCTAGAGACGTATGGGTCGACGCTATCTGCATCAACCAAGAAGATACCAACGAGAGATCGCATCAAGTGGGCATCATGCAGTATATCTACGCAACTGCCACTCAGGCTGTTGTTTACCTAGGTGAAGATACCGATGATGTCAATCCAGCACCACCCTCCCCTTGGAAATACGAAAACACAGGAAACACACTGCATCCTTCAAAAGATGTCAGCAGCCAATCTTACTTCTCAAGGATCTGGGTCATTCAAGAAGTTGCATCAGCCCACGAAAAGCACATACTTTTTGGATCAAAAGGTTGCAGATGGCAAGATTTCTTTTAGTCGCAAGAGGGCGGAGTGCTTGAAGATCTGCGTGCTGGGCTGGACGCTGAGGGAAAAGGCTCCGAGAGACTACACCGACTGTACCCTTGGGTGCATCAGGTTCTCAAACGAAAACACAGAGGTCTAGAGGAGCTATCGAAGCTCATGTACGCGACAGTCCACTCTGAAGCATCCGACCCCAGGGACAAGATTTTTGCTCTGTTGGGTCTGTTTGTCGGCGCACAAAATGCCGGTCTGGTCGCTGACTACTCCCTGAGCAAGGAACAGGTGTTCAGTGGTGTAATGGCATTTCTCCTTGTTCAAAACCCAAGAGATGTATGTCGTTATCTCTCAATGGTGCAACCAAGGCCCTTGTCAAATTTACCCTCCTGGGTCATTGACTGGTCATCGTACCTCGAGTGGCCCAAGGAAGAAGCCTTACATGTGCCGGGATCCGTGAGGCATGCACCAGTTATCGCCTCTGCAGAAGATCCCAACGCCTTCCGCTTCGACAGAAGTGGAGGACTGTGGGTGGCGGGTGTTCCGCTCTTCCCCCTAGATGGTTGCGTTTTCACTGACCCTGCTTACCACTCGAAAGCCCCCGGCATAATAAAGAACATCGCTTACCACCCAACTTCACAAAAGCCGCGACTCACGACCGCCATATGGGCACAAAAGATCGACAAGGTGTTTGCGGTAGCAGGACTTCCACATCACCTGATGGTCCTCAGACCAGTTTCGCACTATGAAAATAAGTACAATTTCGTGGCCATCTGTGAACGACCCAAATTCGAGAATAGATTAACGTTGCACACCCTTCATCGCTCGAATAGCGTGCTTATTTCTACATGGAATTACATCTTGGGTGATAGTTCTTGGCACACATTGAGTAGGTGGCAGACAATGGAAGACATTTGCTCTGCCATAGAAGAATGTTGGAAGCTACTAGAGAGCGAGCAGTCAAGATCCTCTTGGACGACTGCTTCAGAACTCCTCGAAGATACTCTCGCCGGAACTGAAACTACGAAAAGCTCACCCCAGCCAGATTTCAAAACCAATGAAGAGGAAAACGTTGCTTTCGGTCGACAAAACAACACTACTGCCAGCCGTTTGGAACTTCTCCGGGAAAATCTGCATCGTTTACACGTTCTTCGTAAAGATGGCAAACATTGGCCACTACAGACGAGTTCAAACGCTGTAAAAATGAATCTTTCCGGACCATCAACGGGGAAAATACATAAATACCAACGGGCGAATACTCCAGGTACTGAGCTCTCGCATGAAACACCCTGGAACTGGGCTCAGAATCTGAGCCTCAACGACGTGCCAGACAATATCGAGTGGCTACCGAAACCGGATAAGCGTCACCGCAAAGATGAAAGGGAATTAGATCTGTTTAAAGGTCATATATACCAAGCCCTCCTGGAGCTGGAGTTTGGGCCCTCCCTTCTATTGATTTCAAGTCCGAGTGTTCACCGGCCCAAGTTGCTGGAATCACTCCTAGGGCAGCGGCTCGACATGAAAATACATGCCCTGTCTTTTATTTCAAGAAAATACCATGATGGGGACGAAAAGTTTCTCGAATATTCGGAATGCGACATCCAATGGCTCTGGAATAGTGTCGAGCTGCGAGAACCGCTCCGGGAAGACCCAGGTCTATTGATCAGGGAGGAGCACCGAGAACCAAGCTGGGGAGAAAACTTTCTCCGCGCGTGGACGCTGCTTACCCGGGGAGATATCAGCGGAGAGGAGCGTGCCGAATTCTTCTTGCCGTCCTCATCGATGGGGCCAGTCTCGCCCGCCACCAAGGCAAGGTGGGCACCGCTGCTTGACCTAGTTGGGGAAACACGGGCACAACTGTTCCCGCTCAAGGAAGATTTCATGACCACTTTCCACTATGATGCAATAAATAGCTCTCCAGAACGACATCGGTGGGAAGACATTTGCATCATTTGAGCGGTGCACAGCTCGGCATGTAGCTGCCGATGCCGGGGCCAGGGCCGAAGCGTCGCAGAAAGCCGATCCACCCGGGGGTTGGCATGGGACCATTCGGGGCGGTGGGCCTGCACCCGGGCGATGTAACAAAGGACGGAGAGACCGGAAGAGTTGCGGTATGCTGATAGGAAAATTCAGATTGCGAGCCATGTTTTAGTAGAGGGATCTGGTTTGACACATCTCCTGAGTCTCTGTTTTTGGCCAAGATGCACCATATACAATAATCCATTGCCCAGCATTCGGGCCTTGGAACTTCGCTGCGATGAGGCGTTCGGATGGTATACCCAGGGAATCCCTACGCATATCTCGATTTACTCACTTAGAAATGTCTGGGACACTTGCAAAGCCATTGATAGATTATACAAAAATTAACATTAATGTCGTGTCTCGTCGATGTCTTGGAAGATATACAAGAAAGGGGCACTCGAAGCGGCCCGGAATCTACAATGACTTCTTCCCCCCATTTCTTTTCCGGGGTGGACCCAAGACGTATCATCCGCAGACGTATCATCCGCAGACGTATCATCCGCAGACGTTGAGTCGCGCGACGGACGGGTCGTGGTCGCTGACGAGGTCGTCGTAAAACTCCCACGAGTTGACGTGGATGTGCTCGTACGCGGTACCGTTCTTGGCGGCGAGTGCGGGGCTGACAAAGATGTGGTCGAGCTCCTGGGCGTTCATGTCGTAGGCGTACGTGTAGCGCTCCTCGACGGGGGTGCCGACGGCCTCGTCGAGGTCGACGAGGCCGGACTTGGCGACCAGGGCCCTGAGGGGCTCGACGAAGGCGAACTCGTTGAAGTCGCCGGAGACGATGACGCTCGCGTCGGGGTCGGTGGCGAGGATCTCGGCGACGAAAGACTGTTGTACAGGAGGATGGGTCAGCAAAGGGTTTTTTTACGGGACACGCAAGGCTTCAGGGGTGAGAGGGGGGTTGGGGAAGAGGGGACGTACGCCGGTGAGCTCAGCCTGCTCAATGCGCGCGTTCACGACGCCGTTGACGGGGGGGCGGAGGTCGCCGTGCAGAGAGGAGGAGCCGCCCTTGGAGGCGAAGTGGACGTTGACGGTGAAGAAGTTCTTGTTCTGGGTCCCCTTGACGGCGCGCCACGCGGCGACGAGAGGCTTGCGGCTGGCGTCCCACGCGCTGCTGTCGGGCGCGATGCGGCCGGGGTTGTACTTGAGCTCGGGGCCGGGGAGGACCTCGTTGGCGTCGAGGCTGCCGCCGGGGCTGGGCTTCCACAGCTCGAGGACGTCGGGCTTGTAGAGGTACGCGACGCGGATGTTGCCGCCGGGCTGGCCGCCGTCCTGGTCGTTGACGGGGTCCACGACGGCAAAGTCGTAGACGACGCCGGAGCGGGACTCGATCTCGGCGGCGAGGGTGGAGAGGGTGACGTTGGACGAGACGACGCCGTTGTCGGTCGGGCCGCTGTTGTCCTGGATCTCCTGGACGAAGATGAGGTCGGGCGTCTTCATGTAGTCGACGATGTGGGCGGCGACAGAGGGGAGGTGGGCCGAGGAGGGGGAGAGGTTCTCGACGTTGTAGTCGCCGACGGTGATGCCTGTGCAGTCGCCGCTGCTAACGAGAGAGGTGGCGGGGGCGTCCTTGGTGGAGTTCTTGGCGACGGTGATGGCTGTCAGAGGCAGAATGCGGTAGAAGCCAAAGGCGTATGTGACGACGCCGGTGATCTCGGTGAGCTCGTCACCCATCTTGGACTCGGGGTTCTTGGTGCCATCGAGAGGGGAGCCGATGATGATGGCCTCAGGATTGGAGTCTTGGGGCACTTGTCAGTCATTCATTCGCTTTTCTATGCATGTCGAATCTTACCCTTGTCAGTCATGGTGATGCCGCCGTGCGCGTTGCGGCCGGTAGTGGGCCAGTCGCCAACGACCCAGGTATCGCCGTACTGGTTGGGGCGGGTGACGGCAACGGGGTTATTGACAGTGACGAGCTCGCCGCTCAGGGACTCCCAGAAGTCAAGGCCGTAGAGCTCGGGGTTGAGGACGGGGTTCTCTGTGGAGATGTTGGCGACGGCGTTGGGCACGGCGTAAACGTCACCACCGTCGAGGCTGGTGTACTGCTCGGTGGGAGGGGGCAGCGTGTCGACGCCGATAACGAGCGGGACGACTTCGTTGCCCTTGGACACGACGACGACATTCTTGGGGGAGCTGAGTTCGGTGAGGTAAATGTAGTTCGCCGCGGACCTGCTCTGTGTTAGCCAAAGCTCTCATGTACACAGGAGCGCTACGCGCAAAGGATGCGCCTCACCTGTACTCCTGGACCTTTCCGTCAAGAGTGATGAGGTCGCCGACGGTGAGGTTCGCACCGACGGAGCTGCCGTAGACGTAGAGGGCCTCCGAGGTAGCGGGGTCGTCGTCGGGCGTCGTCGAGCGAATCCAGATTCCGTTAGGGCCCTTGGCGAGGACAAGGCCGGTGACGTTAGCCACGGTCTGGTCCTTGAAGGGGGAGAGGAACTTGTTGCCGTTGATCTCGGCGATGGTCAGGGCCGAAGCGGCGCCGGCGGCGGCGAGGAAGAGGTACGCGACCTTCATCTTGATGCTCGGAGAAGCGAGGGGTACACACGCGCGCGAGAGCACCGGCAGAAGAGGGGATCACGAGAAGGAAGACCACGAAGCTCTTCCTGCGAATCGGCGTCCTGGAGCAAGAAAGAGATCGGCCATTTGACTTTGATTGAACCGCGGAGCCCGTCACTACTATATGTAGTATGCAGCTGAGCTTTCAGCTTGTGATTTGCATCCCATCCCCCAGTTCCCCTGATCAGGGTCGTATCGCGGCGAGTCGAGTGCCAAGGAAAGCCTCACGCGTCGTTGAGGCGCTGTGTACCATTCCGCCCTTGCATCCCGGGAGCTGGTGGCTCTTTGCATGCAAGCACACGCGTACATGATCTCGAGCTTCATGGAAGAGATTGGGCGAGGGAGACGAGGAGGGGGTACGGCCCGCCCAGATGATCTCATACAAGAAGTCTACCAAGTAGGCAACTATGCAGAGATCGGTTCTCACTGGACGGAACAAAGTGAGATGCTACCGATCGGTGAACAAGGGTCGACCATGTGTCGTATTAATTGGCCTATTAGAGCGCCGTGTGCCTGGCACGCTCTGATCTCGGCGCACCCTTGACAACGACATTGCACAAGACAACCAAGATAGAATGGCAGCCAAACACGCAAACCACCGCGACGATGTATTGGCTAACCCACGCCCGATCGGGAAGGTGGACGGGGGGGACCCAGTGCCAGTGGGAACCACGAAAAGACTGAATGACATACATACCGTACGGTAATATGGAGAAGGGAGAGGGCGAGGAAATGAGAGTAAAGGTCGAGAAGCACCTCTGCCTCTTGACTGAACCGATTCAAGAGGCCGTAATCACAACTGGCAGCCCGCCCGCTTCAGCCAGTAAGGGGAGGAAGTCGACACCTTCCTCATACAAGTGGTAGGTACCTAGGTAGGTAGGTACGGATAGATACCTTAGTAGGTTAGGTACGTAGATATATGTCTAATAAAGGGGATAGGAGTTCTATCTACCTACCTATCTGCGCCTTATCGCCTGCCAATCATTCCCCTCACGTGCTAGGTAGTGTAAACATTGCCGGGTCCCCCAGACCTCCGACCCCGGTCGAAAATTTGGATGTGCCCCTGTTGCCTCGCCGCCGTCCGAGAGTCCACCAGAACCTCCTCACGCCGCGAGACTCACTACCCACCTCTGATTCTCCATCCCACTCTCTCCCACTCCCAAATCAAGGATTGCAGCGAGCTCTCTTCTCTCTATTCTTAACCCACCCGCCCAAACAAACACAGACCCAGACACAGACACAGGCACAAAAGTTCGTAAGCTGTCACACGCCAGGGTTTGGTTTGAAGGAATATCCCGTTCCATTCTCATTCTCGTGGTATCGCAACTCTAATATATAGGCTTCCAAGGGCGGCTTTGCTCAAAACCCTTCTCGCTCAATTTTCCTTCAAGGAAGGAAACCTGCGGGGTCCCAAGTCATGTTTACAAAACGCATCCCAAGAAGCTTCGGCCTACGAGGTAAAAAAGAATCCCTCGTGGCTAACCCCGTCCTAAGAATACACCCAGACAAAAAAAAAAAGGAGACTCTTAAACGGTGACGTGACGGGAGGGAAAAGCTGCTTCGCCGTGATCCCCAAATGAGACCCTAGACAGCCAGTTTCCATGCGCACCACCCATAATAAAAACATAAGGTGGCTTTTGTTTTTGGTTTTTCCACGTCCAGTCATTGCGACGACATATCAGCACACTCGACAAGCAGCTCTACCAGCGTAGCTGCCATTGGGTTTCGCCGTTGGGTTGGCTGGGCCCGCTAGGAGAAATCCCTTTGTAGGACCCGGCCCGGCATGGTGATCCTTCGGCTCCAGCATCAGAAACAGACGGATGCGTCCACTGTCTATTCCTCATCGGCTGACTCTTCGTCGCGTCCGAGGAGGCCACTGAGGAGCGCGAGAGGGTTGTTCTGCTGCTTGCCACCGGCCGCGCCAGCTCCAGCACCACCAGTAAGCTGTGGGTAAATTAGTATCGTTGTACATATTTATGCAAGAATGATATGAGCACTTACGCCAGAGAGAATATCACCAACGCCACCGGCACCTCCAGCTCCAGCACCAGCTCCAGCACCGCCAGTAAGCTGTGGATTAAATTAGCATTTTTGCCCTTCGTGCACCACTGAGATGAGCACTTACACCCGAGAGAATTTCAGAGAGGACCTGGTTTTGGCCAGCCGCAGCCTTGCCTGAGTCGGCGGCACCGCCGGCGTCACCGTTCTCCTTGGCCTTCTTGCCGTCCTTCTTACCGTCGTTGGCGTTGGCAGTTCCGTTGTTGGCAGCAGCACCACCGGCAGCAGCACCGTTGTCCTTGTTCTTCTTGGCGTCCTTTGCTTCCTTGTCCTTGCCCTTGCCGTTCTTCTTGCCGTCGTTGGCGTTGGCAGTTCCGTTGTTGGCAGCACCACCGGCAGCAGCAGCGTTGTCCTTGTTCTTCTTGGCGTCCTTTGCTTCCTTGTCCTTGCCCTTGCCGTTCTTCTTACCGTCGTTGGCGTTGGCAGTTCCGTTGTTAGCGGCACCACCGGCGGCAGCAGCGTTGTCCTTGTTCTTCTGAGCGTCCTTTGCTTCCTTGGCCGCTTGCTTGTCCTTCTTGCCGTCCTTCTTACCGTCGTTGGCGTTGGCGGTTCCGTTGTTAGCGGCACCACCGGCAGCAGCAGCGTTGTCCTGGTTCTTCTGGGCGTCCTTTGCTTCCTTGGCCGCTTTCTTGGCTGCTTCCTTGTCCTTCTTGCCGTCCTTCTTGCCGTCGTTGGCGTTGGCGGTTCCGTTGTTTGCCGCTGCGCCTCCGGCGGCAGCTCCAGCACCGGCATCGGCGGCAGCGCCAGCCTTGTCCTTCTGCTTGGCATCAACTTGGGCACCGGCGTCATCCTCGTCGTCTTCGGCTAACGATGGAGGTTAGTTTCAACATACTGGCATGGGCTGGTGGGCTTGGCACGTACCTTGCGCGTCCTTGGCCTTGTTACGGCGGAGGTTGGGCCTGACGTCGACACCGGCCGCCAGGTTCATATCCCTGACGGGCAGAGCCACGGACCGCTCATCATGGGTGGGGAGCGCGATAACTTGGGCAGCGATGGCCGCAATGGAAAGGAGGATGGAGCTCTTCATTTTGGATGAAGTGCTTGGAGATATATCTAGTCACAGAAGATACCTTAAAATGAGAAGAGAGAGAGAAAAAAATGTCGATAATAAAATGCCGAAAAAAGGGTTCACAGAACCGTTGAGAATGACAAGATTGAGAAAAAATGACACCCAAAGGAAAGACTGGACCAGCCAAAGTGAAGGAACTGAACCAGAAATGGATTTTTTTGTGAATATTTTGGAGTGTTGAGATAAGAGAACAAGAGATGGATCAGGATGGGCTGGGTTGATATAGACTATCCGTCTGGAGCAAATGTGGTCCAGATCGAAACCCTTGGGGAGTTCCCTGCCAAACGTCCAACATGCCCAGTATGCTTGCTACCCTGAGGTCACAGTGCCAAGGAATTGAGACATGTTGTCAAACCGTTGCTGAGAACATCATCTCGCGCCTACGAAGTACCACCACCATGTCAGCCATGTCACAGGCCGTGATCCATCGCGAGGGCAGTGCAGGGTTAGTGGAGCCAGGAGAGAGCAAGAGCCTTCTCTCGGTTGGAGAGTGGAGAGGTGAGAGGCGGTTCGAATGGAGGTGTGAGCCAAGGATCACGACGACGGGCCATGTCGCGACAGACCCCGGAGCAGTCGCGAGCCGGGGAGTGTGGACCCGGCATCCGAAAATAGTGTAAACCCAAACAGAGCACAGCGGGATGTGCAAAGAAAAGGTGAAAGTAGCCGACTGGCCATGGGCTTCATGACGGGATCTGGCTGTCCGCGGTTGGCGATACGGAGGGGCCCATGGAGAGAGCTGGTGTTGATCAGACGGGCGGTGCTTCAGAAAGGCCCCGCCCGCTGCTGTTTGGTGCGTGCGTGCGTGCGTGCAGTGTGCTTTTGGGTGGGTTGGGCTTGCGAGCTGAGCTGCCCATGGTGATGGCTACCAGCACGCTGCCTTGGCACAAATTGATAAGAACCAGGGCCTAGGCTCCCATGGGAGAGGGTCCTGTTCCTCCTACGCACACCACAAAATTACAATGTGCCTACGGTGCATACCTACCTAGGTAGCCAGCTCACTGGTGCAGTTTGATCGGAGGGCAGGTTGTCAAACCTGGGATGAAACGTCGCCAACGAGAGGGCTTGGCGAACTGCTTCGGCGAACTCCTTTCTCTCGAGCCTCCGCCTCCGCCTTTTCCTCCCCCTCCTCCTCCTCCGCATCTTGGTTTTTGTTGGTCTGCTCCTTCCTTGTGTGCGCCTGGATCCATCCTAGGTGGGCGACCCGTCTGCATCTTGTCTTGGCCGCCCCATACTTGCACCAGGACGGCGGTTAAGGACACGCAAGGCCGAAGCGTCATTGTCTAAATTTCAGACCGCCGTCAACGATGCACCCTGCGCTGTTTCCTTAAAAGCAGGGGGCTCTTTGGTGTGAATCGGAAACGGGCCCCTAGGTGTTCCAGAAGCAGCGAATGTTCTGGCTGATTGGATTTGCATGATATACCGGATCTCTGCTGGGTCATCGGTTACGATGGCCCCAAGAGGACGACGGTGTGGTAGTAGCGCAGGTAGGTATACGGATACCAGGCGCCCCCTATTCGTACGAGCTTGGAGTGTAGGTACGAATAGTGTTCAGCCGCAAGAAGGCAGCGTTGAGGGAGGCCGAAAACCTAACGTCGCGCCCTGGTCGAAATCGTTACATGCCTTCCTTGCATCCTTGCTCCTCGTTCTCGGCGCAACGTTGCCCGTTTAGGGAATTCTTTTTGGAATCGGAGGGAGTGGCCTTCCTCGATCGACTGGCAGGATGCTTGTTTGTTTAGACTTGGCCCGCGGGTTGCGTACCGTGACTGCGCCATTCCGCCCGTCTCGATCCGTCCGTCCCCGTGCTTTCACAGTCAATGCCGGGAGCCAGGAGTCCCTGGCAACGAATAATGGCCCGAGGGTCGGCAGTCCGAGGTAGGAGAGGAAGGGATGGTGTTTCAACTAGTGCATCGAATTGCCAAGGCCATCTGTCTCGAAGAAATTAGCGTGGTCGGGTGATGATCGTCGCGCCATTGGGCCTTGCGGCTGGCAGCGTTAATAGCAGAGCAAAGGGTCAATAACACCAAGCAAGCAAGCAAACAGCCTACTTAGGTGGTGTTGGCGATGCTTTTGATCTTGGCTACCGAGTGTCAGATATCTTGGTTTTGTGGCGCGGTTTTGGCCTGTCGCCAAACCAAATCAAATCAAACCAACCTCAGACCCACCCCTCTCTTTTTCTCGGTCTTTGGAAGACGTTGGGATCCAAGAAGCTCGTAATCTTGGCCGTCGTGGTTGTGCTTGTGCTTCTGGGGAATACGGGGACGTTCGGGCGGTCCGTCTCCAGAGTTCAGAGTCTTGGTAGAGGCCAAGCATTTTGGCGAGGAGAATCAGGGGACGAACAGGTGTGTTTGCGATGCTGTTTGGAAAATCCTGGTGGAGGCGGGAGGAATACGATCGGCGAGCGTGCATCACACAATCACCACACCACACCCACGCCCACACCCACACGAGGAGAAAAAGGCCCGCTCCCATCGTGTGTGTGTGTGCCTGATCAGTGGGTGATCACTGGGACCGTTGCTTGCACAGCATTGTCTTTCCCCATGACGGGGACGGGGAGAACGAGACAAGCCGTTCGCATCAAATTTGGCAGGAGGGTTACCCCTTCGACCTCGTCTAGCCCAGGGGGTGTTTTTCTCCTTACTTTTTTTCTTCTTCTTTTCATTCTCCTTCGTTCCTGCCTCGTTTCTTTTGGGTACCAGTCTGTCTGTCACAGTCGTGGTAAATACCTGCTCAAGAGCAGAAGGAATAGGACCCCGCGGTTCCCGTCTTGGCGAGTACCTAACTGTACGTATGTACCTAGGTACCAAGCAAGGCAGGTATGGCAGGTATGTACCTACCCAACTTCACACCACGTTCAAACCACGTGGGTTCTCTGCATACACAGTCGCACCTTCCCTTGATGGCATCGACGCAGATGCTGACGAGTTTCCATTTCAGATTTGTCAGGTTCCCCTTCCATCACCTACACAACACCAGGTTTACCTATACCGTAGGGAGGTAGTTAGGGACGGAGGTAGGTAGGTCGGTAGGCAAGTAAGTAGGTAAAAACTACCTACCTAGGTAGATAGTAATACTGATACCATATACTGCTTACCAAGAGGCTTGGTACCCCTATTCCAAATGACTCTGTCCTCGACTCGCGCCTGTTTTGCTTTTCTTCTCCTGCTTTAAAGCAATGACGAGCACAATCATTCGACTTCAGACGGCGCCACTGCCTTACATCGTACCTGGGAGGTCCTACCGACATAAGGTACATGACTGACAACAGCTTCCGGCATCGTCATCTCAAGTCTTTTCAAACTCATCTGATCAATATGAGCACCCTCAGACTCATAGGGCTCCAAGACCAGCCCTGAGACGCCCGTCCACCCGCAATCGCCAAGCTTCTTCCCGGTGTTTCTGCTTCTTCGCTCTCCGACCAGTGTGCTGGTCCACGGCGCGGACGCCGACTCGTCCGTCCAACCCCACCCCATAGGGGCCCGATCAGACTCCCGTCTGCCGTTCTTCCCGACTACCGGTAACGGCATCTCACAATACCGCCTACATGGACACTCCATCCCCGTCATCGACGCCTGCTTCATTGTTTACACGTGAGGCCGAATCCGATTTAGGCAATTCACCCGGTAGCTGTGTCAGCCCATCGCCGTGCCGCTCCGGTAACGCGATTGGCAGCACCCGCAACCCTGCCCCCTACTTGGACTTGCCTACCGACAACCTCTGCGTGCCCTCACTTACGCGTATGCTGACACCCCCCTGGTCACCAAGATCCGTCTGGGCTTGACGGCGGCTACAGCGACGTGGTTTCCATCCCGTTCCATTCTCTTCGGTCCAACAAGAGTGCTCATCTCCCCTTTCAATTAGTTTATGTGCCGCCTATGGTACAAGTCTAGCCAATGCCCCAACAGTGCTTTCTGCCTTGTTCCTTCACATTTGACGCTGAAGCCGCCCATAGCAGCACGTAAAGTATCAGAACGTTGTATTTGGCCCATATTTGGTTCTGAAGGCTTCCGTTTGGTTGAGACTGCTTCACTCCCTGTATCTTGAAACACCATTAGCGACAGAACTCTGCTGCCTGGGTCGACGACCATGTGGGTCTCGCGGCCGGCCTGCCCTCCCGGCCAGGATGACTCGCTCGGTCCGTGGGCCGGAGATGACTGTCGGGGCGGCTTTGACCTCACGCTACTGTTCGAGGAAGCCGTACTTGCGGTTCCCCTGCAATCCCTCCTCTTGCTCGTGCTCCCCATCTGCGCCCTACGCCTGGCGAGGTCGGATGCCAAGGTCGTCGCCAGCACCCTGCGCCACCTCAAAGCTGTCAGTCCCGACGAACCGGCTGTGGCACCATGATTGAACTGGCTGACGTGCCTACAGTCCGCATCCATTTGCCTGGTTGCCCTTAACGTTGCGCTTCTCGTACTATGCATCGCCACGCCCTCCCACGTCTTCCCCCGCACACGGGCAACCATTCCCACTGCTGTCCTCAGCCTCCTCTCCTCACTCGGGGTGGGTTTGTTGTCATGGCTCTCGCACGAACGGTCCCTGAGGCCGTCCTTCGTCCTCTCCATCTACCTTTTCCTGTCCACTCTGCTGGACACCGCCCGTGCTCGGACTTTGTGGATGTCGGGCTCCGATCGGACCATCCCTGCTGTCTTTACATCCACTTTGGTGTTGAGGGCTGTCATGGTCCTTCTTGAATCAACAGAGAAGCGCCGCATACTAGTTCCGCGACACAAGGGATACTCCAAGGAGGTCACCAGCGGCACTTTCAACAGATCCGTGTTTTTCTGGCTGACGTCGCTCTTCGTTAATGGATACAGGAACATCCTCCGCCTGGACGACCTCTACCCGCTGGACCCTGAGCTAGCGTCAGGGCCTGTATACAGGAAACTCGCCGACGTGTGGGACAAAGGTAAAGCATGAAACTCCCGCCCGTCCCGACTACAACATATTGCCCCACCGACTAATCTATATGGTATGTACGATGTATTAACTGTGAAAAAGTCCCGGATAAGACCGTGCCCGGCGCTCTGTTCCGCACCTGGCTCTGTACGTTTGCGGGTCCCGCGTCTGCGCCCATCGTCCCAAAACTCTTCCAGATTGCCTTCAATTATGCCCAGCCGTTTCTCATAGACGAGTCGATCCGCCTGGCCAGTCAGCCGCAGACGCGTCTCTACACCAACCGCGGCTTTGGATTGATAGGGGCGTACGCTCTCGTCTATACCGGCATCGCCGTGAGTTGTCGTCTTTTGCGGCTATGCTTATCTTGTTGCAATTGCTTCGAACTTGGCAGCCGCTCTAGAGATGGTTGAGTTGCGTACCTAGGCTGAACACTGTCTGCAGGTTTCGACGGGTCAGTATGATTGGCGCAATCAGCGCACAGCCTCGATTACGAGAGGCAGCACTACAGCACTTGTCTACAGGAAAGCGCTGAGACTGGATCTTTCGTCTCCAAATGTCAGTCCCTCCGGAGCATTGACTTTGGTTGGAACCGATACCGAGACCATCAGTCATGGCATCACCCATCTCCATGAGGTTTGGGGAGGGCTTCTGGAGATCGGGATCGGGATTTACCTAATCTACAGGCAACTTGGGGCTGCTTGCGCCATGCCCGTCGTCCTCGTCTTTGGTACGTCATTTTGTTGACTTCTCAAAGGGATGCAAATAGACTTATTGGGTTACTAGTCGTCCTCTTTACCACGGCCTTTTTCGCCATTCCGACTGGCAAAGCGTCGGCAGAATGGATCAAAGCCTCGCAGGACCGAGTTTCGACAACCTCGAAGACTTTGGGAAGCATAAAGTGGCTCAAAATTTCCGGTCTTAGTGGCGTGGCCTTTTCAGTTATCCAGAAGCTCCGGGTCACTGAGCTGGATGTGTCGAGAAGATTTAGGGTCTTGCTCGGCGTCTCCATGATGTTTTGTAAGCCGTTTTCGTTCCATCTGCCTTGTCTATTACTGACGATGGCTTACAAGTGATTTGCACGCCGATTTGGTCTCCAATCTTCACGTTTGGCACTTTCGCCGGGACAGCATCCGGACGCGGCGACACTTTGACACTTCAAAAGGCTTTCACGGCATACTCTCTGTTGATTCTGGTGAACCAGCCTCTAGTTGGCATTATCATGGGCCTACCCCTACTCGCAGCTGCCATCGCGTCGTTCCAGAGAATCCAAGACTTCCTGAACGGAAAGGAGCGCAAAAATAACAGGCTCATCACGGGCAGTCCCAAGGGAGATGCCAATACCTTGATGGAGAGCCTGGATTCTCAGCGCCCCGATCGGAAGACTGTGCCGTCGCAGCATCTCGAGCTCTTGGAATTGCAAAATAAGAACTCTGTACCGTTGGATCTTACTGATAACGTCATAGCTTCCGTCAAAGGAACGTTCTCGTGGTCAGAAGACTCCAAACCTGTCATTGACATCGACAACTGGAGCATCAAGCGAGGGGCTTTAACTTTGGTTCTGGGACCTGTTGGGTGCGGAAAGTCGACTCTTCTCAAAGCTCTTCTCGGTGAGCTTTCATCCTTCAACGGGACGATACGTACAAACCTGAGCGGCATCGCATACTGCAGCCAAACCGCGTGGATACCGAACGATACGGTACGGAATATCATTGTTGGCTTCGCAGCCTTTGATCCGGCCTGGTATCAGACGGTCATCAGAGCCTGTGCTTTGGAGCAAGATATCTGCAACTGGCCACAGGGAGAGAAGACCGTGGCTGGGAGCAAGGGAATTTCGATGAGTGGCGGACAGACACATCGGCTGGTACGTCTCCCTACCTACTAAGACTGGCAGTTCCCGAACTTAAGCATTGTTCAGGCTATTGCGCGAGCTTTATATGCAAGAGAGGAGCTGGTGCTTCTAGACGATGTCTTCAGCGGTCTAGACTCTGGTACTGAAGACATCGTCTTTAACGGCCTTTTTGGTAGCGACGGCTTACTTGGGGATACTGACACGACCGTTGTTCTGGCGTCGTCCGATAGTATGTCCTTCGAGTTCATCATACCATCTTAACGCTTTACTAACAGATCGTTTGCAGCGCATCGACTATCATTTGCCGACGAAGTCATAGTTCTCAGTGAAGGTGGCCAGGTCGTAAACGACACAACAGCCGGAAGACCTGCCAGGGACCAATTTCTCGGGAAGAAGACTGTCGAATTGAATAACTTCCCAGAAGCGGCACCTCGTCAAGCAGAAAGCTATGATGACCGGCCACCAGCTGTGTTATTGGGCATGCTTGAGGATCAGGCCGATGCCACGCGTCAACTGGGCGATTGGGGGATGTACAACTTCTACGCCAAGGCCGCTGGATGGTTCAGCCTGACTGCCTTCGCCGGCGCCATGGTTGTATTCGCCTTTTGCGATTCGTTCCCAGGTAAAGCTTATACCGGTTCTTTAACATGAGACTTGATTCCTGAGCTGATGTGGGATGGCCATAGATATTTGGCTCAAGTGGTGGGCGGAATCCAACGAGACAAGGCCGAACCAATACCTTGGCAAGTGGCTTGGTGTTTATGCTGCTCTTGGGGTCGGATCTGTAGTATCTGTTTTGTTTGGAATGTGGTAAGCTCAGGAGAAAAATCGTTTACTTCCATCTCAACTCTAACAGCCGATATCAGGCAACTCTTCATTGTCATCATCAATCGGTCCGGGGTCTATTTTCATGGCGCCTTGCTGGACACCACATCTCGGTGCGTCACAGAGCTTCCCTCCTACCTGCAGATGTAGACTAACAACTACAGTGCACCGATGTCATTCCACAGTTCCACAGACAGCGGGGTCACAGTCAACAGATTCAGTCAGGACCTCCAGCTCATCGACATGGAACTACCGTCCGCCGCACTCGGTTTAGCCATTGGTTTGCACACCCGAATCCCACTAAACAAGACTCATGCCATCTAACTCTGGCTCCATTTAGGCGTAGCGTTTGGCGTGGCCCGCTTCATCATGATTTCCGTGTCCTCTCGATACATGGCCGCCATCCTCCCCTTACTGGTCCCTGTATTCTACGCCATCCAGCACTTCTATCTTCGTACCTCGCGCCAGGTGCGTCTGCTCGACATCGAGCACAAGGCACCGCTCTACTCCCAGCTGATCGAGACCCTGGAGGGTTTGGCGACAATCAGAGCCTTCAGGTGGGAGGACGATTTTGAGAAGATAAACCTGCACCGGCTGGACAACTCGCAACGACCCAGCTACCTGCTCACTTGCCTCCAGCGGTGGCTGACATTTTCCGTGGACATGGTGATTGCGGCCATCGCGATTGTGCTGATGGCGCTCGTCACGACACTGCGGGAACAGATCGGGCCTGGGTTCATTGGCGTCGCTTTGACCAATGTCTTGTCTTTTAGCGGCATTGTAAAGGCGATCATCACTTCGTGGGTCACTTTGGAGGTTTCACTCGGTGCGGTTGCTCGGGTGAGGAACTTCACCCTGACCACGAGACCTGAGAGGGGTTCCGAGACCCATCTTGCTGAGCCGGAAGGGGAGTGGCCCACTCGAGGTGCGGTAGAGATCCGTGGCGCAACAGCGTCATATTCGTAAGTCCGGACAAGCATCTTGTCATATCACCAAGCAGGGGGCTGAACATATTTTCAGGGCATCTGGCCCGGTCCTTAAAGGGGTCGACTTGTCGATACAGCCAGGCCAAAAGGTCGCAATATGCGGTCGAACAGGCAGGTGAGGCGCCCCCCGTCACTCCACAGAGCAGCTGTGAGAGGTGTCTGACGTGAAGCGCAGTGGGAAAAGCTCACTCATCCTCTGTCTCCTCCGCATGATGGAGCTAGACGCGGGATCCATCACGATCGACGGCGTTGACGTCTCCACCCTCCCGCATGAGTACATCCGCTCCAAGCTCGTTGCCGTGCCGCAAGAGTCATACATCTTTGACGGGACAGTCCGTCTGAATCTCGACCCCACCGAGACTGCCCCAGATTCCGAGGTTGTGACGGTTCTTGAAAAAGTACAGCTCTGGGCCAAGGTGGCGGGGCGAGGCGGCCTCGACGCGGTCATTGACGACACGTTCTTTTCGCAAGGCGAGGCGCAGCTGTTGGTCTTGGCGCGGGCGATGCTGAGGAAGGGCAAGTTGCTGATGTTGGATGAAATCAGCAGCAGGTAAGAATGAGCCCGCATCTCATCAACTACCTAGGAGCTTGTTGACACGCGCCATAGCCTGAACGGAGAGTCGAGCCGGGTTGTCGACGAGGTACTCCGGACGTGGTTCCATGACTGGACCGTCATCGTCATTGCACACAAGCTGGAGTCGATCCTGGAGTTTGACCGAGTCGCGGTCGTTGATGCGGGGGTGATAGTCGAGTATGACGAGCCGCAACGGCTTCTTGATCGCGCGTCTTCTTTCAAGGCATTGTATGAGCTCTCGTCTCGGTCGATCTCTTAGCGAGGAGCCGAGTCACTGTACACTACCCAAGTTTTAGGGGCAAGGTAAGAAGAGTCCCTACTCAGTAACTGTAATTGTAATATCCAATGATACCCCTCTCACCCAGTAAGGTCAAAAGAGACGAGACGCAAGCACTGGAATAGGATGCAGTGACAATGGTGAAAATGTTTCATGCCGTGCGGTTTTTTCGGGGGGGTTTTTTTTTTCATTTGATGTGAACGAAGGCTGTCACTAGTGGGTGTTCGTTCGTGTGCGGTCGGCCTGCGTCCGGGCCTCGCCGCCTCGGATGTCGAAGTAGATACATGGCCGGACTGAGCATACCGGCACGCAGCAGCCGGCACGGAACACTGCGTTGTCCAAACGCCCGTTAAATCACAATTCCTGGCGCTGGGCTGGAAACCACAGCCCAAGGAAAAGACGAGGGGTGGGGAAACCGTGAGGGGAGAACACTCTGCCGGGGACAATCGCCCCTCCCTCGCGAGACCAATTACCGCCCACATCTCCCGAGCGGCCCCCGTAGGCGACCCCACACTGCAGTCGTAAAACGGGTCCCTCTTTTGTTTTTTTCCCTTTTCTCCAACGCATCGTGCCCCTCACCCCCTCGCCGCCTGGTCTGGGGTGTGTTCGGGAAACGAGGGGCAGCGACAGCTATCTCTCCCCGCAGTAATTGCCCCCCCCACTCACGATGCAAGGTACATACTCTTACTTCTTTTAAAGCTTTCGTCACCTCGGTTTCTACCCTTACCTACTTTTCTCTCTTCGTATGATTCTCCCTCCGGCTTCGTATACTACAGGTATAGTGCGTGACCTTTACCTAACTGGGGCTTGGACTATATAAACATCCACCTACACTAGAAGGAGCTCTGTGAACTCGGCCAGAGACTCGCCCGATTTTGACGTAACCTCGCTCTCAGCTTCTCCGGCTCCTTGCCATCTTTCCTCCCCCCCCCCCCCCCTCCCCCCTTCGTCATCCCACTGCGAAGCGCTTCCTGTTTGGCCCATGCCACCGCGTCCATCGCAACTCCCCAAGACCTTCAAGACGACGAACCTCACCGCCAGGCTCTTCTCCACGACGCCCAGGATGCCCGTCCACCACCTCATGATCGGGACATGGACCCCGCCCGGGGCCATCTTCACCGTTGCCTTTGACGACGAGAAGTTCACACTCGAGCTCGTCAAGCGCACCGAGATCCCCAAGGACGAGCCCATATCGTGGATGACCTTCAGCGTAAGATGAAACCTCTTCTCGGGCTTGCTTTGTGGGGGTTGCTGGGCAGCGCGCCTTCCTGCTGCCCGGAGAAGGGGGTTGGACCAGTTTGGAGACCCGAAAAAAAGACAAAAGTGGCTTACACGACAATGCTTTGGACAGCACGACAAGAAGAACTTGTACGGCGCCGCCATGAAGAAGTGGTCCAGCTTCGCCGTCAAGAGCCCTACCGAGATCGTCCACGAGGCCTCCCACGACATGACCCATGACCGTACGTCTCTGCGCTCCATGCCGCGGTGTCCCTCCCCCTCCCCTGGGGATACCGTCACGAAGCCTTCTCACCTCAAGCTAACAACCTCCCTTCCCCAGCCAACGCCGCCCTCGCGACAACAAACACCCGCGCCATCTTCCTCCTCGCGGCGCAGAAGCCCCCCTACGCCGTCTACTGTAACCCCTTCTACAAGCACGCCTCCCACGGCAACGTCTTCGCCGTCTCCCCTACCGGCGCCCTGGACGCCAACGTCCAGAACTACCCGTACGACCCCAACACGGGCATCCACGGTATGGTCTTCGACCCCACCGAGACCTACCTTTACTCGGCCGACCTCACCGCCAACAAGCTGTGGGTCCACAAGAAGCGGTCCCCCGACTCCCCCGAGCTCGACCTCGTCGGCTCCGTCGACGCCCCCGACCCGGGCGACCACCCGCGCTGGGTCGCCATCCACCCCTCCGGCAACTACCTCTACGCCCTCATGGAGGCCGGCAACCGCCTCTGCGAGTACGTCGTCGACCCTTCCACCCGCCTCCCGGTCTACACCCACCGCTCCTTCCCCCTCATCCCCCCCGGCATCCCCGGCGCCAAGGAAAAGATGTACCGCTCCGACGTCTGCACCCTCTCCCACAGCGGCCGCTACCTCTTCGCCACCGCCCGCTCCAACAGCTTCGACGTCACCGGCTACATCGCCGCCTTCCGCCTCGACGAGAGCGGCCACATCGCCCGCCAGATCTGCCTCAACCCCACCCCCACCAGCGGCGGCCACAGCAACGCCGTCAGCCCGTGCCCCTGGACCGACGAGTGGCTCGCCATCACCGACGACCAGGAGGGCTGGATCGAGGTCTACCGCTGGCAGGACGAGTTCCTCGGCCGCGTCGCGAGGCTGCGCATCCCCGAGCCCGGCTTCGGCATGAACGCCATCTGGTATGATTGAGGCACCCCGAGGCATCCAGGGCGGGGAGGCAGGCAAAGCAGTTTCGGATACAGGTAAGTAGGCAAGCACGGCGCGCTTTGCAGGCAGGGTTCATACGTAAAGTAAAGAGTCTGTATACAGGAACATAGACCACATCAATATTTTAAGTACCTACGCAGTTCAGCCAAACCCCAACAAACGTTGGTGGGTGCGTGCCCTGCAGTCGCCAAGATAGTAAAGTTGTAAGAACGGTAACGAACGGTACGATAGGTACTGAACGCGAGAAATCATTGTAGTCGCCGTCAAATTAACTATTCGGTATCATACAGACGCAACCATTCCTGCTAAACCTGGACGGACGGACCGGCAGGCAGGCAGGCACAACTCCCGTCTACGACTTGTTTTTCCTCTTCTTTCTCCTGTTCTTCTTCTTACTCGCTTGTTGGCTGCTGCTGTTATTGTTGATGCTGTGTGCAGTGCTAGAAGTGCCATCGCCATCATTTTCTTCGCCCTCAATATCGCGACCGGAAGTCTGAACATTGATCTGAGCGAAAGACCCAGAACGCTGTCCGGAGGATCCCTTAGATGCGGCCTCGTCGGAATCCGAGCTGGCCGCTTGGATAATGATTTTCCGCACGCCGCTGCTGGTCTCAACCACGTTTTCGCTGATACTACCGCTTCGAACAAGAGGTCGTCGCCTTGGGGTGGCGGATTCATCTTCACCAACGCTTATCGGGCTTGTCCCGCTGCTGGTCCGACTGGGAGAGACGACGATGGTCAAGTCTGTCCGGGAAGCCTCGGCACTTCCGCTCCGCGTAGTTTTGGGGCTGCCGTTCTCGGGAACGGTGTGAGGGATATCCACCTCGCCGGCAGCCTTGTCGTCTTCATCATCGTGAGCGGTACTGGAGAGCCTGGCCTGAGCCTCGCTCATGCCCGCCCCGCCATAACTCTTACGGATAGCGTGTACGCCGCCCTTTCCTGTGAGTTTAGGCCGCATGAGAGGCGTCTGTTCGTCCGTGTCTTCCTCCAAAGCGTGATCGTTCACATCACTAGCCACAGAAGCGGGGCGAAGGGCCGGAGAGGGAGTATAGATCTGGGAAAGAGGCGCGCCAGCCTGAACCGGCTTAATCTTGACCGTTGTGGACTTTGTGTTCTTAGGGTTCGATGCGCGATTGGAAGGCCCAAGGTGCTTGAGGTGCTGCTTGGCCTCGTCAAACGTAGCCTTGACCGGGACGGCAGATGAAGTCATACGCCCGTCCGGACCTGTGGAACTTCTTCTCATCAGGAATGTCGTCCTCGGCGCACTGCTAGACAGGTTGTTCTCCGAGTCGCTCAGTGCACCAGCTGATACATGGCGTTCATACGGAGGGTGTTGCTCTTCGCCAAAATCCATGAGATTGCCATTCTCAGGAATGACTCTGGGGGAGTGCACGACTGTCTTCTTCGGGGTTCGGGCCTTGGGCGCGGGTGTCATGCGACGAATGGCCTTGTGTACGTCAATGTATACATCGGACTCGTCAATGATTTCTCTGGGTCATGCGTTAATAGGCTTTCACGATGGAACAGCAGGGTACAACTCACTCTCCAATAAGCTCCTCAATAACGTCTTCCAGGGTAACGACGCCGATGGCACCGTAATCGGCGCCAGGATACTCGGACACCAGAACCATATGGGATTTGCCCTCCTGGAAAAAGTTGACAATATCCAGACAGCTTGTTTCGGGACGTGTCTCGGGCAGCGTGGCCAAGGGGAAGTCCTTCACCTGCAGGCTGTCTTCGGGGTCGTAGGTAATGAGAATCTTGACCAGGAGCATGCCTACAAAGTCGGTGGGTTTTCCAGTGGCGTGAATAGGGATGCGAGAGTAGCCTTCGGACAGGATGACATCCATCGTCTTCTCGTCAAGAACGGTGTCCTCGGCCATGACGAAAACATCGTCCATGGGGGTCATGACGTTCTCGACAGGCTTTTCCTTCAGGTCCAAAACCGCACTGATGATGGTGACTTCGTCCGAGTTCAAGCGTTCGCCAACCTCGCCAAGGGACTTGTGAAGGGTGACGAGGGTCTTGAGGCCACTCTTCTTGTAGACTGTGCCGTGATCCTCGCCTAGGGCCCAGTCGAGAAGCTTAGCCGTGGGCCAAGCAATGGGCGCCATAAGCCACATGAGCAGAAGCACAGGCTTGGACATGTAGCCGCCGATTTGGAGGCCGTATCGAACGCATACGGATTGGGGTACGACTTCGCCGAAGATGACTGCGTAAATGTGTGTTAGTCGTGTGTGCGGAACCAGCGTGGTTTTCGCATTCCAACGTACCAATAAGCACAGTGCTGCCAACAACAGCCTCGACGCCCCCGCCAAGACAACGATCCAGGACAACAGGCAAAGATTCGTTTACGATGACGTTGGAAAGAAGCAAGGTGACCAAAACCCAATGCTTTCCCTTCTTGAGCAAATCATAGACACGCTTGGCGTTTCTAGACTGAGTCTCGTCGGGGTCACCAGCGAGGACCTGGAGGTAGATGCTGTCTTGTCCCATGAGGCTACAAGGCAATGTCAGCAGACGGGTACGGGTACAGGTATGGGCATTGGCGAGAGAGAAAGCAGGTAGACGTAGCAAGGCGAATAGGTGGGACTTACGCGATGGTCAATCCGGCAAAAGCACCTCCGAGGAGAACGAGGGCGATAGAGGCGCCCATGAGGACCCAAAAAGAACTGCCCTCGGCCTCGGGCTCGCGGTCGGGGTGGTTGACGGCGTGGATGGGGGCGGCAGCGACCGAAGAGACGCCCAGAGTCAAGGCCTTGGTAAGGCCAAGCACAGCAGTGCGGAAAAGACCGAAGCCGCCGGCATTGTTGGCCCGTCGTATGGGGACGACTCCCCTTGTGGCCATAATCCTCAGTGATCGGTCAATTGAGAAACGATGGATCGTGAGAAGAAGCGCAAAGTGGGTGGAAGAGCAGCGAGGTCAAGTGCACATTTTATGTGGCGGACGCGAGTGACGGGCGAGAAAACGGGGCAGATTCAGGGTGATAAGGTGCAATGCTCCACTCAGTCTACCTGCAGATGCTCGTGCGTGCGTGCGTACAGTACAGGTACTACAGGGGACAGCAGGGCAGAAGCTCCACCTAAGGGCCAAGATCGGAAAGACGAGCGTGTACCTTGAAGGCTGGTGGGTACGAATAGGTAAGGTAGGCAATGCTGTTGATGAACCAAACGCCCGACGACGGTAACAGTTGGCTGTCACTGACGAGAGGCGAGGAAGTCAAGTAACCCCAGATCGGAAGCTAATGGGAAAGAAAACAAAACAGAAGGATGGGAGGGGAGGAAAGGGCCGAGTGTATCGTACGTAGGTACCTAGGTAGGTATGTACGGGCACGTATGTATGTACCTATGTTAGAGCCTACTAACATAGTACCTGCCAGGCGACTACAGGTAGGTATGTATCAAAACTAGGTACCTACCTAGGTACCTATTTTAGGTGGGTAGGCAGGCAAGCAAGTAGGGTACTCACGGAAGCTTTGCCTCTTTCTTTGCTTATGCCTCAATGGATGCTACATTACCTCGGTCAGCCAATCCGGGGCTCCCGTGGCGCACAAGGTTGGCGTCATCAACGGCCCGGGAGGGATGGGGTCTTGGAAAAGTGCAAAGTACCTATTCGTAAAATAGTTTACATCATCGCCGCAGAGACATACCTTTCAGGGGCCTCCGCACTGGCTGGCATGCGATCTGCCTGTCATCGCCTTCGCACTCTGTATCCGTAACTGAGGTATCTTTATTTATCTGTTTTCCGAACCTTACATCGGGTCGGCTACTCGGAACGGGCAAAGTCAGTGACCGAGCGCTCTTGCTTTCGTCTCACTTGCCCCGCCATGTGCCGTTTTCCGCCGCGGCCCAATGCCTCGTCATTCTGCATCTCTTACCGGGATTGTGCAAAACCCGGGGTAAAGCATGCGGCATAAATGATTCTGTTCATTAGGTACCCTGTCTACCTAGGTATCTGGCCACCTGCCTACGGTAGCATAGCAAATCTCATGCTGCTGGTCCAGGCACATGCTGGAAGCTCTGATCAATGGGGACACAAACAATGTGCACTAGGTAGGTAGGTGGTATCTATTCGTACATCCCTGGTGCTTACTTACTGGACTCGCTCACGCGAGCAAGCATCTCGCGGTAGTTATTTGGGGCATGTGCACAGATGCGCCTGCCTTTGCAGCAAAGCAACTCAACGCTACGACACGTCAGTCAGCTAAGTCGTCTAGCCCACGCCAGCAACCCGTGAGGATCGCCCTTGTTCAGAACTTCAGGTTGATAGACGTCGACGAGTCGTGGCGGCGGACCCTGCGCCCGCTAGGTAGGTAGTTTGGGTGAACAAATGCCGCATGAGCCTATCGAAGCTACCGTTGAACGTCGCCAAAGTTTCACCTGCAGGAGCAAGCGACGCATCCGAGCGGTAAGGAGAGAAAAGAAGAAGAAGAAGAAGAAATACCGTCGCAAACCCCCCCGTTCCCTAATGACTAGTCGACTGCCGGCCGCTATCCCGGCTGCCGCGATATGTACGATAACAGAATTGAGTTGTTCGCCATAGCAGGGCGACATGTCGACCAGTGCTGCTCCCAGTGAGGAATGTAAACTAAAACATGCCCGGCGCTGCTGTCATTGACCTTGTTTACTTGATTTATCTAGTAAGTAGTTAGTAGTTGCACACTAACATGCCCGCGTATGGCGTTGCGTTACAATCGTCTCCAGTTGTTTGCCATGTCACCTACCTAGGTACTCGCCAATAACATATAGACTTTCTCCTCCACCTCCTCACAACCTTACCAGGCTCACGTTCAGAATACCTTCAGCTTTCTTCAAGTCTTTCACCACCTCTCCTCCGATTTCCCCCTTCACGCCCAGAATCATGAGGGCTTCGTTGCCCTCCTCCGCTCTCTCCTCCTCTCCCTCCAAGCTGGCTACCTGCATGAAGGTGATGTTGATCCCATGCCGCCCCAGGACAGTGCCCACACCGCCAATCTTGCCTGGCTCATCGTAGTTGTGTAACACCAGCATCGTCCCCTGCGGCTGGAACGTTGCGCTGAACCGGTCCAGCTTGGATATGTATATGCCCTGTCCCGACACATACCCCTCGATCACCTGTTCGCCACCCTCGCCGTGGGACCGGAGCGTCACCAGGCTGGCGTACACAGCGTTCTTCACCTCTCCGCTGTGCGTCTCGCTGATTATGATGCCCTTCTGCTTCGCCGTCAGGCTGGCGTTCACAATGTTGACGTCCCGTCCTCCAGCGTCGCTGATGGACGAGACGAGACCCTTTACCAGAGCCGCAAACAGAGGCCTCGTGTTTGTGGTGCCGGCCAGGTCGCCCTGGTAGATGAGCTCGAACTTTCGACCCCCCACCATGCCGCCTCTGCCGCCAACAAAATGCTGAGTGTACAGCCCACCCATCTTCTCGATGAGCCGTACAAACGGCTGCAGCTTGCGGTACTCCTCTGGCATGATCAGCGGCGCGTTGACGGCCGCCGTCGGCAGTCCGCCGTCGAGGATCTCGGCCACCTGCGTACAGACATCCATCGAGACGTTCTCCTGGGCTTCCACCGTGGACGCGCCCAGGTGCGGCGTTGCCACCACCTTGGGGTGTCGTGTCAACTGTGCCGCTGTCGAGCCGGCCACGACGGGCTCTGTAGTAAAGACGTCGAGGCCAGCTCCAGCGATCCATCCCTCATCCAAGGCGCGTAGAAGGGCGGCTTCGTTGTACACCCCGCCTCGGGCAACATTTAGGACCCTGGCTGTCTTTTTCATCTTCTGAAATTCCTTCTCCTTCAACAGGTCCAACGTACTCGCCATCAGAGGGGTGTGGATTGTCAAAAAGTCCACAATCGGCAGCAGGCTCTCGAGGTCAGCCACAAGCTCGACATTCGCATGGCGAGCAACTTCTGCGCTGGCATACGGATCGACCGCCTTCACCGTCATGCCGAGGCCGACGGCCATCCGCGCAACCTTCATTCCCACTTTCCCCAGCCCGATGATGCCAAGCGTCTTGTTACCGACTTCAACACCGACAAGCTTGCTCCTTTCCCATTTCCCTTCCTTCATTGTGGTATCCGCGCGGCCGACATTGCGTGCCGTGGCGAGGAGGAGGGCAATCGTATGCTCGGCCGCTGCAACAATGTTGCCACAGGGTGAGTTGACGACAATGATGCCTTGATCGGTCGCTGCGTCTATGTCAATGTTGTCCACGCCCACGCCAGCTCGTGCCACGACGCGGAGCTTTTTCCCGGCTGCCAGTACGGCCGCATTCACTTTCGTCTCCGATCGCACAATCAGCGCGTGGTAGTTTGGGATGGTGTCGACAAGGTCTTTGGGGGATAGTCCGGCGCGGTTGTCCACATCGTACTTGTCCTGGAGTAGGGCGAGACCGTCCGAAGAGAGCTTTTCAGGGACAAGGATTCGAGGCCTGCCGGATGAAAAGGACGACACTGTCGATGTGATCTTCTCGACAGCAGAGGGGGCCATGACTAGCACGGAATACTGGAAATTAACACGTTCGATCGTTTGCAGTTTGGTCTGCAGCAGGACGGAAAGCGACCAGCACCAAAAACCGAAGGTCGCGAAGTTGAGGGGTACCAAGACACAAAGGAGGTTTCTTATACCTGTGACAGTTACTTGGGTTTATACATAAAGCATCCCCCGCATCGCATGGCCACGCCCGTCCGATTTTGAAGTGAACACGGATGGAGGAAACCTGTATGCCTAGGTCGGATCCAAAGGGAAAGGCTCTGAGAAAGACTTCCAGGAGCGTCCCGCCTCTCCGCCAGCGGGGGATGTTTGCCCAACCATTCGCATGTGCCAATGGGGGATGGGTGTCCGATGCGGAAACCGACGCCGCGAGGCGAACAGACGTGGGTTCTAGGAACGATTCTGCCTATGACAGACGGGGGATCTGTTGGAGAGGCCTCGAAATGCGACGGATTAAGGTGTAAGTCGGAGGCGAGGCACGCGCAACCCCTCACTTCCCCGACATTCCCAATATACATTAATCCCGCCCCGCAATCTAACTGGTTTATAATTTAGCCTCCTTGGTTCAGTTCCTTGGCTCTGAGGTGTGTTCGCGGCCAGTGCGATCAAGGCTGACTGGGGCCAGTTCTGGACGAGTTCTGCCTGCACGCCCTTGGCTGGAGGAGTGTCGCTTTCTCCAGGCTTACCGCAACACACGGGAAGTGGCACAGAAGGGCGGTTTTGGATGGCGTTGTAGAGCTCAGAGATGATTTGCCGCTACCATTTCTCATGGTTCTTCTACCAAGGTGCGTTCCAAGTTCTAGAGACGCGTTTGTCGACTTTCATGAGAGTTGCTTATGGTCCAAACAGAGAGATCCGATGTTTCGGTGTGATCCTGGAGGTTCCCTCAGTACGCGTTAATTATGACTCAAAGCCATTATTCTTTCGAAGTGGTTACCATTCCCTGGTATCGAGTGACGGCAAGTACCTACATTAAAGCCGATCGCCTTTAAACTCTCCAACCGATCTTGGCAGAACTGTTCAACGTCGTACGGGATGCTGGACAACAACATGTTCTGAAGTTCGATGAACACTCTATGCCAATCCGAAACGACGGCTTGCTCCTATAATTGTAGGGAGCATCAATGCTATGTTATGCTATTTGTTGGCCGACAGGCAACTGCGGTGGTATATCCAAGCTGATTTGGCTGCCTAGAAGCAGGCAGACTCGGTATTTGGGGTGAAGGCCCGTAGGGCCAGCGTCTCTGAAGACAAGATGGATTGATTTACGGCATCTTGAGCCACTGGCCAGAATGTCAGTGTACTTGTTTAGACAGGGAAACTACTAAGTTTATTATCTGAAGTTTTGCCTCTTCCATGCACAGCTGTCTTCATCTTGGATAAACTCTATTACCGTGGTCTAAGCGCAAGGATCTTAAGCAGAAAGACCATTCTTAGGAGTAGCAGGACAAAGGATCACAGAATTCCACTCTTTGACCTATAGACCTTTCAAGAAGCAAGACAGCAGGTAGGCAGACCGGTTGCCGGTAGTGAATGTCGCAAATGCGAAGGAATGGCATGTTGTCGAGGGAAACAGCCAATTTAAGTCGGGCACCTGCCAATGAAGGTGGGCACCTGTCACCGCGCATTCTAGGTAGGTACTCTTTCCGTCAACGTCCCGTAATGAACGGTAGGACCCCACCCTCCACTGCCGTCATCACTGCCTTAGGCAGGACGTGGTCTGTCTACCTTCGGACTCGACCCCAGTTGCCCCTTACCTGGCTGGTATCAGCGCCACATGGATACTCTACCTATTCCATAATCCCAGAACACGACGGTCGAGGCCCAACTGAACAACTCTGCGATTTTGCGATCCCTCCCCTTTCCTTCCGCTTTTACCTGGCACATCACCAGGATTCGCCCAACGAATTATAAACCTTGCCTGTCAACGTCTTCCATCCTTCGCCTGGTACACACAAACGAAGGCCACGATGTCCCGAAGACCGCCGCCAAACCCCGCTGCTGAAAGAGCGGCCCAAAACCAGCTTACAATCAAGAGCCTCTTGAAGTTGGAGTGCAACAAAATATGCGCCGACTGCAAGAAGAACAAGCGTGAGTTGGAAGCAATGCATTTTCTAATGCCCTCCCCTCGATCCTTCCACTGACGGCGCCACGTCGTAGACCCGCGATGGGCTAGTTGGAACCTCGGCGTCTTTATCTGCATCCGGTGTTCGGGCATCCACCGTGGCATGGGCACGCATATCAGCAGAGTCAAGTCTGTCGACCTTGATTCCTGGACCGACGAACAGCTCCGAAGCATCCTCAGCTGGGGCAATGCGCGCGCGAATAAGTACTGGGAGTCTAAGCTGGCCCCCGGCCACGTCCCCTCCGAATCCAAGATCGAGAACTTCATCCGCACTAAGTACGAACTCAAACGATGGACAATGGACGGCCCCATTCCCGCCCCCGCCAGTCTCGATGTCGATGGTGATGATGATGTGCCGTTGAGCTTGGTTAAGGAGAAGCAGAACGTGGAGCGGAGGGAATCGGTTCGCAAGAGTTCCGTTGGAAAATCGGCGGCTCCTCCCAGGAACGTTGCTTCCCCGCAGCCGCAGGTCGATCTTATCGGCGGCGATCCCATTCCCAGAGCCAGCACGGCCGGCCCGCAGCCCGGCAAAGTGCCCCCGAAATCCGATCCCGCGCCCCCCAAGGCTACGAGCACCAAGGACTCTCTACTGGGACTGGATTTCTTCGGCGAACCCGCTGCCCCTCCACGACCCGCCAGCACCAGCAATGCGGGGGGTGCGGGAGGATCTTCGCGGCCAGACCTTAAGCAGTCTATCCTGTCACTCTACGCCTCGGCTCCGCGACCGCAACCCCAACAGCAGCAGCAGCAACAAGCTCAGGCCGCCGGCGGAGCATTTGGCGGCATGCCCTCGCCTACCTTCGGACACCAACAGCAACAGTCGTTCGGCGGCATGACTGATGCCTTTAGCAGCCTCAGCTTCTCTAACACAAGCAGTCCCAAGCCGGCTCAGGCAGACCCATTCGCAAGCCTGGCTAGCCCTGTCGGCAGTAGCAAATCACCACCGCCTGCGTCGAGCAACGCCTTTGGCGGCCTCAGTGGCGGAAGCTTTTTCGACTCCAAGCCGGCCGCCCCTGCGCCCTCCACGCATCAGAAGCAACCTTCGAGCAGTGGTCTTGGCGGATTTGGCTGGTCCAGTTCCCCTGCCCCAGCTCCGGCCCAGTCCCAGCCGAAGCCTGCCCAACCAGCTTCCTCTATGGGAGACCTGTTCGATCTGTCCGCTCCTTCCCAGCCCGCCCCTGCCCCCAGCAAGCCCTCTCCCGCTCCCGCATCTTCCTCCGTCTTCAACCTCTCGTCGAATCAACCCAAGTCACCGCCTCCTGCTACCACTCCGAGCGCAACCGCCACGAGCTCAATTGGCGCAGGGAACTGGTCAAACTCGGACGTTTGGGGCTCCAACGCCTGGAGCACACCCGATACAAACACTGCACCCGCCGCCTCAAAGCCTGCGGAAGCACCCAAGCCGGCCTTTGGAGGAAATGGCGACTTTGGCGGATGGGGCTCGTCTGGAGCGTCCTCCGGATTGCCTACTGGATCCTTCGCAAACACGCCGATTGTCCCTGGAGCGTCCGGTGGCTTCAGCGCCGCGCCCAAGGTCGCGGCCGACGAGGAGTTCGGTGGATGGACCAGCAGCACAGAACCGGCTGCCAGCTCCGGGTCTGTCAAGCCAATTGGTGGCAGCGAGGATCTCTTTTCGAATGTGTGGCAGTAAATTGCGAGTTGAGGGCATGGGGAGCGGCGAGGGACCTGGGGTCGATGAGATGCTGGTGGACGCTTCCCAAGGCCAAGCTCTGGAGTTTACGTTGATCTATGGATAATCAATGAGGACGTCGGGAGATGTGCCTGGTAAAGGAAGGTCTTCTCGGAGGGGCATGCCCTGTGATCAGTATGCAAAAGCATCATAGAAGGGTTTGCCCGAATGTAAAGCAAGCATCTAAAGTTACGGTACAAATAACATGAACATTCGTGCGTTTCTTGCTACTTGCTGGTGCTAATACAGTCCAGTCGGTCCTGCTGCCCATCCTCCCAGATATAAAAAAAACCCTAAATAAATAAAAAAACTCCAAATCCATGCGTAGGGTATTTGAACGTCCACGCCCGCCCTGTATCAATATCTGCTCCCGTATGTGTCGTTCCCGCGATGTTGGTTTCGTTCCGAGGCAGATGCCGGATTGTCCCCACCTCCCACCAACCCTCAACCCGTTGTTTCCTATAATTTGACGCATTTGGGTTTTCAAAAAAATTAACGAAAAAGCCAAAAAAAAAAAGCTCGTTGCTCGCTCTGCCATCCATCCACACCCGGTTCCATCATGGCCTCGACATACCATCTACCGCCACGGTGACGAAAGAGGAACGATGCACAGTGAGTCGATTTCTCGTTTTCGGTCGTGCTGTTGTTTATCTGCTGCTGCTGCTGCATTTTCTTAGAGAAAGAGTTTGGCAATGTAGTACAAGACAATGAAGACGCCGACGATGATGCCCGACAGCTTGAGGATGGCGACCTTGTTCCCAGAGGCGGCCATGCGGGTCAGGCGGCCGGCGGAGCCCTTGAGCTGGGTGGACATGGAGGAGAAGGTCTCGGACTGTTTACCGGGGAGAAGAGAGCAGGATCGTTAGCTATTTATTTTTTGAAGATGTTTTTTGTTGGCAAAGACAAAGCCCCGTTCCGGGAGACAGGGGCGTGCCTGTGGCAAAAGGGGCAAGGGAGAGGGGACGTACGGTGCTGTCAATGACCTCGTGGGCGCGCGCGTTGTCGTAGATGTCGACGGTCACGCCTCTGAGGGCCGAGACCTTGGCCGACAGCTCGTCAAGGCGGGCGTTGTTTTGGCGTTCGCGCTCATAGGCTTCTGACATTTTGCGGATCTCCCCGGGAAGACGGAGGAGGGGGCCGAAGGGGGGGGGCGGAAGACGGAGGGTCGGTACGACGCCGATGGGAAGGCTGAATGAAACTTTTGGATGGGGAATGCGCCTGGCTGTATTATATATACGCCGCTGAGGCTTATGCCGGCTGCCGCGCGTGCTGGGTCGCCTTTGTCGTCGTGGGTACGGACGTGGTTCTCGCGGCCGCGTAAGTTGAAAGGGATGACTTGGGAGGGATGGAAGGGGGGGATCCCACGTGGTTCCGGTGGGATTTCGTTGCTGGTGAAGTTGCAGGGGAACGGCTAGAGTGAGGAGGAGTAAACGTGTATATCGTGACTTTTGGCAATAGACGTTGCGGTTGTGGTTGGATCGGGGCGGCGAAACAATGACGAAGGGGGTTCGGAGGCCGGTGCGTTTCCGTCGGTCTGGCTGGCTGGATCTCTCCTCACCAGGGCGAGGCTGGGGGCCTGGAACCGGACTCCAAGGAGAAAGGAGCCCCGAGGGGCCGGCCTCTCCAAAAAAAGTGACATTGCATGTCAGCAGATGGCCACTGCGCTTTTTGGGAGAGAGGGCCATGATCCCTGCAGGTGGGGTTGCGCGTCAGTACTACACTAGGTAGGTAGGTAGCCTGCGCCACACTTGCCCGGAGCCCGGAAGGGAGACAAAGGAGCTGGGATTGGACGTTGAGGTAGGTAGGCAGGTACCCCGCGAATTGTACACTACGATTACTAGATGGGCGGATTACCTCACTCAGCCTACCTGTACACTACATGCGGACCCGGTCTTCGTCAAGGTCACACCCTCTTCCGCCCGGCCTACGTCGAGGTTGCAGCGCCTCGCGAGGGCAGCTAGCTCGCCTCCCGGTCCTGGTTCTCGAAATTGGGTTCCGGCGATCCCAGAGCTGACAGGACAGACATGTCACCCGCTTCTGCTTGCTGCTGCTGCTGCTGCCCGACCCCAAATGGGTTGAAAAGACTTGCAAGCCCCCCATCCCGGAATACATCAACCAGTGCCGCTTGGCAATTTTTCTCGTGTTTGACGAGTTGCAAAGTCGTCTAATCGTTGCACAGCACTTCGTGCACCCGGGAGACTTCGGCTGAACCAACAAAGCGTAAAAAAAAGAAACATTGGGCAAGTGACCCTTGGGTAGGTAAGGAAACGAACGAGTGAGTGCCTGAGCTGTCTGCACGCGTGTAGCCAGACTCTCCTCCTCCTTCTCCTTATCCTCCTCCTCCCCCATCAGGGTATAGAAACAAAACAAGGAGGCAAATCGCCTCTGGCCGAGCAGAAAACAAAGAGGCGCAGGTCCCCCTCGGCGGCTCTTCTCACCTGTCCGATCATTCAGGGAACCCCACCCAATCGTTAATTACGTGGAGGTGTGGACACAAGCACGCGCCTGCATACGTAGTAGGTTCTCGTTGCCGAACTGTGGACGGAGAGGATCCCCAAGGAACAGGTGCCTATCTAGCCGTATCCCAATATCCCGGGCTCATTCTTGCTTTTTTTTTTTTCCCTTTCCCTTTCTTCACCTCCGAACCTCGCAATTCTTTCCTCCCTCTTCCTCTCTGGGTCCTCGATCCGACCTTCGACAAGCCCGACGACCGGTCATACCACCATAAAGCCTTCTCCCCGCCCGACACAACCGTCAGCATGGGCCTTCACAACCCGCTCCCGTCGTCTATGGCGTGTAAGTCCACTCTTTTTTTCCCTTCTTCCCTGGGTGCCGATCATCCCGCGGCCGCCGGTCATCGTTGCGCCATCACGACTGACAGACGCAAACAGCGGAATGCAAAAAGTGCGGCAAGATTCTGACCTCCTTCATCGACCCCCGGCAAGCCTTCAGCCCCGACAAGATCATCCCTCCGTCCGTCCTCGCCAACGCAAAGGTGAGCCACGACTTCCCCGCGCGCATACCCCCGCCGCCCGCCTTCATGGCGCACACAACTCCCGAGTGCCCCACCCCGGGCCATCTCGAATCCCCTCGCGCAACTTGATTGCTGACGTACCCTGTTCTGGAATATAGGGCCTTGCAATCCTCACCGTACTTAAGGCCGGCTTCCTCGGCTCCGGTCGCTTCGGTAGCGGCCTTACCGTCGCGCGACTCCCCGACGGATCATGGAGTGCGCCAAGCGCCATCGGCACGGCGGGCGCAGGCTTCGGCGGACAGATTGGTTTCGAGCTGACTGACTTTGTCTTCATCCTCAACGACGCCAGCGCCGTCAAGACGTTTGCGCAGGCCGGCTCGCTGACGCTCGGCGGAAACGTCTCCATTGCTGCCGGCCCCGTCGGTCGCAATGCCGAGGCTGCCGGGGCCGCGTCGCTGAAAAGCGTGGCGGGCATCTTCGCCTACTCTAAAACCAAGGGCCTGTTCGCCGGTGTCTCCCTTGAGGGCTCCGTCATCATCGAGCGCCGCGACGCCAACGAGAAGCTCTACGGAACCCGCTACACCGCCGCCCAGATCTTGACCGGTAGCGTTCGCCCCCCGCCCCAGGCCGCGCCGCTCATGAACATACTCAACTCCCGCGCCTTCAACGCTGGCCGCACCGGCCAGGTGAACGATTCCATGTACAACGACGTCCCCATTTACGGCCAAGGCCATGACAACGTGGTATGGAACGGCCGCCAGGGCACCGGTCTCGGGGAAGGGGACATGAACCACCGCAGCAGTGTTTACGGTCCTGGACATGGTCCCAAAGGTGGTGCTGACGGTGCCAGCGAGTTTGGTGGACCCAAGAGGTCCAGCACATGGCAGGACGACGTCTACGACCGGCAGAGCAACGGAGGCTTCGGTGGGGTGTCGCGCTCTAACACGTTTGCGTCAAGAGGAAGCCACAACGACAACTACGTCTACAGGGATAACCCTTCGCCCAACTCCGTCAGCAATCAGAAGACCGGAGCACCTGGCAGACCAGCAGCGCCGAAGCCAAACTTTGCTTCCAAGAACGCCATGCTCAAGAAGAACGAGGCGGTAGCGCTGTTCACGTTCGACGCCGACCAGCCCGGCGACCTTGGGTTCAAGAAGGGTGACGTCATCACGGTGCTGAAGAGGACTGACAGTGAAAACGATTGGTGGTATGTGGTGGCTTCTTTATTTTATTTTATATATTTTTTGCCTAAGCGCAAGGCTGACATTCACAACAGGACGGGCATGATTGGCACGAGGCATGGCATCTTCCCCAGCAATTACGTCAAAATGCGCGAGTGAAAAGACGTATCAAGGCTCAGAGGCAGCAAGCAGAGTGGCAGAGTTGTATACCCGTTTGTTTTGCATTCGAACCCATTGCCAACGAAACAAGTCGCGCATATGCAGAGAATAGGAGAGGGTGCAGGGCTTGAAGGGAGGACTCGAGAGGGTTTTCTGTTAATGATACTCTGGATGTTGGCATCACCCAGTTCCGACCACGACATCTTTTTGATGATAACGATTTTTGAAGAGTCTTCGTTCTTTGGCAAGTCCTGGCGTTTGGGTCAGGGAGAAAGAGGAGGAGGGTCGGATGGATATGTATAGAGGGGGCCTTTTCCTCCTCTTCTTCTTTCTAATTAGTCTAACAGCATACATGTCGAGGTTATGGGCTTTGAGAAGGTGTTGGAGGAAATGAGAAGAAAACTTGCGACAAACCCATGACGTCTTTCCTACTCCGAGCGGCAATGTGTACGGGAGCTTTGGTATTTCTTACGAGCTTCGTGTTGGCGATGTGCACAGACGGGGAGGGGGGAGGGGGGCCACATGGGCCATCCAGTCCATCAGCCCACCCCGGCTTGATAAACGTGCCGAGGCTCGCAAGCTCGAGACAGATGATGTCAACGCCGTGACTATAGAATCTCTGGACGTTATTGGGTATTCTTTACTGCATTAAGATATTGAGATACGGCACAGGCCAGAGGTGCCGCGTGTTGGGTTTTACGTACTGTGACATTACATTTACTGGGTGAACTGCACTAGACCGCTTATGGGGGTTTAGAGCGATTATATTCATCAATAGAATCTCTGGACGGGGTCGAGGGGCCGGGTAACAAAATACCAAGAAGGGGGTGGAGGGGGGGCGGCGGCAGCGGCAGCGGCAGCAGCAGCAAGCAGCAATCATCGATAAACAGGCAGCGGCGTCATCATGCCTCTGCGCACACCCTGGGACGATCTGGGGAAGGCTGAGCGGGGAGTAAAGCTTCTCCCCCCCCGACCCCTGACGCAGGTTGAAACGCTGTTTCCTCGGGCCCTCGTCCGCCGAGTCAAGCGGCCCGGACTTCCATTGACTTTTTCTCTTCTTTTTTCTTTGCCCTTCCTTTTTCCTTTTTCCCTTTATTGAGGGTAAGTGAACTCGTGTGTGTGCATCCCTGTTCCGGACCGGCGCCGGCCGCAAGTGTGTGACTGAGAAGAGTCGGTTTGGTTTGCTGTCTTCTCTGTTCTGGTGTCGCGAGATCGAGAGGGGGTTGGCATGGGAGAGAGACAGAGAGAGAGAGAGAATAGAAAAAGAAGGGGAGACAGTGAGGAATCTGGGTCGTAGGGGAGAGAAACAATGCATGTGAGGATGACCATAGTTCAGGGAGTGCTCTTGTATCATCTTGCCCTGGGCTTACACGACTTGACCCCCTTTCTTCTGATAAGGAGGCAAAGATGAAAGCTGTTACCCCCAATCTTCACCAGGCACCAAACATCACTCACATCAATCAACCCGTGGACAAACGAGGAAGTGCCTTTAACTTTCTTGAGCTTGCTTGCTAGGTCTGAAGGTCATTCCAACGCCAAGCTGAGTATCTCTAGACTACCTAGAGTCAGTGCACCACCACCTAGGTGGTACACTCTAGCACATGACTAGTAAGGAATGCCCCTTCTCCAGGGGGGGCGTGAGGCATAACGGACCAAAGAGCCAAAAGTCCTGGCCTCTCGTAACTAAGTATCCAGCGACGTCTCATCTGAAGATTGATCCTTTTCCCCCCCCTCAATGTTCCGTACAAAGCAGCGAAAATCCCACACGACAGGTTGGAAGGGGTTTTCCTGTCTGCCCCAACAAATCCGAGTTGGCCACCCATTCCCGCTGGCCAAAGCAAATCATGCGATTCATCGTCTCGTCTTTCCTCTCAGCGACTTGACGTCCAAAGCAACATCCGTCACTAAAACTCAGGAAACATGATTGGTCCAAAGCGGATTCTTCAATCCAATGACAAGGGAAGGCTGCCTTTATACAACCGGGGCCTGGCACTAAGGCAAGTTGGCAGATCCAAGATCGTGATCGCCTCTATGTAATGCATGAGGAGAAAAGCCGCCAGAAAAAAAAGAAGACGTGTCTTGGTCGCCAACATGCTGAATGGTGTGTATGCGTGTGCAAGTCGTCAAGAATAAAAGAAAGGTCGGGGATCCATGCTGAAAACGGGTCAAACGGCCTCCCGACGTGGTATCTTGAAAGCAAGTAGAGTGTTATGATCGGGGCTGAAAGTTTGCTGGCCATGGCACGCACGCTCCAGCTTCCTCGGGCGAGCCAAAAAGCCAATGGAGGCTTGGCTACAATGTGAGGAAGCTGTGCTGAATGTAGATGAAAGCTTCTTTGAGCCAAGTGTGCCGGAGGCCAACAGTACTTCCTAGGGTATCTCAATGCACAGGTAAGGGGCAGCCCCATTACGGAGTATGTTGTCGTGAAGGTCGTGATTAGTGTCGTTTCAACCGCCGAAAGATGTTCTTGGATGACTGGCTGAAGGCGTCCTACTGTCCCTTCCTAGCCTTCTCTGCAAGTCGTGCTTCTCTGGCAGCGCGCACCAATGGTGACAGCTGAGAAAGATCTACGCAGCCCTTCATGAACTCGTGCTGTAAAAAAAGAGTTAGTAAAGGGTTCTTGCAAAGACCAGGGTCAAACTTACTCTAAGGAGGTCATGTGCGCTTGCTCTCTTCTCAGGATCAACCTTGAGCGCGAAGTAAAGGAAATCACGGAACACTGGCGACAAGTTGGACTCCTCCTTGATGTGGGGTGTGCCGTTGGTAGCGATCAACCACAACGCTCTAAGAGGAGACTCCGTCAAGTAAGGGGGCTCTCCCTCAATCATCTCAATGGCCATGATGCCAAGAGACCAGATGTCAACCTTACGTCCGTACTCCTTGCGCGTGACGACTTCAGGGGCCATCCAGTAAGGCGTGCCAACCATAGTGGTACGCTTGTTTTGGGCCTCGTTGATGGTCGCGCAGAAACCAAAGTCAGCTACCACATGTTAGCATCTCAACACCTCAAACCATGCTCAGAGAACCTACTCAGCTTGATGTTGCCCTCCATCGACAGGAGAATGTTGTCTGACTTGATGTCGCGGTGGATGACACCCTTGGAGTGGAGGTGCTGCAGGCCCTTAAGCGTTTCCCGGCAGACAGAGGCAATCTGTCCTTCGGTCATGATGTTGAATGTGACTACATCAGTCAGACTACCACCCTCCATGAATTCCATCACGACCCAGAGTTCGCCTCCGCAAAGATAGCTGTCGATGAAGTTGACAATGTTTGGATGAGAGCTGTCCTTCATGACGAGGATTTCGTTGATGATCAAATCCTTCTTGGGCTGCTGCTCAAGGTTCATCTGCTTAATTGCGACCAGCCGGTTGGTTCCTCGCTCGTAGCCGGTGTAAACGCCACCAGACGCGCCTTGTCCAATCTTATTGAAGTTCTTGTATACTTCGCGAGGATCCCCGTCGGAACAGATGCGCTTCAGGGCGGCAACGACGTCGATGCCGGTGCTCTGGCGGGGACGGTGTCGAGGCCTGGAGCCGGGGGCGCCAGGAACGCCGACTTGTTGTCGCTGGCCAGGCCCGCCATTGGCCGTGGGACCCTGGGGGTGCTGGTGCTGCGACTGGGGCGGTGTCGGCTGCTGAGCGGGCTGTCTCTTGCTCGGGGCGCGGCTAATTTGGCCAGACATGGCCGCTTGAGCTTGGGCCAAGGCCTGCTCTTGCTGCTGCTGCATGAGCTGCTGTTGGTACAGGCTCGCCTGGGCATTCTGCGGGTTAGGGGTAGGAGGCACATAGGCGGGGGAGGCGCCGACGCGCGAGTTGGATCGGGATCGGGATCGGTGTTCTCCGCGATGCTCCTCGGGGAGCATGGGGACGTTCTCCTTGGGCGGCTGGTATGCGACCGGGGGCAGGTCCTCGCCGGGCTGAGACATGCCGATACCAGAGTCCTTGGCGGGGTAAGGGGATGGAGCGGACCTCATCGGGAGGCTGACTGGCGGCTTCGGGGCCGGGCGACTGGGCATCAAGTTGATGTCCTTGTTGGTGGAGCCTTTGCCTCCACCAACTCCGGGGACGGGGGGCGGCTGACGGGGGTTTTCGAAAGATCCTTCATGATTGACAGTTGGAAACCTAGGGCTCGCAGGTGGACTGATCATTGGTGACATACCCATATAAGCTGTTGGCGGATACATGCCCGGCGACATGGCACCCGACGGCGAGTTTGAGCTTGCATACTGACGGTAATCAGGCGCTCTGGCATCGTGGAACTTCTCCAAGACTTGATCCTCGGCCGGCTTTTCGGTCGTCTCCTTGTAGAAGGTGATGATGTCAACCATGGTTTGGGGGTTCTCCCTGCGTTCCTTCTCGGGAATTCCGCTTTCGTTGATTAGTCGCTGCCATTCCTTCGGAAGACCCTATAGCGTATAAAATTGTCAGCCGCAACAAACGCAACGACATGCGAGGGCACGACGAGAGCAGCAACAGCAGCAGCAGCAGCAGCAAGAGCAAAAACAAAAGACAAAGAGGGCGAGTGAGCAACGAAGGGGGGAAAGGAACCACTGACAGTGAACTGGCCCGTGGAGCTATCATAGCCGACGTGGGTGACATGGACGGGATTCTCAGGGGCCGAGATGACTGGCTTCTTGGGTGTGCCGACCAGGCTGTTCATGAAGCCAGAGAAACCCGACTTCTTGCGCAGGACGCCCATCCGGGGCTCCTTTGCCTCGTCAGAGTAGCGCTTGGGGCTGATCATTGAGTTATCCGTCACCCGGCCACCTTGTGATTTTTCGTTCATCATTGAAAAATCGTTCGTGAAGCTGCGTGACTGTCGAAGGACAGGGCTTCTGATGCGCGAATCGGTCGCCGACTTGACGAGGGGGGGAGGAGGAGCGTTCTGGCGCTGGTAGAAGGGCAGGTGAGGCTGTGGTTGAGCGGTGACGGGCGACTTCGTCTGCTCAATGCGGTTCAGGACCGCAGCACCGTCAAAAGGAGCGCCGATGAAGTCGTCGTGGGGTTGTGACGACAGAGGAGCGAGGGCGGTGGGATCGACGGGTCGATCACTGCTGTGAGCGATACCAACACCAACTCCGTTGGCGACGGCAGAGCTGTTGTTGGTGTTGTAGGTGGAGGAGGTGGTGTTGTTGTTGTTTTGGTAGAAATTGGACGGGAGGTTAAAGTTCTGATGGAGGTGAGGAGAGAAGGCGGTGCTGGCGTTGGCGTGGCCGTGGAAGGTGGAGGTCTGGGCCTGGGTCTGGGTCTGGGTCTGGGGGTGGTGGTAGGCAGTCGGGGAAGGAGCGGCTCCGGCGAACTGACCCTGAGGCAAGATGGGGGAGGGATTGGGAAGGTGCGTCTGACTGGAGGGAATGTGACGGGGAGAAGAGTTGTTAGAAGCGGCAGAAGAAGCAACGCCAGGATGGATGGCAGCCGAGGCGGCAGCGGCAGCGTTTGAGGGGGTCGTCCGAGCTGGCGGAGCGGAAGGAGCACGTCTCAGCGAGGCAGAGCTGCGTTTGCTCTGGAGAGATAGGGCGTCGATGCCACCATCGAGACCACTCGAGGAGCGGGTGTGTTGCTGGTAAGATGAGGGAGGTTTCTTGGTGAGCTTGCGACGTTGGGATGTGCCGTTGGAAACAGTCGTGCCCTGGGTGCCGTCCATGATACACCCTAAAAAGTCTAAAAACGTCGAGGAAAGGGAAAGGGGGGGGGGGAGAGAAAAAAAACGACAAGGGAAGGCAAAAGGAAGCGACAGAGGGTATGAATAGAGGGTGTGTGAGAAGGAAAAATTCGGTACGGACACAATGCGATGCTGCCCCCTTCGACTTGCTTGTGCTTGCTTGCTTGCTTGGGACGAGGGGGGACGGGAGACGGAGGGGAGGCAGTACAATGGGAGTGGGAACGAGGGTGGTGGGAGTGGAATTGGAAGTGGCAGCAGCGGCCGCGACCGGTGGATGCAGTCGTCGCAGTACCTAACAAGCCGGGCAGCGCGTAGTGGGCAGCGGCAGCATACGACTTGGGCAGGTAGGTAGGCGTGAAAGCAGTAGCTCGAGGGGCTTGAGGACAGCGCAGGACACAGACCGAGAGGCTGCGAGTGAGAGTGAGCGAGAGAAAGAGAGACAGAGAGAGAGAGGGAGGGAAGAGAGGAGAGACCGTGTATGTCTGAAGCGGTCTTGGGTAGCAAACCAAGCTGCGGCGGCAATCAATCTAAGCACATGCGTGCGTGCTGTGCTGGGTCGCAGCACTCTGTGCTTGATGGACCGGGGCACAGACTGTCACTGGCTGAATGGAGTCAACGGGTGGGTTTCCTTGGCCGTGTGTGGGCTGAGTTGGAAAAGGAATCAAGGACGACGGGTGGAAGCGGACGGGATGACGGGACACTTTTGCAGCTTCAAACTTGCTGGGCCTGGGGGGAGCTTGTATGTAGATACCCAGGTACTGTAAAAAGCCAGGATTGGAGCAGCCAACCCGAGAAATACAGGCAGTAAGTATTGCAGTAGCACCAGCAGCAAGGCCAGGAAAATGAGAGAGAGACAACCCCGGCCCCGTCGATTGGATGGCCCGGGCTGGATGGATGGAAGAAATGGACGTGTTGGAATCTTGACCGTGTACGAGGAACGATACATGCATGACACGGCTAGACAGGCAGGTGTGTGGTAGGTAGGTATGTAGTGGTGCATGGTGAGCATAATACCTGCTACGTACAGCAAAGACAAGCAATGTACGGATACGGATACTCTAGCTATGCAATGCGGTGGGTGGTGGGTGTGTCAGTGAGAGAGAGAGAGAGAGAGAGAAAGGGTATGTGTGTGTCGGTGGTGACCTGTGCTCGCACATTGTCTCCTTCTACATAACATGTAGGTACTTCTTTCTCCCTCTTTTCCTTGGCATCTTTTTTTCCCACGCCCGTTTGGTCGTGCTGAGAAATAAAGTGGGGAATCGAGGAGGAGTGGGCACACCGGCTGGCCGCCGTGGGTATCCAAGAATGAAAGGACTGCAACTACCTAGGTACCTAAACTAGGTATCTGATAGGACGCTAACAGTAGCCTGGGGCCGTGTGGCCGTTTGGCTATGGTGCAGGTACCTAAGGCGCTACTTAGGTAGGTAGTGGTAGAGTAACCTGTTACTGGTGTACCTAGGTAGTGGGGGAGCGAAGGATGTAGGTAATGGTGTACGTACCGGTTTTGTCCTTGTGTTCCCGGGGTTGGGGTTTTCTTCCCTGTTCTCCTGCTGCTGCTTTCCCTCGCGCTTTAAGATGACAGAGCCCTGGCGGCAGGACTGGATAGGGAGGGGCTCCCCCCCACTCGACTTCGACACGGTAGGTACTTACCTACCTGTACGATTGATTACTACATCGTACTACCTAGGTACCCACCTAGGTAGGTAGCAGGCTCTGTCTGCCTGTTTTCTTGCGTAGGTAATGGCGTGCGGCATGTGCCGTAATGAATCAAATGGCAAAAGTGAGAAAGCCCAGTGCAAACACCAACCTACCTATGCCTTTCCCATCTCTCCATGTGGCCGAAATTTCCTTTGACTGCCGTCGATAACTGACCGTCGTAGGGTACAGAAAGGTAAGGTAAGCAAACATAAGGAAACCTCCACGAGCACCTACTTAGGGTACCTACTATGTATGTAGGTAGGTAGGTAGGCAGGAGAGAGAGATTGCGCAGGGGAAGAAACGACTCGAGCTGCCGGGTACGCGCCCGGCCCTGGCTGCTGGTTTGAGCTAAAGGTATGGTATTGCTTGTCGCTGCCGGGTCTGTGATGCGTGCGTTCTGACACCCACGGCAATGCGCTGCGGCAGCGGCAGCGGAAGAAACCAAAAGCTGTGCCTTCATGCGTACCTAGGCAAACTACTGTAGGTATTCGTGCCGTACACACTGGTCCGTATCAGTCGACTTCTCCTTCCGATTTGCAGATACGGCTGGCTCCTGTACTCGAAATGACCTCATCTCGTGCATCTTCACCACCAATGGCAGCAGGCTCGAATGACATGCCATTCCTAGGTACATGGACGCATACCACCCGCTTGACGTTTCTTATTATTATTATTCCCGGCCTCCTTGTCGCAAAGCATGTCATCTCGAGTTTCTGTCCCGAATTAGTAGGCGCGGCCTCGCGGCTCGGCAGCCGGGCGGTTCGAGACCGGCGGCAACCTTCCAGGACGGTGCCGTCTCCACTACGTACTATACGCGGCCCTCTACAGAGTAGGTAGGAGTATTCGTATGTACGTATGTTCCCTCGACGATTATTCCTGGGGACTCCTTGCCCGGCAGCCCTGGTTGATGCTCACTTCGGGCAAACGTTGGCGAAACAAAACCCCCACCAAGCGTAACATACGCAGTGGCTTACATGTTGCACTGTATGCTGGTAGACCGGAAGCGAGCCTCTTCGCATATTCCGTCAATCTGAGCTTGGTTGTCGAATGTGGACTCTGCAGGAACCTGAAATGAATGGGGGCGTGGCTGTAGTTCTGGCAGTTGTGCGTCGATCGCGCATCGTGCCCAGAATAGATGCAGGGGACGACGATATTAGCAACATGGCAATTGCTTGCGCTTTCGCCTTGCGGTGCTAATAGGTCCTGGTGTAGGAAGCAGGTTGGCGACCTCAGGTAAGATAAGGTAGGCTGGCGCAATGTCGAATCACTGGCGGCACGTTTGGGAAGGTAAGGAGCCGGGGCAGACGGCGCAGGTCCTGGGCCTCGTCTGTGGTTCGAACTGATTGCTTCGGGAGCGGCAGAGCGGGCGGCCGGCAGCAATAATGGCGGCTTGCTCTGCTATGCTATGCATGCGTGCTTGCTTCCTCGCCCAGTGCGTCGCGCTTCCATTTGGGACGCTTTAGGTTGATGTCGGTGCTGTGCGTGTGCATCTCCAGCCTGTGCTGTGCTTCAGTTGACTGCTTGCTGCAATGCTGCCGGAGCCTTGAACTGACGGTCGATCCTTGGCCAATCTCAGTTGCGAGATGCGTGTAGGTTGGCTTGACGGAACTTGGGGAGGGGCGGATGGATCGCACGGCGGCTCTAGTGGCAGAGTAGTGCGCCATGCTGTGCGGTGCGGTAGGGCCGGGGTGCGAGGGGTTAAGGATCAGGTCGCGGTCGGGGACGGTGTAATGTCAGTGGGGTGAAAGCTGAGGCACCAAGGGTCTTGAGTCCGGGCCGGATCGAGACAAACAGAGGGCAGCGTATCGAGGTAGTCCTGGAATGGAACGAGTCCGCTGCTTCACTCATTTGCATTGCCGCAAAGACCGTCAACCCGGCCCATTGGGGGTAAGCAAGCAGCAGAACAGGAACTCGGAAGGTGGGCAACCAATTTGCGGATGCCTGTTGGTACCTAATGGGCCGAACGAAGCGGCTTGGTGCTTTGCTACTGCTTACCAAGGCTACTTTCTCTTGACCGACTGACGTATGTGTGCAGACAGCGGGCAATGCAGGGCATGCTTTAGTGGTCGTGGTTGGTGCATAGGCAGGTATACCGACAGACTTTCTCAGCTGCGAAGATAAGTAGGTACGGACGTAAGAGGTTAGGGAAGCATGCAATGCTGTGTCGATGGGTAGGGGGTTAGACTAGCGCGGTGCATGAATGATGAATGGCGTTGGAGCGATGGATGAGTGGATGGATGGCCGGCGGCTTGTTTCTCCCCGACCGCCAGGGCCCAATCCCGCGGAAGGTGCAAGTGAGGTGAGGTGAGGTGAGGATGACATCTAATCCAACAAGGGAAGGAAGACCCGGAATGAGGAGACGGGGGCGGCGGTTGGGATTGGAGGAGAAAAATTGCTTCTTCGCCCAAGCTTCTTTTTCCTCGGCCCCTAAGTTTTGTTTGATCTGACCTTATTTCACGCCGGCAGGGAGATGCTTTCTTGTTGCGTCACGGAATTCGCCGGGTGTTGCTACCGTTGGCCAGAGGCTTGCTGCCGACTTTGACGTCGATATGGAATACGAGTCTAAGGTACGATGTACACATGTACATACGTACATCATTACGAAGTAGGTAGGTACCTACTTACCGAGGTAGGTAGGTAGGTTACAGGTGGATGGTAGTTTAGAAAAGTGTAAAGACATGGAAGGTAAGCTGAGCCCATTGGAGGCGATCTAGTCCAGGTAACTAGTCGCTTGACTTATCGAACCTTCCTTCGAGAGGTTGGCTAGGTACATAAGTAGTACAGGTAGTATGTGTATGTAGGTAGGTACTAATCGTACAACCCCTCATCCACCCGTGTTCGGATGGTGTAGGTAGCCACGCACTTACCACACAATGCGAGGCAGCTCCACCAACCTCAGAGTTTGCTGTCAGTCAAGATTCTATGTTCAACCTTCCAAGCCTGCATCTACGTGATTCTCGGGTCGGTTGAGCTTACTGTCCCGAACATCCCTCCTGAGCCATCACCTGGACCGTCAATCAAAGGCCCAAATGACACATTTCCGAAGCTCCTCCAAGCTCCAAGACATTACACGCCCCTCCCTGTTTTCTACTGGCGACCTTTCGGTCAAACTCATATGTGGCAGCCCAATCAGCCACGGGGATGGCCATCATCCTGCACTTTCCCGGCCATCATAGCAGAAGAACCTTTCCACTCGCTAAGAGATGTTCCAACCAGCAAATAGAATGAGACCAGAAGCAAGCCAAGGGGCTTCAGCCACCCATCCACTTCTTCTCCTCGCCTTCTCCTACTCTTCTATTGTCCCGTACATGTCCGCACTTAGGTACCTCCAGCAACTGCCGGGTAGTTCGAAACCTGGTACCAGGGACGAATAGACCATCGCCAAACAAAGTGCAATGCCTACCTAGGTATCCTAAACATGTCGTGCTGAGAGACACGTGTGAAGGGTCCACTACCTACACCGCCTACCTAGGTAGGTAACTGTGCTACTACCTACATAGTAGGTACGTAGGCGGCACCTGAAGTCGAGGGTGCAGTGCTGAAGTGGAACACTATCTAATTAACAGTACCTAGGAGTTGATCTTGTTTCAACCCGTTGATGAGTTAATTACTGGGGAGTTGAATTCTTTTTGCTCCACAAAGGGCCCAGTAATGCTTCATCGTCTTCTCCAGCGCCTGAGCCCAATTGTTCTGACGGATTCTACACAGGGCACCTATCTCTCTGGTTGGGTGAGACGAGACCAACGACCATCAAACGGCGCCAGATGTTCGCTTCCTTACCCCCCCCCCCCCCCCGTCTCATCAAGCAGGACCGTTACACCAGGACACTCACGTTTCCGTACTTGGCGGCGACCACGGGACGGGGGAAGTTATCAAAGAGCTGCATGCTTACGATAAGGCATCATGGAAACGTCTCACATACACGGACCAGTGGATTCTTGATTAGCTTCGCCATTCGTTTGTGTCGAAGTTACCTGCTCTTCAACTCAATGCTATGTTGCTTTGGAGCCTTGCCTGCCCATTCATCTATATCAAGATCGAAGTCGCCCCTCTGGCACTCTGGGTACATATTATTTTGACGCAGTAGTGACGGCTCTTGTCACTTCCTTCAAGCCGTCTCGAAAAAGGCCAGGGTTGACCTCACTCGTCACGATAATACATTTCTCGCTTAACATTCTCAACCCGGGACATACTTGCACGGAAACTATCGACCCAGTCTGCTGCCGTAGCCTCGCCCAAATGTCCCTACAGCACCACGCGATTGCGTTTGACAAGATATCTTGTTCATGGATAATACTGTCTGCAACCCGAACTCAAGTCCAGACCATTTGCAACGTCAGCGGACATCTTCAAAGTTCAGCCCATCATTTCAGACATCGAGACATCTGGAACTCAGTGCTAATGCTACCAAATGTTCACATCAGCCATGTACATCAAAATCACATGAGACATCGCCGAACACGTCCAAGGTTCTATGAAACCCTGAGGAAGCGCGTCGACGCTATACTGAGCTTCAAAACTCAGACGCGCGGAGGGCTCAGGTTCGCGATTGTCCTTGTTCTTACTCACCTTTCTATATGCTGTCAAAGCACCCAGTCTATCCAACCTTGTCGCTACCTATATGCTCATTACGGGCATTTACACCGCGGACCTCACCATCAATCGGAACGAGTACCCATTCCTCAACGTGTTGAATATGGACGGGTCTGGGTTGTCGATGGCATCATACAGTCAATATGCACCTGCATATAGGTATTAATGCTTTGCAGACTCTGGATCGCAGCATGTTTCTCTCTTTCGCCAGTGGTTGGCCACGTCGCACATCTGCGGTATGCTAGTTTGTCTCAAGGACCAAAACCAACGGCTCCCTTGCTTCATTTCTTGCAGAGTGCAGCATGTCTAGACACGCAGCTACTTACATTTTGCATCGATCCGGCTGTAGCAGGAGGTTTCTGGAACGCTTGTGGCCATGTCACCTTCAATCAAGTCTGGCTGGCTACGTCACGTCTTGCAACCCAAACCATGCGTTCTTTTCACGTGTAACTATGCTTAAACACGATCTTGGTCGTCCACTTTCAATGAGTCACCTCGACCCTATTGGAACAAACTTTTGATGGATGTCTTGGTGAAACATTATTGCCAGCATCTATTGGAGTATCAAGGGCGACGGGCCCAGGACAGTCTGGGACTCGATGGTCTTCTCAGTGCTCGTGTTATCTAGGCTTGAAGTGGCAGGTCAACACTTCAGTCTCCCAGCCTTAATTAAATGGGCCTTTAAGAGTGTAGACCGAGCTCGTTGGCGCTTCCTGTATCTCTGTTGTATAACATCCGGTAATGACCTTGACGTTGTGCGAACAATGAGTGTCTCAACAGACAATGCTCCGTCGGTTGTTCCTAAGGCTAGGATATCTCTTGCCTTTGGCTGTACATATTCGATATTGTTGGTCACCCTAAATCATGACGCAGAACGACAGATAGTTGGATGAGTCCAAGCCGTCGGATAGCAAAAACATTGATGTGGCTCCGTCGCGTGGTTCACCTAAGTGCGTCAAAGACACAGCTAACAAACGCCGCAGGTCAAATATGTTCCTGTTATAAGGTATTCTACCTACCGAAAAGCATCACACAATCTACAAATCCCCAGTTTTGGGGCTTGATAAGTAGCGATGTAGATGGTTTCCAGCAGGAGGCCATGTATCACCGTGACCTTTGCATATATATCTCAAACTCTTTTCTGGTCTTGAAAGTAAGTCCAATCATTTGTATTGACTATTGTATTGCGTATGCCATGATCTGTTCTCATAAGGCGTTACGAGTGAAACCTCTGCGTGAACTAGCTGCAAGAGCCGTGGTTTCAACCCCGAGGACATCCTATTGCTCAATGATTCTTCCTAGCAGATCGATGGGGACATCGCACATGGCCCCAGTTTCTCGATCGGATACTAGATCAAGTGAATGAGATCCAAGCGCCGGAAGAACCGCTAGGCTAGGTAGGTCTGGAACTAAGACAGTTCGACAAGCCCCGTGACGCCGGAGCCGTCCCCCGGAGCTCATCCAATCACGAATGCCGGTAGGGAGTCTGGTCCTTCCGGGTGCAACGGGCGCCTTAACAATTTAGGTTGTGGCTGAGGCTAAGTGTGGGGTCATTCAAAGTGGAGAAGGCTCGCTGTGCTGGTGGTATCCCTGCCCGTCAGAAATCCCATTCCAATCGAACAGCTCGACCATCGTCGTGGTCGAGAAACTTCCACCTCACCCTTATTTCACTACAAATCCCATCCTATTCCATCCCTCTTCCCCCATCTCCCCCATCCTTCCGGACCATCAATTGGTTGGCTCGTCTACGCTCTGCCAATCCATTTCTCCCGATTCAACCTCACCTGGATTCGATCATTGTTGCCGCTCCGGGTCACAATGTTCTAGGCCAGCAACAAAGTCCATTCTCTCCATCGGTTAATCTGCTGCTCAACGGTTTCTCACGCTTCAGCCTTCTTTCGTCGGAAGTCTGATTCTACTGGTCTTGTCCCCAATTGCCGTATATATCGTCAGCTGTGAGTTTTGTCTCGTGCTTCCGTCTCATTTACGCACCCGCATCGCGCCCTTCATTGAAGCCGCAAGCACAGCTAACCAATGCTACCCCTTTCAGATATACCGAAACGCTTTCCGATTACTCCCACGATTCTATCGCACCCTGCCGACGACTGCGCTAAGCATTACGCTATAAAATGGCCTCTACCGATCCTACGGTCTCTAACGGCGCCGAGCCCTCGGCTGCCCAGAAGCTTCTCCAGACTCATGTCGACCTCCACCCTACTGTTGAGGATGTCCCTGACGAGGACCTCCCCCTGAAGTCTGGTGACGCCATGTCTGCCAAGGCTGCGGGTAAACAGAAGGAAACTTCTGCTCCCAGCAAGAAGTTTGACCCTCAGTCCCACGACCTTTTCCCTGAGCTTGGGGCCGGAGGTCCCAAGCCCAAGACCAACGCCGCCCCCATCTGGGGAGCCAAGAGCAACGTTTCTACCCCCGCCAACGGTCTTTCTCGCTCCTCGACCCCCGCTTCGGGAGCCGACACCCCAAAGAACGGTCCCCCTTCCATGTCCATCCCTGGTCGCAACGTCGAGACGGTTGTGCTGGAGCCCCAGTTCATCCTCCCGCGCGGCCAGCTGAAGCGCCCCATCCCGGATATCATGAAGGATATTAACCGCAAGTCGCGTGCCAACATCACTTTGTCTACCGCTACGAACGGAAGACTGAAGTTCGATGCGACTGGTCCTCAGGATGTTGCTCAGCAGGCCTTGAAGGATCTCGTCCAGCAGATCGGCACTAAGGTAGGGGAACAATAGCGCCACCACGCTCGATGCCACGCTGACATTTTTCTGCTTCAGACTACCATCAAAGTTCCGATCCCTCAGTCTGCTCGTGCTCACATTATTGGAAAAGGCGGCTCGGTCATCAAGGCTATCCAAGAGAAGTCTGGTGCTCGCGTTCAGCTTCCCAAGGTGGAAGATGGTAGTGCTCAGATTGACGAAGACGATGACTCCACCATCGATGTTCTCGTTGAGGGCAACGCTCTCTCTGCTGCCTCGGCTCGCAACGAGATTCTGAAGATTGCTGGCGAACGTTCAGCCAACGTCAACACCAAGCTGCGCGGCATCCCTGCTGAGTTCTACCCCTTTATTGCGGGTCCTGGAAACAGCCATGTCAACCAGTACGAGAACAATGGTGTTCAGGTCCGGGTTCCTCCCCACCAAATCTGGGCCCCCCGTGGACGTAACCTTGCTGTCAATGAGGGCGAGCGCCCCGTGTTCATCCCTGCCGCCGACAACCACATCCAGCTAGCTGGCGAACGCGCTGCTGTCCAGGCCGCACGTGCCGAGATCGAGCGCCGCGTCCAGGAGTTGCAGAACCAGCTCGCCATCGACCAGTTCAGTCTGCAGAAGGGTCGTCACCAGTTCATCGCCGGCCGTCGCGGCGAGTCTCTGGATGATTTCTTCAACGAGACTGGATGCACTATCCTTTTGCCCACGGACGAGGATGATGACTCTGTCACTGTCATTGGCCCCGCCGCTCAGCTGAGCAAGGGTGTCGAGACTGCAATGGACAGAGCTATGAACATGCAGTTCTCTACTTTCGACATTGGACGCTTCCATAAGAACGCACCTGGCGGTGTCAACGCGCACGCCCGCAACGTCACCCGCTACCTGCGCCACCGTGATTTGTTCGACGAGATTGAAAGAGCCCACAGCACTCACATCAACACGCCCTTCTCCGCCAACGGTGCTTCCCCTTACGAGTTGTATGCGCGTGACGGCAAGAGCGTTCTCCAGGCTCAATCGGCCATTGAGAAGCTTGTCCACGCCATTCCTCCTGCCAGAATTGCCCCTATTCCCGTCGACCCCTTTTACCACAACTACCTGAACAAGGATGTCAGCCCTCGCATGAGGAATAATTACGGCGTCCACGTCATTCTCCCCGAGGTTGCTGAGCCCGATGCCCCTGTTCTGCTGGTTTTCGAGGGCCCTTCTGCTCCCGAGCCCAAGCCCGAGATCAAGACCGGCCGCCCTTCTCAGGACGAGATTCGTACTTTCCAGGAGAGCCTGGAGGATGTGCGCAAGCAGATTTTGGACATCATCAACAAGCAAGAGCAGATTGCCTCTGCTTCCATTGACGTGCCCCAAAAGTGAGTATCATTTTGAGCCCAGTGTGGAAGTGCGTTGTGCTGATGTTCATAGGTTCCACGAGCGCCTTCGCCGCTTCATCAAGAAGGAGCAGGCCAACAGGCCCGACGACCAGATCCCCATCCGTGTGTCTTCGGTCGGTACTGTTGTTACTTTGCGTGGCCCCGCCTCTGCTGTCAAGAAGCTTGAGGCAAAGGTCATAGATTTCGTTGAGCAAGAGAAGGAGGATGAGAAGGAGCGTGGTTTCACCATGTCTTTCGACTTCCCCCAGAAGTTCGCCAACCACCTCATTGGCAAGGGCGGTTCAAACATCAAGGAGCTTCGTGACCGCTTTGACGTCGAAATCCAGGTGCAGGACGGCAAGGTGGAGCTAAAGGGTCCCAAGGCCAAGGCCGAGGCTGCTAAGGCGCACATTAGCTCCCTCGGCCGCACTCTGGCCGACGAGGTCACTCACATTCTTAAGGTTGACCCCAAGTTCCACCGTGAGCTCATTGGTGCAGGAGGAAGCGTCACCAACCGCCTGCAGAGCAAGTACAAAGTCCTCATCTTCTTCCCGCGATCTGGCAAGGCCCCCAAGGACGACGACGCGAATGCCGACGCTGCCAGCGATAGCGGCAAGCCCAAGCGTCAGCAGGAGCCCGACGAAGTCATCGTCCGTGGTCCCAAGAAGGGAGCGGATGAGGCTCGCGACGAGATCCTGTCTCTCCTCCAGTACTTGAAGGACAATTCCTTCACGGCCACTGTCTCTGTGCAGCAGAAGCAAGTCCCGTCAATCATTGGACAGGGCGGTGCCGCCTTGGAGGAACTTCGCGTATCTTCTGGCGCCAAGATTGACATTCCCAGCGGTCGTGACGCCGACACCGTCGATATCCAGATCAAGGGTACTAAATCTCAGGTGGCGGCTGCCAAGAAGGCACTCGAGGAGAAGAGAGATGTGTTCAACGACACTATCGTGAGAACCCTTGAGGTGGATAAGAAGCATCACAAGTCTCTCATCGGTGCAGGAGGTATGATCATTGACATTTCGCCCCACTCAGCTTAAGCTAACATGCAACAGGTGCCAACCTCCGCGACCTGGTTGTCAAGGCCGGCGGGTCGGATGACCGTCGCGAGCTTGCCCGGACCATTCAGTTCCCTAAGCAGGAGGCTGATGGCAACACGATCAAGGTCGAGGGTCGTTCCGACATTGTCAACAAGATCTGCGCAAGAATCGAAGAGATTGTCAGAGAGAAGGAAAGCCAAGTCACTGAGATTCTTGACGTCCCTATCGAGAAGCACAGGACCCTGATCGGACGTGGTGGAGATGCCAAGCGACAGCTGGAGTCCCAGTTTACTGTCTCGATTGACATTCCCCGCCAGGGTGACGGCAAGACCGGCGTCAAGATCGCTGGTCGCCCCGAGAACGTCGAGAAGGCCAAGGAACACATTGCTTCGCTCGTCAAGGAGCAGGAGGGAGAGACTGTCCAGGTTCCCCGCAGCCTGCATCATTCCATCTCCAACAACGGCCAGTTCTTCCGCCAGCTCCGCAACAACCACCAGGTCTCCGTCGACCACGCCGGCCAGAGCCTGCCCCCTAAGCCCAGTGCCAGCCGCAGCAATGGCGGTGCTCTGCCCTTGATCACCGACGACGAGGACGCCACTGCGGATGTCCACTCCTGGAAGGTTGTGGACAGCGCGGCTGGCGAGGATGGCGATATCACCTGGGTCCTCCGCGGTTCTCCTGAGAACATCGAGAAGGCCAAGGCGGCCATCGCCTCGGCCATCGAGCAGGCCCGCAAGAACACCCACACGGGCTACCTGGTCCTGCCCGACCCCAAGACCTACCGCTATGTCATCGGTCAGGGCGGCAGCAAGGTCAACTCCATCCGTAAGCAGAGCGGTTGCAAGATCAACGTGCCCCGCAACGATGACAAGGAGGATGCCATTGAAATCATTGGTACCGCCGACGGTGTCGAGAAGGCCAAGGACTTGATCTTGGAGGCCGTCAAGGAGGGACTCAGCTCCCGTGCGCCCCGGGACTAGGAGTCCGTACGGTACACCCAGACGGCAGAGGATGAATCCTACCACCGGTTTCGGCAGCAGCTGTGGGGTCTCGCCGCCGACTGGGCGGATGAACCACACGCAGAGCCACTGCAGTGGTAGATGTAATAGGAGATGATGACAAGGGTATTAGCGGCATATCTATCTATATATACTGCGTTGCTTTCTGGCGCGCAAAAACGACGGGAGCATAAAACAAAAAAGTCTTGCGCGAATAAAATGAAACATACTCAACAAAAAGAGAAAAAGCAGAAAACAGACAAATTGGAATAAAAGTACTTGATCAGGCTTGCAGATGATATGAGGTGCCGTGTAACTTTTGGTTTCTTTCTCAACGCGAGTGATTCAGAGAGGCCAGCGAAGCCGCGTGAACTAGGAACCCGCCCCTCTCACCGACGCTTGGATTGTAAGGAGGTCATGACACACCGCAAACCGGAGAGCATGAACTAGCAGAATAGGTAGAATGCGTCATGTATTACGATAACTCACTTAACCTAGACACCCAGCAAGCACTCAATACAAGGAATTGCCAAGCATACCCGAGTTTCTGGCAATCAAGATTGGGTTCGTAGTATTGTACATCATGAAAGATAGTCCAGTGTGCTATAAAAGACGACGATGGGCCGCAAATTCCCAATGAGCAGAGCGAAGATTTTCCGTCCCTCCCGTCCCGTCCCCTCCATTGATCCCGCTTCCCTGCTATTACTCGATTCGGCGGTTTAGGGGGCGAAGAAATCTTGGGGAGAAGAAGAGACCGGCCGTCTCGGTGTGTTGAGGAATAAAGCACTTCTCCAACATTTCGCATTTCAATTTGATCACTCACTGAAAGCCTTCTCCATCTGGGCCTTGTACTTTTCTCTGATGACTCTCCTGTTGACTTTTTGGGTGGCGGTGACGAGGCCCTGCATGTAATGTCAGTTTGGTTCCTGTGGTGCGAAAAGGGCCGCTGGGGTGTGGGGGGGGACTCACACTGTCCGGGGTCCATTCCTCCTCGGTCAGAACGACGCCGCCGATGATCTCGAGGCCTGTCAGACCGGCTTTCTTACCGATCGACACGAGATCCTTGTGCACGGCATCAACCATCCTCTTATCAGTGTGCATGCTGTGCTCGTCAACACCAAGCTTCTTCGCTTCTTCAGCGAGAACCTTTTCGTTGGGGGCAATGACGGCAATGGCACGGGAGTGCTCGCCGTCGCCGTAGACCATGATGTTGGCGACATAGGAGCTGCCGCGGTATACAGTTTCCAGCTTCTCGAGGGCAATGTACTCGCCGCCCTGCATCTTGACAAGGTTCTTGACGCGATCAATGACACGCACATGACCGACGGCATCGAACTCGCCAATGTCGCCCGTCTTAAACCAGCCATCCTTGGTGATGGCCTTCTCCGTCTCCTCCGGGTTCTTGTAGTACTCTTTCAGCACGGGAAGACCCTTGATCCAGATTTCACCCTGAGGAGGGCTAGAGTTGGTGTAGTAGTTGAGGTCCGGGATGGAGACGAGCTTAAGGTCGACGGCGGCAGGGATAGAACCGATGGCGGTGGACGTGTACTCTAGAGGATCACCAAGGGCACCGTTGGCAGCCGTCTCGGTCAGGCCGTAGCCTGTCAACATGGGCGCAACGGTCATGGAGAGGAAGTGCTTGGTCCCGTCCGAGATACCGCTGGCGCCATTCATAATGAAGCGGAGACGGCCACCGGTCATGTCGCGCACCTTCTTGAAGACGATGTTATCGAAGAGGGTTGCGCCTGGGAGTCCATACTTGACCATGAAAGTCTTGTAGTTGAAGGCGCCCCAGAAGAGGGCCTTGATGAGAGGACCGGAGCTGTTGACCTTGGCCATGATACCCTTCTTCACCGTCTCCCAGACTTGCGGCACGCCAACCAGGGCGGTCGGGCGGAACTCGCGCATGTCACCAGCGCAGTTCTTGACCGATGTGTCGGAAAGGGTTCTAGGGTTGCCATAGCCCAGAGTGCCGCCAGCAAACAGGACGAGGTTCTCGAGGACAAGCTCGAAGATGTGGGCCAAGGGCAGGTATGCCAGGACGTCGTCTTTGTGGCTGACACATTCCTCGACGCAGGTAAACAGGCCACTGACTGTGCACAATTCGATTAGCCTCTCTGGTAGTCTATGGCTCTGAAGTGAGGAAAAGGTGACTTACGCGCTGCCACGGTACCCTCATGGGTCATGGGCACACCCTTGGGCGGGCCAGTGGAGCCAGAAGTGTACATGATGCAAAACAGCTCCTCAGGGCTGGGCTCGACGGTGTCGACAGGATTCTCCTCGCCCAAGGCGCGCACCTCCTCGATGCTGAGGAGCTTGATGTCGGGGTTTGCCTTCCTGAAAGCGTCGACCTCGGTGCCATCAGAAAAGATGGAGTTGTCGTTGTACACGACGAACTTGACATTCTCGGCCTTCTTCAGAGCTCCGGCTGCCGTCTTGAGGAGCTGGGGATCGATGTACATGGCCTCAGCATTGGACTGGAGCAGCGAGTGCTCGACGCCACTAGCGCCGAGGGTATCGTAGGCGGTGACGATTGAGATGGACTGCGAACCACAGGCGTGGGACATGGCCATCCAGTTGGCACTAGATTCCAAAAGGTCGGGTTAGTTTCTTGGCGAGGATAGAGGGGAACTCGTCGCGGAGTGCTCGGGACGCGGGAGGATAGGACATGATTGTGCTCTCGGACGTACGTGGTGGTCGCAAACAGATGGACCCTGCTGCCTTTGCTCAGACCCAGCTTGCGCAGGCCTGAGCCAATCTGGTTGATGTAGGTGAGGAAGTCGGCGTAGGTCATGTAGGAGTATTTGGAAAGCTCGAAGTACTGCCACTCCTTCTCGACGTGTACGATCTCTCCGTCGACGTTTTTGGGCACCTTCTTCTTCTCCTTGTGAAGGCGCACGAGCTTCCGGGAGCCCACGGCGGGTTCATTAGGGTAAACCTGGGCGCTCCGCTTGACGACGTCGTAGACGTTGCGAATGTCGGGATGGGGTCGGGTTCTGAGGCCGTCCTTGGCCTTCCAATGACGGCGGGGGAGGGTTTCGCCTTCGACAGGTTCGTAGCCAGGCGACTCGACGGTGTAAGGGGGTTTGTGCACCGGGTGCAGGGGCATAATACCCTTGGTCCAGTCCATTGTGGCGGCTGTGGTGATGGAGTTTGCGGGAGAAGTTGCGAGGAACCAGCCGGTGAGAATGGCAATGGAAAGGACGAGAAGAGCGGTGATGATGGACGGAATGGTGGGAGGGTTGACGGCCTGTGAGCCCTCGAGGTCTGAGGTGCGGAACGGACAGGGAGGGGATCGGGCGGGAAAGCTAATTACAAGCTCTCTGGGGTGTCAAGGCGGAAGGGTTGGAATCGTCGAGAGGAGCGGAATCGAGAGTCGACGGCGGCAGGTTTTGCAACGGGGACAAAGTTGCGAGTGTTGACGAGGGAGATGGAGAGCGTCGACGTTATTTGCTCTGGTCTCTTTGAATGATGAGGTTGGAGAGCTAGCTAGCCACGTTTGCGGGCAGGAGCGCAAAGTTAACTGCGAGAAGAGTAACGGGGCTTTGATTGCGTCACGGTTATGAGGCGGAACGCTGGCATGCTGCTGTAGCAGGCCTACAAGGAGGCAGGCATGCATGCGACCAGGGGCAGGTCGATCCGCCACTGGCCGGTAGGTACATGCTTTACCTACCTGTACCTGGTGTCGTAGGTACCGAGGTACGTACGTGTTGCATGGCCCGCCTCTTTTTGGCCTCTTGGAGCCTCTTGGAGTACGGTACGTGTACGTATCTTTGTGTTGAGGTCCTACCTACCTTAGGTATGTACCTGAACTACCTACCTACCCATATAGTAAAGCAGTGTATCCCCATCACAAGACGTGTGTTTTTACATGCACAGCTGCTTGAGGCAAGGTAGCAGACATACATCATCTCGACTAATACCTGGCTCAAGGGACACGACACGCTCCGTTTCCCCTTGGCCACAATAACCTTGGTTGGGCTCGCCGGACAGCGAAACGCGTCAACCTGGATCTCTGGACCCCCTCCCACCGCCAAAGACCCATCCGTCTTTGGCAGTACATACACTACAGGTAAGGTACCTACCTACCTACCTCTGTTGAGGAATGTGGCAGCACGTGCGTGTGCTGCAGACCTCGACTGCCATGGCCAATGACCAATCAGCCTGCCTACCTTATGTACATACCTACCTAGGTAGGCAGGCATTCGGTAGGTAAGTACCTGATTAGGTAGTGTACCGATACACTTGACCATCGTGACCATGGAAGATGACAGCTTACTAGGTACTTACATAGGTACCTCGCTCGGTCTGACGAAGCTCGACAGCTTCTCCAGCATGAGAAACAGCTTTGCTTCGCAGTGGATCCAAATAAACAAACAAACGCAACCCCCCTCCTCCCTCTGCATCTGCGACCGCCAGTCAGCACCAGTCTCCAAAAGTCGACGGTAGTGCACTCCCACTTCCCTATCTGTACGAGCCAAGCAGCCACTAGTGTGCGGATAAAAAATGGAGAGGGTAACTGGGGTGGCCTGCTTGTGTTACTCACCCAAGTAGGTAAGTAGATACCTTAGCACCAATGTATAGTACCTATACAAGTACAGACAGGTCTCTGTGTATGTAGTAGGCACAGATAAGGCTACTAGGTATGTAGGTGGGTAGGTAGGTAGGTAGGTATGGTATTGTTTTTCTATCTATATAGAAACCCAACTTTATTATTGTGTTGAGTATTGGGCATGATACTTATACTGTGTTTTTTAAACTGTATCTATATTACGGTGTACCTGGCGACCTGACGAGGAACCAACTGCCTTGAAACTTGTACCTTAGTAGGTAGGTAGGTAGTTACTAGATCCGGATCTTTCGAGGTACCTTGTCTTGGCACGGCTTCAGCGAAATGCAACATCTCTCTTTTTCTCTCTCCCTCTCTCTCTGCCTGCCATCCATCACAGGCCCTCCTCGGCAACGTACTTTCGTTCCTCGGTGTCACCTGGACACCGTCCGTTGCTCATTGACCGAATACTCTCAACAACCAAGCTTGTGGACATGGGACGCTTCGCAGATGACACCCTACCTAGGTAGGTAGGGACTTACTTGGTAAGCCTAGCCTACGCATGCTGACACCATTGACTGCTCGTCACCCCTTCCAACAGTTTCATTCCCAACGTTCAACAACGTTGTCCTCCTTTGCACACAATGTCAGCCTACCCTACCTAGCCAAGGTAGGTTAATTCTGTTTACGCATACTTACCTAGCTAGGTAGGTAGGTAGGTATGGAGGCGGCAGCAACACCAGCCCCGTGCCAGCTTTGGCACGCTCGTGTGGGCAGGGACATGGAGACAGACACAAGCAGGGCCATCCTCTACTATCCAAGTACGGAATACCTCCGGATCCGTTACTACCTACCTACTTACTGTACGATGTACGCGGCTCACCCTCTCCTATAAGGAGGAAGACCGATCCGCCCGTCCATGTACAAAGGATCACCCTTTAAAATTACGTCCTCACCTCCTACAGGCATTTGACTCGGACATGATCAGAGCCACCACCGAAACCCACTTTCGCAGCAACATCACAGCCTTTGTTTTGTCTCGATGATCCTCGCATCGGCCTCGCCTATCTAATCTATTATCTCTTTTCCCTGCACCGCAGCCTTCCGACTGCTGGGGTTGACATCCGCTCACGTGCAAAAAACGCCTTCGTTGCCGACAAATGCGGCGGGATTTGCGCCGACAACCGAGGCCATACATACACTGCATACTACCTAGGTACTACTGCTGCTACGGGGTAGGTATGTATGTACGAAAGGTACCAAGAAAGTAGTGGTGCCCAGTGCCCCTCGATGATCCTTGTCTTTACTTGCTAGGTAAGTACCTAGGTAGTTACCTATGTATGTAGGTACCTACCTAGGTAGGTGCGGAGTAATACTTTCTTTGCCTTCCCATCGCCCGATGTCATGGACTTCAGTCTGCAATAGACTTCGGTTCATCGCACCATTCCAACCCACCGTCCATCAGTCACCCGAACTCTTCTTGCACTTGGTCCACTTCACATCATGCCTTCACATGAGCTAGTCTACTTGGCGGTTTGCGCTTCTGCGCCTCGCCATTCCTGAGGCTATTCCCACGTTGCTCGACGCTGCCACCATGTGTCACGCCGACGCCTCTGTGCCCACGGCCGGCATAAATGTTCGTTCCTTGGACAGTTGGGAGGAGCTATGGCCAGAGTGAGCCACCCGACGGCGAGCTGCACCAAACGAACGAACGGTTCCAAAACATCTCAGCTCTTGTTCCAGACCCATCTCTGAAGCAGACAGAAAAACAAAAAACAGCCAACAATGATGATGACAGTCGGTGTGGCGCCCACATAACAAGCAAGGAAACCGTGGAAACGTACCTTACCCGTAGTCGAGCCCGACGGCTCAGGGCAACATTTCGACCACACCGCCGAGAGAGAGAGAGAGAGAGAGACTCGTCGTATGCCAGTCGCCGCTCAAAGAGCAATTTATAGCAACGCTACGTTCATCCCAATCTTACAGCACCACTCCCTGCGGGCCGAGCGTACAGACGGTCCCGAACAGCATCCCGCCGCCGCAGGGGAAATGTCTGTCACCCAGGTAGTCAGAGTCCCAGCCAGTCCCCCAACAAGCGTACCAACCAACCCAGCCGACATGTTATTGTACCTGGAAAGAGAGAGGGGCCGCTCGCTTCTTCTGTCTGCAGCACGCATGTGTCCCGGATCACCATCAACCGCCAGATGTCGGGAGCCACCTCTTCCAGGTGTCGAGCCAGTCTCTGCCACACCGTCGTGGTGCTAGAGCCCCAGCCGGATCGACCTACATACACACTACCTTGGTCTAACGGCTTACACTTTTGGGCCTAAAACAGCACCGCTCGGCACTCCTTGATTCCCTCGTATCAAGGGGCCGTGGGTTTAGCCTCATCCTTTCGCAGGAGGACTGTCGCACCTTGTAAACATGTAATCAGGGCGGCGCTGCCGTGTGGGAGCACCCAACCAGAGGCCGGCCACCGCAATACCACAATGGACTTCCCCCATCGGACTATGACCCCCTGCCCTGTGTGTCTCTCCCTTACCGACCAATCGCACGCCGCCAACGGCCGCGTCGCTCGATCTTGCTGCCGTTGCACAGTTCTCGAAATATACTCGTCGTCACCAGTGTCACAAGGTTGAAACGCCTTCTCTGCAAGCCCCGAGCGTACGGCAGCATGACATGCCCCAAGAGCCGCAGCACAGAGACGCCAGAGGGCGCTTGAGTCCACCTAGCCCTGGAACCAGCCCCGAAGGAAGACGAGTGCGCACCTCCGACGTCTGGTCGGTACGGCATTGATGGTATTAGATAAAGTTACGTCGCAGCTGCCCATCCGTCTGTCGAGACGAACTCTTGTCCTGTTTCCCGTCGTTCCAGAGTTGCTGACAGGCACCCAACCGAAACCCCCCCTGCCTCTCTCTCGCCCGCTGTGAGTAGACAACATGCAGAGGCTGTGTGGTATGCGCCCCGAAGGGCTGGTGAGTCTCCCCCCGTTTCCCTAGGCCTTGACCAGCGTATCTTCATGCTCCAGCTAACGCTCCCGTCCAGACGGTTCATTCCAAGTTCAGCCCTCTGCCGTCGACGTGTTTCTTCGACACAATTATCGTCCCCTTGCCGGCGTGGATTCGTCTTGTCGTCACCTTTTTGTTGTTCCATTTCGTTGTCCGGGTCCTCATCGTCGACAAGATCAAGCGGTATGCCGTCAAGAAGGAATGGCAGAGGCACGCCCAGCTGTCGTTCTACTACTTTTCAATCCTTGTCGTCTTCCTAATGGAGATTCTCGAGATGGCACGGCTGGTGGAGCTCCGCTTCGCCATTGGTCTGATCCCCTTTGCCTTTGCCGGCTGCGGTGTATGCGCGGCCATGCAGGCTACCCGCGGTGCCAAGGGCCGGATACGCAACTGGCAGCCGGCCAACGTGATCTTCTGGATCATGAGCGTCGTTGTCACCATCATCAAAATCCTCACAATCCAGCGATCCAGCATGCGCAGTCCAGAATTCAGGCGGATGGGTTCCGACTACCCTACGACCCATCAGGTGCAGGATTTGGCCGTCATCGCAGGATTCTATTTTCTGCTGCTCATAAACGAAATCGCGCTCATGTTCCAGAAGACTTGGGAAGAAACCGTTGACGGTGAGAACATGAAGAAGCTGCGCCTTACCCGGTCAATCAGCGATCAGGCCCGGTACGACCTCACCCGTGCTATCGAGGAGGGCTACTACCCGTCCGGCGTTACGTATCTCACGCTCAGGCTGGAAGGCGAGTCCGCTAGCGAAAAGGCCGTCAGCAAGGACGATATCCTTAAGAAAACCGCTAGCAAGGAAGCCTCCATCGCGGGATCCTCGACCAGCGAGAAGACGGCCGGCAAGAGAACCATGGAAGAAGACACGATAGAGCCCGTGCCCTTGATTCCGCCCAGCTTCCGGCGCAACAGCGAGCGCTGGTCCTCTGCCATGACACTCAGGGACGCCGGCGGCGACGACAACATGAACGAAAAGGTTGGCGGCAAGGATACGAAGAAGCGTGGCAGCGAGAGATGGTCTTCCGCCATGACGATCAAGGAGCCTGTACACCGCGAAGGTCACGATAAGCGCATTTCGAGCTTCGCCACCCCCATGGTCGCCGATATCGACGAAACCACTCCCCTGGATCACTCGCCGTCGACTTCATCATCCCGTTATGAGGATGAGCACGTCGCCCAGAAGAACATGCTTCTTGACAGCCCGTTCCCCATAAAGGAGCCTGCTGAGAGGCGGTCCTTCTTGCTCAAGCCCTCGCGTCCCAACACGGAACGGTGGTCCAACGCGATGACTCTCCGCGGCGAGCCGTCATCGGCGAGCCAAGAACCTTCCCCCCAGGATTATGTTACCGCCCCGGAAGCCCCTTCTGCCGCCAAAACGCTTCCTGCGCCCGCGACGGCACCGTCGACTCCGGAGCGTAACGCCTCTCACAGCGAAAGAAACATGATGAGGCGATACTCTGACGCTTCGACGAGGTCCATTAGGCGGTTCTCAGCGCGCAGCGACCTCCGCGAGGCGGCGGCCACAGCGGCGGCGTTCGTGGAAGGCGACGCGCCGATTCCGTCGCCACTCCCGTCCCCAACAGAGACGCAGCCGCTGCAGCCGGACCAATATGACAACGATAACAACAACCAGACGCATCCATGAGGCAGTACGCGCTCAGTTCAGACAACATTGAATCATTTAATTGGAGATGTCTACGATCTCTTCCATCACATCGCAAACAAACACATTCGCTATCTCTCTAATAGGGTACGAGATGTATCATCTAGTGTATAATGCCGCCCATGATCATCGAAATCAAACAATGAGCGGGAGGAGGAGTCCGGTTGGGAATATGTCACGCATGGCGTTTGTCTATTTCTTCTACGGCGCCGATGCGTAAGGAGAATCCCGTGTTGTTTTTAGTCACCTTCTCCCTCTGGGTTAGAACGGGGTTTAATGAGACAGAAGCGCCTTGGTGTGTCTTTTCTTTTTTTCATATCTTGCAACATAGACCGCATAGGAAAGGGATCAAGAAATGGAAGGGATTTGCATCAAATCAAATTGTTTGCGCCCCCTGATTGCGATGTGTCCGACTTATGCGACGCTACGGACACCATTCAATACCCCCCCCCCCCCCCCCCCCGGCGGCGTCACTCTCGGCGTGGCAGAACGGGAGAGGAGGCGAGAAGGGCTAGGCACCCGTGGCTGGCTGTCCAAGGACAACTCCACCGACCTTTCAATCCACACACGAAACATTCCGAGTCCACGTGTGGACCGGTTTCTACCATGGCCATTTGAGAAGGAGAGAGAGCTGCGGCGCCATGAAAGGGGTGACGGCGTGGAGATGACAGACGGCTCTGTCGGGAAGCAAATGAGTGGCGTTCGGGGAACCAAACCCCAGTCAAAGACCGATTGGTTGCAGGCACCCATCTTCCAGTCACCCCTCCGATGTCATGCTGCATGGTCGGTCGCCTGTCGGCGCTCTCTCACTGCAGGTACCGGACGTCCCGACGGACCCAGGACACCGGACAAATGCCAGGACGTGTCCTGCGATCGATCGAGAAGAGGGTATCGGCACGACGGTTTGCGGATGTCCTTATGATGCGTTCGCTGTGCACAGGTCAAGGACCTCTTTCACCGTCCACGCAGTGTTGTGTGTGTGTGTTTTTGTACCGTATTCGGGCCACCGACGCCAAGGTCCTTGGGGGTCTACTTACACTGGATGCTTTTTTCTTCTTCTTTCCTTTTTCCTACATTGGCATGCCCGAGGCGCACTGCTCATTAGCGTGCCGTCCGTATCGTGTGAAGCCCGTCGAGGCTAGCGGCGCCCTTCCCGGGGTAGGGCACTACGCTGACTATTTCGAGGCTCATCTCAGCAACTGACCTAGTGGCCATAGTGCTGCGTGTGTGGCGTGGCTCATCCCTACATGTAAGTAACACTGCCCGGAAATCCCTCGACCGTGGGATGCGCATCCTCTTGGATATGGAACCCAGATACTCGGTGTGCTGAGTAACCATTGTCCGCTTTCCTGGTAGTAAGCACTTCGGGAAAGGACATTCCCCACAGACACATCCCCCGATGATTATTTCCAGCCGTGATGCCGGCTTCCAAAGGAACTACGTAGCGTCCTGTACACAGTACAGACTTGTCCGGATCGTGACATGGCAATGTTGTGGGTTAGTTTGCTTACATTCGCCTCGTTTACTTGCTCCAATATTGCCTTCCACAGTCCCTTCGGGCCCGTGTCAGAATAATACCACCTGCTCCATTGACGCGTCTTAGAATCACAGAGGTATGAAAGTTCGATGACCATTAAGGAGTGGATCCAGTATGTCACCAGCCACGTGTTCTCAGATCAATAACTACTTCAGACAGATGCGTGTAAGCAGCGAGGAAAGACATTAAGGATCTGCTGGAATTCTGAAGTTTTGAACCTACGCTGACGTTATAGACACCTATACTACTAGCCACTCTTTCGAAATAGTTTGGTATTTGTAACGTCCTAGTTGCTTCTTGTTCCCTCGATCTCGTTCCATTTAGCAGGTTTGCTTCGGCAACGTTGTTCTACACATGGATACAATCACGCAAAACCGTTGCGCATATTCCATTCGACCAGGATCCGATAAAGCTGTACCCGCATACTTTAGTTCATAATCCCATGCTTATTGATCTCGTCTAGAAAAACTAGCAGGGTCATCAAGGCGATTCCCATCTGCTCTTCACCGACAAAATACCGGCCAGCTAACTTGATATCCGCAATAGCCACGTTAGCCGTATTGTCGTACACGGTTCCCGTATTCATGACCCTATCGGCATCTAGAGGCTCTCGAAGCAAAACAATGTATTTCCTATATACATGGTGGTCCGCCGGTCTGGGAATTCCAATGCCTTGCGTTCAATTGCTGACACGCTCCCTGCGCCAACATGCAACCCCGCCGACCACTATTGTGTCGCCCTTTGCGGCGGCGCCTTGCCAGGTTTTGCATTGTTTGGCCGTTTCTTTTTTTGTTTCCTTTTTTTTATGTGGAATGGATGCGCGATAAAAAGATCCTATAAGTCCGTTTTTGTTTTGTTTTTTTTGTTCTTGTTTTTTAGATGACCGGTAGTCTGAGAAAGTCGGGCATGTTGGCTGATACGGATCAGACGTTCTTCATATAAATCCGAGACCCGTATGTGACTATTGTAAATTTCTTCATCCAGGGACGGATGACTAGGCGGTTTTGCCACGGTGGAGCCGAGATATTAAAACTTCCAAAGCTATGTTTCACAGTCTCCTTCTTCTTTGTTCATCTGACCTTGAGATGGGAAGCCCTGATGCCGATAACGCTGCTACCATTGCTACCCGACACCGCTGAACATACTGTATCAAGGACATATCGAAGCCGTGTTCCTGGAATTCTAAACCAATATTGATGTCATGGTTGAGACAGTTCTCACCTTCGGGTTGGTTGCCCTGCTTGAAAGACCGAGGGCCGGCGGTCCAAAGATAACGCTACAACACCAAAGCGGGAAGCAGACCCGCGCGTGGGAAAGAGCCTTCATTGTTCTGTGATCATACCCGCACACAAATCTTGCTCTAACGGGTTGCCAAGATTGAAGATTTACAGCGGAGAGTATCTTGGTCTTATATGACATGACCCAGTGAAGAGGAACTCAATGAACAGAGGAGGAAGCAGTGGAAGCCGAGGAACAAGCCATCGGATGCGAAGACAAGGGTCATATTCCTATCCTCCTCGATATTTTCTTGTATATCGCCGGCCGGAGACATTGCTTGCTCCGCCTATCTGTGGTGGCTGTTCAGGCACTAGCCCCAGCATCCAACATGTTGTTTGCCCATCCCCCCAATGAAGGGTCATTTTCGTTTCGATATCGATTAGATGTGATGCGAATTCCGGCAGCACAGGGCCGCGCTACGCCAACGTGTGATGAGTGGCCTTCACACCAAGTCCTGTAAGCCACTGAGATGAGATGAGCAATGGCTGGTTTTACAGTAGGCGAGCCTTGAAAAGAAGAGCATCAGCGCTGCTTACCGTGTGGGACCAGGGCCTTTCTGGTATTTTGGCTTGGGTAGGATATTGTCATTCACTGGTGAAAGTGAAATGTCGCCAGGAAGCGAAGGAGAACCAAAGAAATGAAAAGTTCAAGTACCAGCACGGCGTAGCTGCGCGGTATTCCGGCATGGGTACGGGTCATCTGGAAAGGCATGAGCCAGTGCAATAGCTGGACAAAGCAACCAAGCAGAGACGAAGCGACATCAAATCCCTTCAGCGGCTGATGTGAGCGCTTCTTACTGACTGTCACGATTCTTGGCAGCCTCCTCGCCTAGCCGATGTCATATGCAGGAACGTAAACCTGCATTCCGAAGAAACCCACAGAGCTTCTTTGCAAATCTCTGTGAGCTTCGTGGGTACACACACCCATGTCGGCCCACGGGGCGCGCTGTCTTGACGGCAAGGCCTCTCTGGCCATCTCAGCCGCCGTTACATGCGGAACTGGGTAGAAGAGCCGTCAACCGCTCCGGACACATCGGCCGTTGCCCACACAGGCAGCCCTTATAGATATACCAGGGTGCGGTTGGTGGCCTACACCATGGGCCTCCCCCCTAGGTGATTAGTTGGCCGTACCTGCAGAAAACGCCATGGGTCGACAAGGTCCAACCTGCAGGATTGTGGCGCGTTGGCGACGCGACCTGGGGGGCCGCTTTTCACATCTAGCATGTTGAGGAAAAGAAGGTTAAATAAAGAGACAGCGAAAGGGGGGGGGGGGCGGGAAACCACTGCTCGGAGGTTTGAACGACGATCTTTCCCACCCTCACCCGATGAGCCAGCCCACCAGTCGAGTCCGAGACCCCCGCCTCGTTCCGGTCCCGCGTGAGTCACCTACAAGCCCTTGGTCGAATCTGCAGGCCCTCTTGCCACTATGCCTTGCGGCTTCGACTCACTTGTCCGAAACGATCTTTTGGGAAACGTCGTTCGTGATGTTGTTGGACGTCGCTGGAGCAAACTCAGCAATACCACCCCTGGAAGATGAAGCAGGCAACATGCCCTGGCCCATGCCGGCCCGTTTATGAGCCAGATGACTGGCGCGTGTAAGGCACTGACCTGTGGGCGCATACCTAATCTCTTGTTTAATCCGTCTTGGTGCACCCCGTCAGGGGATGGCCCCATGTCTTCCCCTTCGCTCCCTTTGCCCTTGACGTTTCCAGAGCTGCGCCCTATCGATGCAGCTAAAATGAGAAGGACTTTCCCTTACCAACTGCGGAAACTACCAGGATAGCATGCCCATCGGCGGCCTAATCGAGGAGATGTTAGAACATATTGGATGCTGCTTCTCCAGGCTCCGGCTTTGATGTGCGAGCACTCATGGAGCTCTTCAAGGACACAAGAAAACGACAATTATTAGGCGGTATATGACTACAGATATAAAACAGATGTAAACGGGTTGATTCCAACAGAGGTAACTGTTGGGCCGTGTGTTCCCGTATAGGAAACCTGAGTTCCTCATACGAGGTCCACAACGTAGCCCCCTTTTGTCCTCTTGAGTTTGCCCATCCTAGACGACATTTAGAAGGCCATGATGGCAGCGCCAACGCAGCCGCTGGCAATCAAGTACGCGCCAAGGGCGAACCCTCCGAAGTTGAAAACGGGCCGGTAGGGACTGCCAGCAGCAGCGTTACCAGAAGTGCTCGAGCTTGGTTTGGCGGTGGAGGAGGCCGAGGCGGCGTCTGTGGCAGAGGCGAGGGCCTTCTTACACGTGTTATCGGCGGAAGGGCTGGCTATTTCGCCCTGACCGTTGTGGTCGCAGGCAGTGCGAGCGGATTTCTGAGCCTTGTAGTATTCGTTCATAACATAGGCGAGCTTCTGCTCATCAGAGCACATGGAAAATGCTCCGTAGACGCCGGTGGAGGTATCTGTGTTGATGCCTTCACAGGAGTCTGAAGAAGCGCCGCAGACGAAGCCGAAAATGTCGCCGATAGCCTCAGCCTCCAGGTTTGGCTTGGGAACACACGATAGACTCTTGACCATGCACTCGCAGAGATATGGGTCAGGAGTAGGAGGCAAACTATTCCCCTGAACCTCCCAGTTAGAGGCGGTGCTGGGGCACTCGGCGGGGGAATTGCTTGGCTCGTAGGAATCCATCTGGATGGCAGTGGGGTTAGCAGCCAGAACACGAGAGGCAAGCCGGTCGTAATTCTTCATCGTCTTTGCCTGGCCGTCTTTGATTTCAACGAGACCTGAGAAGACATCAGTACAGGGTTCGGGAGCGCCAGAACAAAGTAGGAGACATACCGAAGTCGTTGGCCTCCTGGTGGAACATATATACGATGCCACCAGAGAAGACGTCGGTCATCTCCGTCTCGTACAGAGCAGTTGTTTCCTGGAAGAGGCGACTGTCGCCCCCGCCAGGCTGATTGCAGCCATACTCGGCAAAGAAAACAGGAACAGAATAATTCTTGAAAAAATCAATCTGCTTATCGAAGCCAGCGCCCACAAGCGTATTCTCGCCACACCACGAGTAAATATTATAGCCCCAGAAATCTATCGCGGCATCTTGGTCGCCACAGTTGAAATAATGGGCAGAGTTGACGCGGATATCCTTGTCATCATTGGCGGCGTAACCAACGCCCATCCAGCGATACCCCTTTTCCTTGATATAGTTCTTGGCGTCACGGACAGCGGCTTTCACAAAGGCAGAGGCTTCCGTATTAGTCTTGTCATTCGAGACCTCGTTACCAGCAAAAAAGCCGATGGTGTTATCATACTGGGCGAGAGCGTCGATTACAGAGGTGTATCGATCGTATAATGCGGTGTTCCATTGAGGGGTTTCTCGATTGATAGACAATTTGGGCTCACCCAAATCGGACACAACATAGATACCGGCGTCGCTGAGCATCTTCATACAGGCGCTGTGGTCGTTCTTGGGATCTATGGCGTAGGTTCGGATGGTATTGGTTCCAGCGTTGACCAGAATTGGAATATCACGTCTGCAAGCCGCCTCGTCGGCCAGGGGGTCTTTATACTCGCCAGTGACGGACTCCCCACCGGCGGCGGCGGTGTCTTGCTGATAGGCGATACCTTTCATGAAGAACTGGGTTCCGTTTGTGTAGAAGAATTTCGTGCCCTAAAAGATCGTTAGAGATTCTGAAAAGAAGGGCAGAGCCAAAAGGTTATCTGGAGCTAGCTAGTGTTGAGGGTATACCTTCATGATGATGGGATCGAGGGCGCCGGCATTATGAGCAAGCACAAGAGCCGACAAGACAGCAACGGAAAGCCTCCCCATCGTGGAATTCGATTTCTTGATCCTCGAAACAAGCTGGGCCTTTCACGCTGCAGAAACTGATAAGTCTGTTGCAAGTGCTGAGGGAAGCGAAGTCTGAGATGTGTGCTGTCCTTGACGCCCAACTTCATGTGATGAGGGATTGGTGGCTGTCGCTCCTCTTCGTGGACGGATTGACAAAAAATTCAAAAGAAGAAGAGGGCGACGAGGAGGAGGAGGAGGAGGAGGAGGAGGGAGAAAAAATTGGAGGCATGATGTGAGAGAAAAAGTAATAGGTGCTGTGAATAAGGTGCCAAGGATGACTGCAGCCTGGGTGAGGATCCTGGTGGAGGACACCGCCAAGTGCAGATACGAATATTGCTGAACAGCAATTGGCGACATGAATGGGCGGTTCGAGGCACAGCATCCAAATGGGAATGGCCTCGCCGAGTTCATTAAGGTGACAAAAGAACTTTGGCGGGTAGGCACGTAGGTAAAAGGTATGGAGACATGAGGTAGGACGCAGGGGATCGTTTTGTGCTGTGCCGCTCAGCCCAACTGGGCAACTATCCCCTTCCTCCTTCCGAATTGAGCCTAACTATATTCGCCTGTCACCACTGTGCCGCCGACAGACTGATGACCAGGGCCAGGGGATTCCAGTCTCCGTAGGGGTGCGGATAATCTTCTCTTTCTATCCGTACCTGGGTAAGAGTCAAGAGTCATATAACGCCCTATAGCAATCCTGGTAACTTGAGCTAGGTCTGTGGAAGACGACTGTGTGAACAGATGCCATCGTATCTGATGATACCCCTGATTTACCCGGCAATGTTGCTTGAAGAACACTCTCACATTGAAATATCATCCCGCAAAACATTTTCCCTCATGACCCATACTATTTGCCAAGTGTGCAGCCACATAGTACGACACCTTCGAGGTCTCGCGGCGAAACGGCGCGGATTTGCCCTACCTTGTCCGTGTATAGCCTGGTGCTCCGCTCCTCCGAGACCGAACTACGACTGCCCGGGACGATCTTGAGAAGAGCGACACGCGGAACCCTACATAGTTGTTTCGGTTGTAAGACTCTCACTAGGGCAAGGAAGAACAAAGAAAGGGTGGGAGGGGCGTGCTCAAAGAAGAGACCCGAGGGCAGCGTATGTTGACATATGAGGGATCGTTTGTCAGTGAAGAGTATTCTGTGCAGTTGGCCGAGTATGTAACTGAGGTACCAGGTTCTGAGCCGCGTTGCGGGATGCTCATGATGGTGGAGGTTGGATCAAGCTGGTGCAATGGCAAAGAAGCTCCAAGATACAATAACCACGTGCCCGGGTAAGTGTGCAGAATACAACTCTTCATTGAATAGTACTATGCTTGTCATGGCCTCATAGCGAATCCATTCCGCGAAAAAGGACAGAAACGAAAGAGCCAGCTACACCAAAATGAAAAAGTAGGAAGCCCCAATGCATAACGGGGCTCGGGAACCACCCAGACGCCATGCTTGGAAGCGCTCGAAAACACAACCCGCAACAAAAATCATACAGTCCATGACGTTCCATGCTTCGCAAAATCCCCCCCCCGCCACATCATCCCGCTCTATGTATGGAACTGAAAACTCTCTTTCGATGGTCCAGAATGTCAGCGCCTGCCATGTACATATACCCTCTAACCACCTTTTGTAGTGCACAACCACTTTAGCCACAAACAGCACATTACCTCGCCGACCGGCTACCCTTTCGGCGGAAGAAAACCATGTACGGGACCTCGCCGTTATTTTTGAAGACCTTTTCACTGTAATCTGTGGAACGCCCCGTCCCGTCGATCCTGATGCTGGTCACCTGGGAGTCGTTGATCTTGTACCAGGCGGTGGGGTCAGGGTTGTGTGTGTCTCGGGCATAAGTGTAGTAGTGGCCAGAATTGATGTTCGGCCCTGAGTGGATAATGACTGCGTAACACTCATAGTCGAACGGAAGTTCAAACTTGTCGTCCGGTGCGGGTCCCGCGGTTCGCTCTTCTGCTGGAATAAAGAACTGGTCGACGTTGAAGCTGTTGAAATCCCAGGTGACCCTGCTCAGATCCTTTTTCACTGTTCCGTAGTTATCAACCGTGAACCGCTTTAAGCAGAGGCAAAAGAGTTCTGGCATTCGTGCCAGCCTAGCCTGTTTTCTGCCGAGCCCCTTCGTGTTGCAACTGTCGCATTGATAGTCGGAGATGTTTTCAGGCTCAAGGTGGGCTCTGAGGCAGTCCTCGAGTGTACGCGTCTCCCGGTTGACAGGTATCGATAGGAAGTCAAACGTGTCCCAGGTGTATGTGCGGTTCTTGCACTGTGCACATACGACGGTCGAAAGTTCTATGCCGCGCCAGTATTTGTCGACAATGGATGCGTTCTTCTTTTGATACTGCGCCCACCATTCGTAGGCGCCCTGAAGCATTGACTTGCCACCCATTGACGGTGCAGGCGTTTCAGGGCCACTGCGGTCGCGTCGTACGTTCGTTTCGTCGTGAAGATAGGCCATGAGCCATGAGATAAACTCATGAGCATCCTGCTGGCGACCGCCACCAAACTCATCGCCCCTGTCCTTGTGGCGGCTCTTCTCACATACTGATCGAGAGTAGTCCTGGGGAATAGTTAGCAGCTGCATGCGGATGGCAAGAAATATAAAGACTGACCATGAGTGTCTGCGCTTTCATGACGTCGAACTTGCCAGAGTCCAACCAATGGAACAAGTTAGACAGGATTCGGGACATCAATTGAGGATGATCGGTCTTCTCGTCGGCTTTCTTTGGCACTTTATACATGTTTTGCCACTCAAACGTGGCCAAGTCCTTTCCGAACCCGGGCGACATTCGGAGAGCTTGTATGGAGCTGTTCGCATAGCACCATACGCCTGGATTGTTTAGACCTGTGATTCGCAGAACGTCCTTGCCAATATTCGTGACCGAAGGAGAGTCCGGGCGGGCCAAGGGGCCCTGCTTCGTGTTCCGCGACTGTGCAGAGAAGGCGATAGCACCAGGTTCCTCATGATCGTCCTGGCTCTGTGACAGGCCGCTGTAACTTGTACGCGGAACAGCCGGGGCAGGCCGAGTAGGGGGTGACGGTAGGTCCGAGTAGAGGTCGACCTGGGTTTGAGGATAGCCATAAGTCGGCTGCTCCAAGCTCATGGGTGATTGCATGGATTCCTGTTCGGTCGATACCGCAGGGAACCTGCGCAGGAACTCCTCCGTACTGCGCACGTGCATGAAGCCGGGAGACCGCGCAGTCTCGAGCTCGGCATTCTGCAGTGTCTCCTCCCAGATCTTGACTTCTTCGGGCCTCAGAGGCGTGACCTTGTACTTTCTGGTCGGCCTAGAGATTGAGATGGTTGGCTTCAGAGGAGAACGAGCCATAGGCGCTCGCGCGGTGCCTGCAGTCTGCGAGGTCGCGAGGGCGCCCCTACCCATCAAATCAGTCCAAGCATCCAAGCCACCCTGAAGCAGCTTCGGGGGGTTCTTGAGCTCTTTTCCGTAGTTGAAGTATGTCAGGGCGCGCTGCAAAGATAGCAACGCGGCGGCGTCCATGTCAGGTGAAATGTACCGGGGGATGGAGTCTGAGTCCTGGTCGTGAAAAACCACGAGGTCGAAGGCGTCCCTCATTTCGAAGTGGTGGTGCTCCTGGGGAGGCGAGAGTACCATGCTCTCGGCTATTTGCTCCGATGAAATGTTCTCACGCAGAAGAATGCTGGGCTCAATGCAGATGACGGCTTGTGATAGGATATGGCCCTCGTCAAAATCATCACGGCTCCGGACATCAATGATTAAGACTTGCAGAGTCGCCGAGCCCCTTTTTATGTAGTTCAGTAGGTCTTCAGCCGTAATGGAGTCGCCTTCGGGTATCGTAACGCTGGGGGCCCTGGAAGCGATAGGCGCGGCGTTGGAGGCCGAATGAGAGGAAACGAGGTATTCGGAAGACTTGTTATTGCTGTTGTTGGCAAGAACGGTGTTGATGGCAGCGGAAGAGCCGGTCCTGCTGAACAAACCTCGTGGCGTACTTGATGGCAGTGAAGCCGCTTCGTTAGATACAGTTCCTCTCGCTGGGCTGTAGATGGGATCTGGCATCTTGGGCAGATCCGGCAGCCTGGTCACTACGCCCACTCTCGGTTTCTCTGGCGACTCGGGCATTGCTCTAGGCCCTGCCGGTCTGGGAGGCACAATGGGGTGCGTTCGTATGCGTGGATCCTGACCCGGTAACGCAACAGGGCCTCGCAGGTTGGCGAAGCGGGCCGCCAAGTCCTCTGCGGCCTTGCTCTTGGGAAGGGCAGGGCCTCCAGTGCCAGACCGCAAGGCGTTTCCATGCAGTGATACGGGCTTTGGTTGGACAGCCGGCCTTGCTTTGGCTGCCGGTGATCCATTCACTTGCGCACCGGCCTCGGCTCGGGTGGGACTCGTTACCGGCGGGCTTCGGGGCGTCTGCGGCCGGGCGACTTCTCCGTTACCGATGGAGGACGGCCTCGAGGACACGGGCCTGACGCCGGTCCTATGGTTATCGGCGATAATATCGGCCTTGATCTTTTCAAAGTTCCCATGGTGGGAGTCGATCTTCTTCATCAGAGCGGTATATATGCGATTCAAGTCGCCGCGGCCGCCCCTGAGGGAGACGGACTCGGTATGCATAGGCACGTATTTGACCGCGATCAAGGAAGCCTTGATGTACTCCTTGAAGGCCATGTCGGGCCGACCGAAGTCGCGGAATGTCTCGGCTTGTCGCATGGCATTGTCGCCCATCTCGAGGATCTTGCGCAAGGGGAGGTTCATGTCGATGTTGGGAACGGTAGATGTGAGGTCGTCTATATGTGGCAGCGGAGGCCTAGCGCCGCGGCCGGCAGAAGGTCCATCTCTGTCCATGGCGAAGGAGTGCAGTCCGGAGCCGTTGGATAAGGCCGGACCGCCGCCACCGCCACCAAGGACAGTTCTGGTGGCCGAAGAGGCCGTGGAGCTCATGTGGAGGAGAAAGGACGTGTCGAAGATTGGGTTAGAGCTTGGATCATGTCGCTGCAAGCCTGGTGACTCGGGGGCGGTAGAAGAGGGCTGCAGCGGGTGGTGTCGGGGGTGGAATATTTGGAGTCGTCGCTGTATGTAGGACGGAAGGCAGACGCAACAGTCGGCGGCGGGTTCGTCATGAGTGGCAGACAAAGGGGACCGGCTACTCTTGTAGAGTGAGGGGATGGAGTAGCAGGATCGTTATGTCGGTGCTGCAGGGCGGGTTGGAAAGGTCATGGTTCCTTTGAACCGAGTCGAGGTTGGGAAAAAAGGGTGCCGTGTGAATGGGCAAACAGGAAGAATGGCCTTTGACGTCGATGTACAGCACATCGGCGGCGGTCCTGTGAAAGACAGATGGCCCGTGGTGTCGGGAGGGACAGCCTCGTCCACTGCGCTAACAGTTTCAACAATGGCAAGACATTGTGGAGAGGAAACGGCGGCGGTATTTTGGGGGAGGGGGCCGTATCGGTATCTTATCCGACAGGGCCTGCCTGTACCTCTTGGCTTGCGGGCAGGACGTTGGGTACCTACTCGGGCACCTCACTACAGGGAGGCACACCCATATGCTCACTGTAAGAACGGCTGACGAGGCAGTGCTCCTTGGGCCGCAGCGACCAACTGTCTGTTGCAACATACTCGTCAAAACAGTACTGCACATACAGAGATATTCGTGCTTGAACCAGCTGATCCAAAATCTGATCATGCAATGCTGCAACCATTCTGACTCCATCGTAGAACCGCCACTTTAGACAGCCTTAAGTTCCTTGTTCTCTTACACCTAGAGTGGCCAGCCCAAGGCAAAAAAAGATTGAGAATAAAAATAAATAAATAAATAAATACATTGTTTGTGCTTTGCAGAGTGACACGTGCCGGCTTGCTTGAGTAACCAACTATGGAAAGTCATATTGCGATATCCGAGAGATTCGTGCTGTTTACACATGTACCCCAAAAGGTACGTACCTGCTTACGTACCTAGCTAGGTACCTAGGTACCTAGGTATGCAGGCATCTTGATTCAGCCCAAGTTGTCAAGTGCCTCACTTTGGGCGAGCTAGGCTGGCACCTGGCGGGCACATGCGCCACACGTGATCCACTTAAACCCTTCCCAGCTTCGTCATCTCTGGGGAACCCATCACTGGGATACCGACTCACCTGGTATTCGTAGGTACGCATGCCTATCTACCTACCTACCTACCTGATAAACTAGGTAGTTTGCCTACTAAACACCGATCATACAAGGCAGCGACTCTGAACCCACACTTTTCGTTGGCCAACCCCTGCGCATTCGTCCTCAGCCCACGTAACCCTCTCCCTCTCTCCCGCGCCCGAAGCTGTCCACGTTAGCCTACTCCGTCCTGAGCCCACGCCGCCGAAGCCTGCTGCACGTCCCACTGGGCCACCACCACCCGCAGCCAACGCCGCATCTACCCTGAGGCTGCTGCATCTGCGCAAACAACTCCGTTGGACAGACACGCACCCAACCTTTCATCCGTCGCCTCTCCATCCACCCTCTCAGCATACGCGCAATCCCGCTGGGTCTCATTTCCTACGCTGACGACACAAGACGACGACCGAACGACCTTGACAACCGATTGCGATCGAGTACCCGCCCAGCTAGATAACCAACTGCTCACCCTCAAGACAAGACCCGCCCCCTTCCGTTCAGCTCCCCGCCAACCCAACGCACCCAGCCTTCCAAGATGATGGGCTGGTGGTCCAGCTCGGCCAACACGGCCTTGGACGAGCAAATCGAGAAAGCGACCAGCAGCAGTTTGTACGACTCCCTGCCCATCACTCGCCATGACTTCTCTAACACCGTTACAGGGAGGATATCGCCCTGAATCTCGAGATCTCTGATGTCATCAGGTCAAAAACGGTTCAGCCCAAGGAGGCCATGCGCTCCCTGAAGAAGCGCATCGGCAACAAGAACCCAAACACTCAGCTGAGCGCTTTGAACGTAAGCCATCCTTGCTGCCTGCTAGCACCTCCTTGACCGACTAAGCTAACCCGCGCCGCAGCTCACCGATACATGTGTCAAGAATGGAGGCACCCACTTTCTTGCTGAAATCGCCTCGAGAGAGTTCATGGACAACCTCACCTCACTCCTCCAAGCTGTCGGACCCGCCGCCGTCAACCATGAAGTAAAGCAGAAGATTCTCGAGCTGATACAGTCCTGGGCTGCCGCCACCGAAGGACGTCACGATTTGGGTTACATCGGAGAGGTTTACAAGACGTTGCAGAGAGAAGGCTACCAGTTTCCTCCCAGAGTCAACGTCGCCAGCAGCATGATCGATAGCAGCGCGGTAGGTCATCGTCCGTCCCAGTCCTTCTGCCCCAACCCCAACTGACTGGTTTCCAAAGCCCCCTGAGTGGGTTGATTCAGATGTCTGCATGCGATGCCGAACCCCATTCACCTTCACGAATCGAAAGCACCACTGCCGAAACTGCGGCAACTGTTTCGATCAGCAATGTTCGGCCAAGTCTTGCCCCCTTCCGCACCTTGGCATAATGCAACCTGTTCGTGTCGACGACGGCTGCTACGCGAAGCTCACGGATAAGTCTGCCAAAGGCGCGCCCTCGCCCCTGCCGCAAGACCGATCTCCCACCTATCCTTACAAGACCCGAAGTACGTCTGCTATGCAGCCGCGTAACGCTCGCGTTGATGACGCCTTCGACGAGGACCTGAAAAAGGCTCTGGCTATGAGCTTGGAGGAGGTCAAGGGCTACTCTCAGGGATACGTCGCCCCCACCGCCAACGGCCCTTCAGGACCAAAGGTTAACGGCAACTCTGCGCCTGCGGCATCGCATGGCCCAGACGAGGAGGACGACGACCTCAAGGCTGCAATAGCCGCCTCGCTGGCTGATATGGAAGAGCAGAAGCAGAGGCATGCAACTGCATTGAAGGAACAGACCTCGAGTGCTGGTCCCAATCCCACACAACAGTTCTCCTTGCCCAGGAACGACTACGAACTCACTCCGGTCGAGGCCGAGAACATTAACCTCTTTGCAACTCTCGTCGACCGTCTACAAACGCAACCTCCCGGCACCATCTTGCGTGAGCCCCAGATTCAGGAGCTCTACGACAGCATTGGCACACTGCGGCCGAAACTTGCTCGTACTTATGGCGAGACCATGAGCAAACATGGTGTGTATCATTCAAATCTTGCCTCGAGCCGCTGCTAACATTTGTCTAGACACGCTTCTTGACCTCCATGCCAAGCTCTCGACTGTGGTTCGCTACTATGACAGAATGCTCGAGGAGCGCCTCTCCAAGGCATACAGCCAACACACCGTTGGGGGCTACAACCTTCCTACTCCTCGTGGGCCCTCTGGCGCATATCCCTCTCTCCAGGCGAGCGCGTCAACCAGTGCTGGCCCTGCCGAGAATTTCTATACCGGCTCTCAACAAGTTAACTACGGCCACGCACCACCACTTCAAGAATACCATCAGCACCCGCAACACACACCTCAACCCCAGTACGCGACTTATGACAAGCGCGCCTCCATGGCTGGTCCACCTACAGGTTCTTACCCTCCCCCGGAGCCCCAACAGACAGATAGCTGGAGGGGTGGAGCTGGTTCCGCCCCCGACGGACAGTATACGCCGCAGCAGCCGTTTGCTCCTAGTGAGCCACCACAACCAGGTCATCAGAGCCACCCTGCTCAGCCTGCTGGAACTCCGTCTGCGGATCCTAACGCTTCTTATTACTTCAACCCCCAACAACCCAGCGCGCCCCCCTCTGCCCCTCCCGCTGCAGATCCCAACCCGTCCCCTTACCCAAATCTTCAACAGTCAATGCAGTACCGGCAGTCCATGTCTCAGCAGGCAACGCCTGTTCAAGCAGCTGCCCACCCTGCGCAGCATCAATCCCCCCCGCCACAGCAGCAAAGTTACTGGCAACCATCGGTTCCGCAGCAATCTGCACCTCAACAGCAATGGCAAAACCAGTACAACAACAACAATAACAACGTATATACCCAGGAGTCGTTCCCGTCTGCGCCACAGAACGCGCCGAAGCAGCCGACGGTGGAGGAGAGTCTAATTGAGCTTTGAAGGAGAACATGGTGGCTTGTAGGCATGCAGGTCTATAATATTGGTCCTCGGCGTTTCATGGTCACAAAGGGGAGCCAAACGCAAGCATATTCGGACCTGAGAATGAGCTGAAAAGTGATGCTTTTTGTTGGACGGAATGTATCCCTTGTCCGGCGTTCTTGGCTGGGACAAAGATTCAGCGCCCTAAATGTGGACTGATATTGGCAGACTGAACAAAGACTAATATTTTCCTGAAAAGACATCTTTTCCGTCATTGTGATGTGCCGTACCCACCCTCGTGGAACCTGGATGAAGGCGCCATGGAAGCGCGAGTGGTGGGCGGTGGGCTAGGAGGCAGAAGTTAAGAACAATTGTCTGTGCTAATCATCCTTGCCGGACGTAGACGTGTTACAAAGTCCCATGGAGTGAGGCAGCCATCATGGGATTTCTGTCATGTGTATCCAAGTGTGACCAACCCTCTCTTTGTCAACTGTGTCGGCGGACAAACTGTAGAGTCCACATGCCCATATCCAGACAAAGGTTTTGCGCCGCCAAGAGACAGCTTTGGAACAGACTGCAATTTAGGTGTCTGGTCAGCATCAACAGTCAATCCACTGCGCGTCTACTGCCGTATCCTGTCACGATGCACTTAAGAATCAAATCCAATTCTTGACAATTGGCTTTGAGTGATGGCTTCTTGCACCTTATAATGGGGAGCCTTTGTTGGCTGAAGGTTTAGCTCTATTGATACAGTTGCCCTTCTTGGACGAGCCATGAGGATTGCGGTCCTTATAGTTTGCCTACTCGATACTTGGTCTGGTTTCTGTCGAGTAAAAGAAGGGATGTCAGCAACGGCGAGATATCCAGAATTGAGAAATGAACAATGAGGTATTGCCCCTCAATTATTGCTACCATCACCATCACCACCAAGTTTACAATGTTTTATCTTCTCAATGCCCCATCGCAGTTACGTCTACAGAATGACCTAAGTCGTCTATGTCACTAATTGTTTTGGTAGGAGCCACTGGCCTATGAGAAGCATGACCCTGCATCAAGCCAGCCGAATCAATCATGAATGGCTTGAATGACAGTTGAAGAAACATGAGAGAATCTTCATCCAGCTAGCTCCTACTCGAACCTCACCAGACACCTCTTGCTTCCATTTTAAAAGGGGCCTTTGGGATTTCGGCGTAGCAGTGAGCAGACAGCTGTAGAACTTCTCCTACCCATTCCTTCCTCGACTCTTGGAATACTGTCAAGATTGATGCCAGGATCAGAAAACTTCCTAGACCAGTCACCCCAGGACTGGTAGCTTTCACTACCGCATTGCCTGTCGGCTGAGGCATGCTGATCGTGATCCAGAGCCCCCCGCCCCCAAGCCCGTCTAGCATTCCAACGCGCTGCCTCTTTCGGCATAACCATTGTCGGGAATTCCGCCAGCTGCAATGCCGCCAGCCTTCCCCTCCGGCCATCGGCCCCCCGGGTAATGCGCCCAAAAAAGAAAGGGAAGGCAAAGAAGGGGAAAACCCCTCACTTCGGCAATCCGAAACTACGCCGGCCAACCACCGCCGGCGTCAGCAGCCCGGTTCTCCACTTTGCGCCGGTCCTCGGCGCCGGAGGACATACACGCGGCCAAGCAGGTAGCCTGTAAAGCCTAAAACCAGCAACGCGCGCAGCGCCAGCGGTACGTCCGCAGCGGCCCACGTGGATCCATTCCCTTCTCTCGCGGCTGCGTGCAACCTGTTCGGTCGGCTTGAGTCACATCTCCAAAAAAAAATGTCCAGTCGAAGCCCACCCATCCCAAACAAGGAATTTTCCCGACCTGTTGCGGGAGGTCATTACGTAGCTAGGTACTTTTCTGCTTTCCCACACCGACAACTGGTTTCTTCTTATAATTGGATCGTGAACCCAGACCCAGAACGTCAACCTCGTGCCTCTGTGTTTCATCGTGAATATATCATTAGACGGCAAACGCCCCTTTAGAGAAAAGAGCACAATTCGCAGCATCGTGCGGTGCTCATTCACTCTCTCATTTCCGTCCCTTCACATCGCAGATTACAATAGACTCATAGACAATAACAACACACACGCACACACCTCGTTTCATCCCAAACCAGACTATCAAAGATGCCCGTCCAAATCCACCTCGTCCGTCACGCCCAGGGCTTCCACAACCTCTCGGTTGAGAACGAGGCGATCCGCGACCCCCTCCTCACGGACCTGGGCAAGCAGCAGTGCGCCGCCCTCCGCGCCGCATTCCCCCACCACGCCCGCCTCACCCACCTCGTCGCCAGCCCCCTCCGCCGGACGCTGCACACCTGCCTCCTGGGCTTCGCCTCCGACGCCGCCGCCCCCGTCGGCAGGTCCCTCAAGGTCCTCGCCCTGCCCGAGGTGCAGGAGGTCTCGGACGCGCCGTGCGACACGGGGTCTGCCGTGACCGACATCGAGGCCGAGTTCGCCGGCCGCGTCGACTTCAGCAGGGTCCCCGACGACTGGACCGACAAGTCGAGCCCCGCCTCCCGGTGGGAACCGACTCTGGAGAAGCTGGAGAAGCGGGCGGCGGAGGCGAGGCGCGCGCTCAGGGAGCTGGTTGGGGATGTGCAGGGCGACGACCATGTCGTCGTCGTCACGCACGGCGGCATCCTGCATTTCTTGACCGACGACTGGGCCGGTCTTGCTCCCAGGAAAGGTACGTTGCATCATTTCATGACATGCCATGGCATCAGGCGCAATCGGAGCACCCCCCCCTCCATGCGGCTCGAGTGAAACTGGTTCCTGACTGAACACACAGCAACTGGCTGGGAAAACACCGAGTACAGGTCGTACGAGTTCGCGGATCCCACCGGCCAGGACCCCAGCGCGTCACTGAGGGAGACGCAGGAGAGCTGGGAGCGTCGTCAGGGCGAAAACAATCGCCCGACGCCGGAGCAGCAGACCGAGATGAGGCAGACCTTCTACCGCGAGATGGAGCCATACCTCAAGTACAGTCCCCAGCGAGGCTGGATGCAGTGAAGAAAAAGGGGTGCACGCATCAGTTGAGGTGGAAGGAGAACAGACTTGGTGGTCTCGACATTCGGGCCTCTCTATTTGCATAGTACACAGCTTGGTATAATCCCAAACACCATAGACCCATCTAGAACCGGTTTACCGTTTTTTACTTTTAAAAGTCATCCTCACCAGACCCGGAAACAATGACGTTGTTGACCTTCAGCACCATTCTGCATAATTGCGTCGCGAGCTGCAGTTGCTGCTTCTTGCTGATAAGGGGGTCGATGACGAACGCATCCTTCATGTCGTTGCTGCCGCGGGCCATGCAGTCCACACCGAGCCTGCCGCGAGCGTCAGGGCCTGCCTTGACCTGCTGGCTCTTCACCTCGGCCAGCGTCGCGATGGGGTTCAGACCGCTGTTCTCAGCCAGTGCCATCGGAACGGCGTCAAGAGCCTCGGCGAACGCGCGCATGGCGTACTGCTCGAGACCAGGGGTCTTGACAGCGGCGTCCTCGACCGCCAGGGAGCAGGCGATCTCGGCAGCACCGCCACCGTAGACGACGCGGTTGTCCTTGACCAGGTTGCGGACGACGCAAAGGGCATCGTGAAGCGAGCGCTTCGCCTCGTCGATGATCTGTCACGGAGTCAGTAATCAACATCATTTCGTTTAAGAAACAAGTCCACAACTTACCATCTTGTTGCTACCGCGGACAAATACCGTCACCGCGCGGGTGTTGGCACACTCCTCGATAACCAGCATCTTCTCTCTTGTGGTACCAAAGGTCATTTCTCTGACGATACCTGCAGTTCCGAGCTTCTCGGGCTTGAGGTCCTCGAAGCGAGGTACGATACGGCCGTTTGTCGCGATGGCTACCAGCTCAATCTCGGGACCTCCAACCCACCGCACGGCGGGGAGGTTGTTCTGGAGCAGAAGGTGGTTTGCCTCGTCGTCAAAACCCCACTGGCAGAGAGCGAGGTTGGCGCCAGAGTCCTTGATCTGCTGGATCATTTCGATAAACTTCTCGCGCTCGTAGTTTTGTAGCTTCTTGAACTCTTCAACGCTGGTGATGTCAAGCTTGTGCTTGGTCTTGGGCTTGGGGGGTTCGAATGCACAGGTCAGGATGGCGATCTTGGCATCCTTGACCTCCGAGGGCATCTGGGGATGCGAGAAGTCCTTGTCGATAATGACACCCTTGACGAGCATAGTATCCTCCAAGGAGCCTCCAACCTTACCGTCAACCTTGATCAGCTCGAAGTCGACGTCTCTCCGCTCGAGATCGGCCACCGACAGGACGGCGTCCACTGCGATCTGAGAGAACTGGTCGTGTGCCTTGGAGACGATCTTGCTGCCCAAACTTGTCCGTGCCACCTTCAACAAGTTTCCTGTCTCTTCTTTGCTGAACTCGATTACGTCTGAGATCTTGTCAAGCTCCGACACGGCGATATCACAGGCCTGGTCATACCCGTCCGCGATGCGGATGGGGTGGATGCCCTTGTCGATCAGCTCCGCCGCCTGCTCCAGGAGAGCTCCGGCGAGAACAACGACGCCTGTGGTACCGTCACCGATCTCATCATCTTGCGACTTGGACAGCTCTACCAACAGCTTGGCGACGTGGTTGGAGATCTCCATCTGTTGCAGGATTGTGGCACCGTCGTTCGTCACTGTGATGTCTCCGTCGGGGGAGATGAGAATCTTGTCGAGACCGCGGGGACCGAGGGAGGTCTTGACGATATTCGCGACCGTTCGGGCGGCGAGGATGTGGTTCTTGACGGCTTCGTTGCCATATTGTCTCTTCTTCTTTCCTTGGCTGCGGGGCAATCAGTATAATGCCCCGTGATTGGGCGGCAGGCAGGGTGGGCAGAACCTACTCTCTGACGACGATGAAAGGGCGGCCCTGCTCGTCCTTCATGACGGCCGCTGAAGCATATCTCCGTTAGCATTTCCATTGCGGAGCTCCTAGTCACCGTGACGCTTACCATTGGCCATATCGAGGTCTATGCATGTTGTTAGTGGCGTGCAACACAAATCAGGGGGAAATAACACATACTCATAGCCATGTTGAAGGTATTCGCACTTCACTAGGAGTTCGGGATGGTAGTGCGATTCAACTGGAAGTGACGCCGGGGGGGAATCTAGGTATCGTGGGTTGAGGGGGGTTGAGCTCCAAGGACCGGGTCGCGGTGGACCAAAATTTCTGAATAATTGGTGGTGCCTACCACTCTGGGCCACCAGAAGCTTCGGTGCCCGGGCGGCAGATAATCCGGGACCTCACCGCCTAAGGTGCCTATCGGAGAAAGGCCTGGAGGCAGCACCCAGCAACACCCCGCCATCCGACGTGGTTGCCCCTCCATGACCAAAGCGCCCCACGCATCCCATCTCATCCCATCCCATCCCACTCCATGACCAGTGCAGTACAGGTGCCGTCATTTGCAAGTTTCCAACTGCCACCACAAAAAGAAGTTCGAGTCACAGCTTTCAGTGCATCACCCACACGACAGAAAACACGGTCTGACACGGAATGCAATAACGAGTTCTGAATTCTTCCTATTTCAAGAATTTCAGTTACGACATTCCCCTCATCATTCCAAGCTCTTTTTTCGCTACTTTCCCAATCGCCCCAGTCCCAGGAGAGTCCTACCGTAGTCAAAATGTCGCGCCACCAAGCAGTCCGCAACCTTGACTATGAAGATGCCCTCGACGAGTACGAAGGCGAAGACGACTTTGAGGAGAACGAGGCCGACCAGCTAAGCCCCGAGGATCGCGAAGCTATGAACGTAGGGACCGCAACAGTGCAGAGCGCACTCGGTCCTGACGGCGACAAAGTGACAGTGCAGCAAATTCAGGATGCGCTGTGGTACTACTACTACGATATCGATAAGACGGTGTCATATTTGCAGAAGAAGTTCATTGCACCACCGCCAGCCCCAAAACAGGAGCCCAAAAAGGCCAAGGATGGTACGTTACATTTCCATACGCATGTTACTCATGTTCCATGTCAGGCAGCGGCAGAAGCAGAAATTGAGAGTTTGGCAGATGGTTTTGGTCTTGGGGGCATCAATGGTGAGATTGCGGATTACGACACGGCATCAACTTCAGAGTATCCCGTTTCGAGGACGGTCTCTCTATCCCCAGCTTTCTTCTTTCATGGCATATCTTGGCTCGACGTACCCAGCAACCGGAAAGCTGTCTTTGTTCCGCCCCGTCCTCTCCCAGGCGGCCTGCTTGGTGGCGGCGAGGTTCCCAAACTTTCCAAGCTGCAGGCATTGGCTGCAGCGCGGAAAAAGAAGACAGCGGACGCGAAGAAGCCAGACGACAAAGTTGATCGAGCGGAGAAGAGAATGTCGACTTTAGCCATCGATGAGCCCTCGAAGGAAACTCAGAGATCTGGCTCGAGCATCCTTGCTAAACGACAGAAGCTGGCGGAAGGCTCTACCTCTGGATATCAAGCTTCGACGCCTGTCTCACAGCTGCAACAAAACAAATCTGCCCCGAATCCTGTCGGCATGGATGTTGACCAGCCTCGTGCGTCGTCTGCTGGAGATGAGGAAGAGGCTGAGGATGGCTGTCTCGTGGTGTCGTCAACAAGACCATCTGCCTTTGCTCAGACACTCTTTGGACCTGCTCATGATGCTGCCGCCGACTCCCAAACCTACACTCTGCCGTACATGGACTCTTCCACGTTTACCCCCAGTGCTTTTTCCCAGCCGAGCCCAGATGATATCGTACTCGCTGCTCAGGCGAAAGGTTCGCGTTTTGCGAAGATCCAGTGAGACGCTGACTCTGATAATTCCCAGCGGGCACCAAGTTCGACGCTGCTGCTGCCAAGAGCGCCACCAAGAAAGTCGTCACCAAACCGACAGGGTCCCAAACGCCCACTGGAGAGATGAAGCAGCTTCAACTCGACGATTCGGCGGTACCCAAAAACAAGAAGCTGGATGTTCTCAAGGAGTTCGAGAAGAGCGAGAACAAAAGAAGTGCCAGCTTCGTGGTAGTCGGTATGTTGCATACGTAGATACCTTCGGCCAGTATACTGATACTCTCAAGGCCACGTCGATGCCGGAAAGAGTACGCTCATGGGCAGACTGTTGTTGGAGTTGAAATATATTGAGCAGCATCTCATCGACCGCTATCGACGACAGGGCGAGAAAATTGGAAAGGCGTCATTTGCTCTCGCATGGGTGATGGATCAGCGAGAAGAAGAACGTGAGCGGGGTATAACGATTGACATCGCTACAAACCAATTCGAAACCGACAAGACACGGTTTACTATCCTCGACGCCCCCGGCCACAGAGACTTCGTGCCCAACATGATTGCAGGAGCCAGCCAGGCAGATTTTGCGATCCTCGTCATCGACGCTAATACGGGAGCTTTCGAGAGGGGGTTGAAAGGACAGACCAGAGAGCATGCTCTTCTGCTGAGAAGTCTGGGCGTCCAAAGAGTCATTGTTGCTGTCAACAAGCTTGACATGGTCGGCTGGTCCAAGGACCGGTTCGATGAGATTGCGGAGCAAGTCACCGGGTTCATGAAGGGCAACGGGTTCCAGCTCAAGAACGTCACATTTGTGCCCATATCCGGTCTCAGCGGTGCCAACCTGGTGCAACGGCCGGATGACGAAGGCCTTTCGTGGTACAAAGGCCCAACATTGATCGAGGCACTGGAAGATTCCGATCCAATGACGAGAGCGCTCGAAAAGCCTTTTCGGATGTCGATTTCAGAAATCTACAGGACACAACAGAGCCAACTCACTGTGGCTGGTCGGATAGAGTCGGGCACGGTACAGAATGGCGAATCGTTGATTGTTCAGCCGAGTGGAGAGGCAGCGTCAATACGATCGATTGAGGTGGATGGCGAGGTACAAGACTGGGCCGTCGCAGGCCAGAACGTCAACATCGGTCTGTACGGCATCGACCCGATCCATGTGCGGGTGGGAGACATCATCAGCGCCAAGGCGGCGCCTATCGAGACGAGCGACACCCTGAAGATGAAGGTGCTGGCTTTCGACCACCTGATGCCGATGCCTGTGGACGTTCACCGCGGTCGGTTGCATGCGGCGGGTCGAGTGGAGACGATACCAGCTGTGCTGGACAAGTTGACGGGAGCGACGGTGAAGAAGAACCCCAAGATCGTGCAGCCTGGCAAGGTTGCGCGGGTCGTGGTCAAGCTGGAGTCCAAGGTGCCGTTGGAGGCGGGGCAGCGGGTGGTGCTAAGAAGTGGCGGAGAGACAATCGCTGCAGGGCTGTTGGAGTAAACGGTGAAGATATCAAAAAGCAACGTGGCGGGGACCGTAAATAAGGAGTTTTTAAAAGGATCTGGTGATGACTGTGACGCGATACTCAAGCATAAGCGGCTACGGAGTACTCACATTGAGGCTCGATTAGAGTTGGGTACCTCATGAATAGAGTTGGCCACTTTGGTTGGAGCGTAGCCAATAGGAATGGATACTCGTGCTCAAAAAGAGAGTTGCCAATTGAACCGCCAGATAGCCCGTACTTAGGTAAGTGGTGGTAGGCTGTGAGTTTAGGACTATTCTTGGAGCAATGAATGACTCTTGGGAATGTTGTTGGTCGCCTAGATCTGTTCGGGTGCTGCCCTCCCGATCTCGGGCATGTTGACAGATATGCCGTGACCCCCGTCGGCTTGAGGCTATTATTCGTACTATACACGTACACAGACAGGTACACTACTACCTACCTGCCTACCTACCTGCCTACCTAGGTAGGCAACTTTAAGCAATACACGGAAGAGCATGGGCCAGGGGAGCCAAAGCTCACCCCCCTGTTATGCCACCTTAAGTGAGGTAAGGTGTCCCATTCCGTCTACACCTTGCCCCTGGCCTTTGTCTTTCATACTACGTGAAGTACATGCACACCTACCGCAATAATAAGCTACTGAGGTACAAATACAAGGCGATACCCCTTGGGGTCGCCAGGTATAGTAAGCTACCTTCTTTACCCGGAATGCCGCCTGATCGCCCCCACAGCCAGCAAGTGGTGGGAATATTCTGGAAAGGAAAAGGCATGAATTGGTCCGAGATGAGGACCAGTAGGCAATCAAACTCGTCTGAGGCCACTCTGTTCGTTTCCCCAGGCGGTTGGTTGGTTGGTTGGAAGAGGACAGATTGGCGATATTAGAACAAATACCTACCTTACCTGCTATACCTACCCACCTGATAGTGTACGGTAAACGAACGCAATGTGGCGATTGCCTCTTCTTTTCTTTGGAAACGGGCACATATGCGAGTGAGTCACTGTCAAATGAAGGGGAGTCAGTCAGCTCCGGTCAAGGCATAAGGAAAGCATGTTGTAGAAATCAGCCGAACGCCCATGGAAGGCTGGAGGCAAAGAGACCACCTGTAATTAATGGAAATGACCAGAATCCCCAGCCTTGGCGGGGTAGACGCAGAGCCCGCCCGCCCCAGGCAGCGGCAGCAGCAGCGCAGCGCTAACACCCACACGCCTTGGGCGGCTGTCAAGGGGGGGGAGGGGGTGCTCGCACGGTACGCCGCTCACTGTGCTGGTGCGACGGAGACTGCTCTCCCGAGCGCCCATCTATGCCATCCCATTCATTCGTCCCTGCTTTTGCCGGAGGAGCTGTACCGGCATTACAGTAAACGCTGCCTATATCTGGGGACCACACAGTAGGGATCCACCGCTGACACCCTCCATGGTCCATCAAAAGCAACCGATCCCTGTCACGTGTGGCGCGCCTCTCAAGGTGAAATCTGGCCTTTTGTGCAATCTGGACACCTCAATCTTTTTTTGGAGAAGCCATTCATAAAGCCGACAGCTCTTCCCTCCCACCGCTTAACCTTCAACCTCTCCCAATCCAACACCTGCCAAACCACCTCAATTCGATTGGGTGCGCAGCTAGTAGAAGGGAATCTCGCCAACCTTCTCTTCCATTGACGGCTTTTGTTTTTTTATTTTCTTCCTTTTTTACTGTTGCCCAAAAGCTCGAGATACCACAAGCGCGCAATATTCACAAGGTAGCTTCATAGCACCAAAATCTCCCACAATGTCGAGATCCAGAAACTCGATGGCCTTTGGCTTCGGCCTCCTGGCCTGGATGGTTCTCCTCTTCTCTCCCCTGGCTTTCTTCCAGACCGCTCAGGCTCAGGACACTGACGACTACGGCACTGTCATCGGTATTGTAAGTTTTGCCCCTTCTCTGGCGGCTGCGCTTTCGGCGCCTCCGCCGCCACCAAAAGAAAAGACACCATGTCCTAACCACTCTGTCTTCAGGATCTTGGAACCACATACTCTTGCGTCGGTGTGATGCAAAAGGGCAAGGTTGAGATTCTCGTCAACGACCAGGGTAAGTCTCAACCGTCAGAGCTTTCCAAGCTCTTCCCAGGCTTCCTGCCCCCACCTGGCCTCAGCTCCAGACAGCCAAGCTGACTTTGTCCATCACAGGTAACCGTATCACTCCGTCTTATGTCGCTTTCACCGAGGAAGAGAGACTCGTCGGTGACGCCGCCAAGAACCAGGCCGCGGCCAACCCCCAGAACACCATCTTTGATATCAAGTAAGCTCCAACCCTGCCTCCAAACACTTGAGACACAAACTGACCAATGGCAGGCGATTGATTGGCCAGAAGTTCTCCGACAAGAGCGTCCAGTCCGACATCAAGCACTTCCCCTACAAGGTCATTGAGAAGGATGGAAAGCCTATCGTCGAGGTCGAGGTCGCCGGTTCCCCCAAGCGCTTCACCCCCGAGGAGGTTTCTGCCATGATCTTGGGCAAGATGAAGGAGGTCGCCGAGAGCTACCTTGGCAAGAAGGTCACCCACGCCGTCGTTACCGTTCCCGCCTACTTCAACGACAACCAGCGCCAGGCCACCAAGGATGCCGGTATCATTGCTGGTCTCAACGTCCTTCGCATTGTCAACGAGCCCACTGCTGCCGCTATCGCCTACGGTCTTGACAAGACGGACGGTGAGCGCCAGATCATTGTCTACGACCTTGGTGGTGGTACCTTCGATGTCTCCCTGCTCTCCATCGACCACGGTGTCTTTGAGGTCTTGGCTACTGCCGGTGACACCCACTTGGGTGGTGAGGATTTCGACCAGCGCATCATTAACCACTTCGCCAAGGCCTACAACAAGAAGAACAGCGTCGACATCACCAAGGACCTCAAGGCCATGGGTAAGCTCAAGCGTGAGGCCGAGAAGGCCAAGCGTACCCTCTCTTCCCAGATGTCCACTCGCATTGAGATCGAGGCCTTCTTTGAGGGCAAGGACTTCTCCGAGACTCTCACCCGCGCCAAGTTCGAGGAGCTCAACATGGACCTCTTCAAGAAGACCATGAAGCCCGTTGAGCAGGTGCTCAAGGACGCCAAGGTCAAGAAGGAGGACGTTGACGACATCGTTCTCGTTGGTGGCTCTACCCGTATCCCCAAGGTTGTTAGCCTCATTGAGGAGTACTTTGGCGGAAAGAAGGCCTCCAAGGGCATCAACCCCGATGAGGCTGTCGCTTTCGGCGCCGCCGTTCAGGGTGGTGTCCTCTCCAACGAGGTCGGCGCTGAGGACATTGTCCTCATGGACGTCAACCCCCTGACTCTGGGTATCGAGACCACTGGAGGTGTCATGACCAAGCTCATCCAGCGCAACACCCCGATCCCTACCCGCAAGAGCCAGATCTTCTCCACCGCCGCCGACAACCAGCCCGTCGTCCTTATCCAGGTCTTTGAGGGTGAGCGTTCTCTTACCAAGGACAACAACCAGCTTGGAAAGTTCGAGCTCACTGGCATCCCCCCCGCGCCCCGTGGCGTCCCCCAGATCGAGGTTTCCTTCGAGCTCGACGCCAACGGTATCCTCAAGGTCTCTGCCCACGACAAGGGCACTGGCAAGCAGGAGTCCATCACCATCACCAACGACAAGGGCCGTCTCACCCAGGAGGAGATCGACCGCATGGTCGCCGAGGCGGAGAAGTACGCTGAGGAGGACAAGGCTACCCGTGAGCGCATTGAGGCTCGCAACGGTCTTGAGAACTACGCCTTCTCCCTCAAGAACCAGGTCAATGACGACGAGGGTCTCGGCGGCAAGATTGACGACGAGGACAAGGAGACTGTAAGTTTACTCATACGCCTTGAACAGTGGCCACAGATTACTAACGAAGCATTCAGATCCTCGAGGCTGTCAAGGAGACCACCGACTGGCTTGAGGAGAACAGCGCCACCGCCACCGCCGAGGACTTCGAGGAGCAGAAGGAGAAGCTGTCCAACGTGGCCTACCCCATCACCTCCAAGATGTACCAGGGCGCTGGTGGTGCTGGCGGCGAGGATGAGCCCCCCAGCCACGACGAGCTTTAAATCCATAGATTTGTTGTTGCTTCGTTCGGGATTTAAAAAGAGACATTGCCCAAAGATATTCCATGATGCAATTTTCGTCTCTGGTGTTGGCAGGTTGATCGGCGTCGGCAGCATGAAGCATGACATGACTTCACTATTGTGTACACTAAACGCGCATAAATGAGGACGTATTGAACACTTTTGAGTCTTTCGCTTTCCACGGACGTGATTTAGTGAAATGCTCCATACCGGTGGTGAATTGTTCGGATGAGGAATTTATGAAAGCGCTGGGAGGGAACAAGGTGATACTTCGGCTCCTTTTCTGTTTTATATAGTCCCTTGGCTCCTCCCCTAGCAAACTACAGGTTCGATGAATGTCACGGATTCAAAAGCTATCAAGGATTGTTGCTGGGCCTAGCCGACAGTAATTTGTAGGAATCCCTTGAGGAGGGGCTTTGACAGCCACTGTGGCTATGGCTGAACAAACACAGGTGCCGGCATTCTGTGGATGTCACAGCATATATGTACGGCCGGAGCGCCTCGCACTCTGACCTATGGCCTGAGGTGACGGGATGATGGCCTTTCCGCAAGCCTGGCGTTGCGGATAGGCTGGAGATGAAAGACGCCAACCAATATGATGAACAGGTCGCAAGAAGGTTAAGATGGGAGATTTCCCAGATGTTTTCTTCTCTTCTCTACGTGGAGGAAACCTCACCATGGGCTGTTGAACTAACAAATTATGAGAGCGCGGCCGATGTGAAACGGGGAGTCATCATCGAGGCCAAGAACGTCATCCGCCATGCCAGCTCCCGACACAACCACACTTCAGGGAAAGCAAATTTCTCCGTTTCTCGAGACAATGGGTGCTTTCATGAGGTATCGGATTCAAATGATTCGGAGCATCCTGGCACTTGTGCGCGTAGGCATGTTTGAGGGGGGAGGTGATGTGGCGACACTACCTTACACGCACCATTGCAGGAAGGCGATATAGATGACTTGAAACCACCAGACCATCACATACGACCATACCCACTGGAGAACTCGGGATCCCGTCCGCTCTCCCATAGATAAGCCAGTGAGGGCCGGATTAGTAGTTGGGTCGGTGACGACCAGCGAATACCTGGTGTTGTATGTTATTTTGTCATTTTGTTTTGAGACGGAGCCGATGGAATGTTGATGGAAGAAACATGATGTTGTCTGTCACCGGATTGCTAGAATGTAGGTTCTTCCCAGCAGCGTACGGTATCCTCCATTTTCTTATGCTGCTACTAAACCCGTCGAGAGTCAAGACGGCCCAAAGGAACGATATGCCTTGCCTACATCTCTGTGTCTGCTCCCTGCCACTGGTGCCACCAATTAAGCTCCATGACCCCCTCACTGCACCTTTCCACCCCTGAGATGCTGCTCAATCCATCTTCCTGCAGCTTTGGTGCTGCTGTTTGATGGATGTGATGCCAGCCGGGTTGGACGTCCTTCCTAGAGACATGATCAATATGGAATACGTTGGGGAGGGGAAGGGAGGGGGGCGTCACATCACTCCTGAAGGACTTACCGTCGATTGCTTTTCTGCTTCCCTACTACACCATCACGGATCGTCGGGTTCTCGGTCGCCTGCGAGCCGGCTCACTGATCACTCCTTCTTCCGTTATCCTTCCTGCCGTGACGATGCGCGCCACTCTTGCACCGCCATGCCTCTGATCCATCCTGCCACCGTCTCGTGCCTCCCTAACAGGATGCCAGTGCTGCCTTGTTTGGTTCGCCGGGAAAGACCACTCCTTCTGCTTCTTGCATTTTCCCTGTCCTCCATGTTCTGGCTGATCGAGGGCCGCCCAGGGACACGAATGGGAAGGTGCTTGGCCACCTTCTGCGAGCCGGCTCCCTGGCCACTGCTCCCTCCGTCACTTCCTGCCATGCTTTTGGTCCGGCCGCCGTCTTGAACCTCCTTGGCAGGAAGTCAGTGCTGCCTTGATCGGTTCGTCGGGAAAGATCACTCCTTCTGCTTCTTACCACCGGTCTCCATGTTCTGGCTGATTGGGGCCCGCCCTGGAAGGGTATAAATGTCTGCCCATCCCCCCAGAGTCTCCTCCTCCTCCTCTTCTTCTTTTCCTCTCCACGTTGATCTGGTCCTTGGTTGACCAAGGCTGTGTGCCGCAAGCTGATCAAGAGAGCTTGGGCACGACGGACCTGGCGGTCCCCCTTTCACTAACCCCGCCAGGCTTCGAAGGTAAGGCGGCAAGTCCTGCTGCTGTGAGGTTGTTATCCATCCTGTACCCATCTTCTTCACCTACCTACTCACGCAACAGGCTGCGTGCCGCACGTTTGACGTTCTTCTTCTTTTCCTCACGAACTTCTGGTAGTCGGCTTCCGCCGATTTCAGCCGTGTGCCGCAGGCTGATCAAGAGAGCTTGGGTCATGACGCTCTTCTTCTTTTTCTCTCCATGCTTGATCTGGGTCTTGTTTGGCCTCGACTCGGGGCTGCTTGGCCTTGACATGGTTCGACCTGGCCGTGTGCCGCGAGCTGATCAAGAGGGCTTGAATCATGACGTTCTTCTTGTACTTTTCATGCTTGATCTTCTTGGGAGTGGTGTACACCTTCTGTAGGCCTTCGGTTCTTGTACTCTGGGATTTGGGTCGTAATGCGATAGGAAATGGTTCTAAGGAAGATGAAAGTGGTGGGAGATCTCCAGTGGGCGATGCAGCTTCTTATAGGAATAGACATGATGTTGGTGCAAAAATTGTCTTTTAGCACCTTGAAGGGGCTGGTGAGTCACTGCCCATGTTCACGTCCTCGTCCACGGTTGCTAGCAAGCTTGTGTGTCGTCAGGGTTTGCGGTGCCACAAAGGTTAGGGAGGACCAGACGCACAGCGAATCGTGGCTACAGAAGATCATTATTAAACTTCATTGCAAAAAGCCCACGCCGTAGGTCGTGGCGTTGACTTGGATCCAGCCGGGTAGCCAGTATCCCTTCTGCCATTGCGATTGTTGTACGTGAGTAGAAACTCTGGTCCAGCTGCCGGGAGCATGTGAACGGAACTTGCTAGCATAATAGTGTAAAAGAGAACCTTGCCTGGTCCGGATCCGTGGACGATGGAGATGGTGCCCAGGCCCATGCATCGTAGTAGATGGTTTGGTCTGCGGACAACGAGGTCAACCGATTACAGCCCACCTACCAGCCTCATTGGCTGACAGGGACGGTGGGCAATCTGCAACCTCGAATCTTGCGTCTGTCTATCTACAAGGGAGCTTACCGGTTCCTCCATGCATATCATCCCCTACTCTCATATCTACACACTGACTATCGCAGTCGTCACTACTAGACTGCCAGCTTCCTTTTGCAATTCCGCCCGTCAGCACTTGGCGTATCACCTGCATACCTATTCTAGGTTAGGTAGTCCAGGTCATCCTGAAGTTCAAGGACCAATAGAATCGTCTCGATGCATCGCCAGTCCCGCTGTCAGATGTGGTATCGGCCATTCGTGGCAGCCCAAAAATCCACATCTTGGTCTCGCAATGCCATCTTCGCTGATGTTGTCCCCGCGACATTTCACCGCCAGCGGCGTCTCAGCCAAGATATTTAACCGCCACATGCTATAAACATGTCGCTTTGCCAAGTCTGTGCAAAGCTCGATATCGAGCAACTGGACGGGACAGACGTTCGCTTTCACCCCAATCTTAAGACCCTCCAGCAGAGCGCTGCAGCAGGATGCCCCTTCTGCAATCTTTGCTATACCCGCGTCATAGAAGATTCCAGCCGCAGCATCACCGACGATCTTCTCAATGATCGGGTACCAGAAGGCTACGAGAAGGAGCCCTTCTTCCCCAGCGTCTGGCTTCATGGCGAAGTGAGGCAGGCCAACCGCGGTGTCGCCAAAGAACTCCCAGGGTGTGCTATTTGGATCTCATGTGGAAGGCTGTATCCGGACGGTGGTCAAGGCGAAACAAACCACCCTGGCATGCCGTTTGCCTCGCGTCTGTCTGTGTTCGCGTAAGTCTTCTTTCCAGGGTGAGTTTCTCTATGTTGGTACCTTGCACGGAAGCTGACTATTCGCAGAAGCGACTCAACGCCAGCGGCGTTGAAGTATATTGAGCGTTTCTCGACTGCAGATCACGATCCTAATCTCTACGTGCAGTTGGCCGGTTGGCGCATGAAAAGATGCAAAGCTTCTCACAAGCTCTGTAAGCCGAGGTCGTCCGAGATGCCAACTCGCGTCATTGCGGTAGGCCAAGCTGGCCAAAATCCGCGACTCATGGTTACGAATGGCCTACAAGAGCCTTACTTGGCCCTGTCTTATTGCTGGGGCCCCGGGAGAGATACCTTCAGCTTGACCCATGAGACTAAAGACGAGCTTTTCGGCGGCGTCACGGAAGGAAAACTAACAAAAACTCACCAAGAGTCCATCCACTTTGCGCGCGCTCTGGGCATCGAATACGTCTGGATCGACGCACTCTGCATCATACAAGGCGATGCTGATGACTGGACTTTCGAATCGCAACGCATGGCCCACGTTTACGGCAATGCAGATTTGACCCTGATCGCCGGCCGTTCGGAGGATGCTCGCGACGGTTTCATCACGAACAGACTTGAGCAAAAGGTCCCACCGTGTGCCCTGCCACTCGCTCCAAACACAAAGGACACAGTCAATGTCTGCCTTCCAAGGTCTCACACTTATGGTCCGGTATCTACGCGGGGATGGTGTTTCCAGGAAGAAAAGCTCTCGACGCGGGCCGTCATATTGGGACAGGAGCAAATCATCTCCCAATGCCGCAGCGAAACGAACTGGGAGGACGGCCAAGTCAATTTCGCAGATCTCAAACCCACCTTTCTTATCCCGGGCTTCTTTACCGGCGCCACGCACTCGGCGGCCGATAAAGAGACCACCCTCTCGATGTGGTACGAGTTCGTCGACACGTACATGATGCGTGATCTATCGAATCCTCACGACATCTTCGCGGCCATCGCCTCCATCGCGGGACTTGCCCGAGACGTGCTGGGGTCCCGCTATCTCGCCGGGTTATGGGAGGACGATTTGGTGAGAGGCCTCCTGTGGAAACCACGTCACCAGGTGAACGGATTCTTCAAAGGGCCGCTGACACGCCCGAAGCCGACCCCCTTCGCGCCGGTGCCGGTGGTCCGCGCTCCGTCGTGGTCCTGGGCGTCCGTCCAAGGGCCCGTCCGCCGCTTCTACAAATTGAAGGGATCGAAGATGTTTCAGGATGGCGAATACGTCAAGATCAAACCCAGGCTAGGGAAGAAGAGGTGGGCGGCGACGGACGACTGCGGCGTCGCGGCGCTCCATATGCCGCATTGCGAGCTCCAGATCCTGGGGCGCACGGCAAAGGCTGTTATTGTCAAGACGGGCGTCGCCGAGTGGTTCGCGGCCGACAAGTCGAGGAAGCGATGGCTACCTTACAGCAAGATGCTAAACTTCGCTGTCTTGCTCGCCTCCGCCGAGAGGAATCCGGACGCGGCCGGCTCGGATGACGGTGTAGTTGCGGTTGGGGCGTTTGACGTGGCCGAGGAAGCAGGGCTGTTCGAAGAGGTCTGGTGCCTTCCGCTGATTGAGAAAGAGGGGTTGATGGTTGTCCAGAGCGAGACGAAGTGGAAGCGAGTCGGGTGGTTCGTTCTGAGAGATGAGTCCTGGTTCGAGGGCAGACTCGAGGTTGAAGTTGATCTCATCTGACGTGATATTAATGTCTGATCTCAAAGAAAGATGAATACAGAAACACAACTTTGAACATTTCCGAGCTACAAAGGACGCATAGAACTAGTAGTAGCAGGTTTGGAACAATGCTACTTGCTGGATATGATCACATCGTCGAATGATGGGTAGTTCGCAAGGGCCAGCGTTAAGGAAGAACTCTCTCGGCTTCTCTTTTCAAATAGTTGTAGCCCCTGATCGCCCTTCAGTTCGGATGCTTCCAGACCACCCACGCCAGAATGAGCTGGAGAAGACCAACAACAAATGAGAGGAAACCGAACAGCGCCGCCAAGAACAGTCCAACAATGGCCACCATCAGGGCGTTCCGTTCAGAGGTGTGTCTCTCGAGCCATGAAACCACCGGGTTTGTCGGAGGCGGACGTTTGATAGCGTCGTGAAGTTTGGCCAGGCGGCTGCCCCAGTACTCGAAGACCATATCCGGCGGCAGCGTCCGAACGAAATCGATCAGCTTTGCCTCTTGGTCGAAGGAGTGCTTCCTGATCATCTTTTGCAGCAGAGAGTATGACTTGTCATCCTCTGTGTAGATAATTGGGAACAGGACGGTATGGACTGTGAGGAGTGTTTCAAGCAGTAACCTCGGCGGCAGTGTACCTCTACAACTTGTCAATAGAATCTAGGGCTTTCTTGGAACATGGGACTTACAGAGATAGGCTCTCCTCAAACCCAAGCTCCAAAGACTGGTCTTTTGTGATGGCCAGATGCGCTCTGAGGAAGAACAGTTGGTGGAACACACTCAGGGTTTTGGTACTCGTATCGTATGCAAGGTGATCCAGCAAGTTGTTGGTCGGCCTGATCGTTATATCATACCTTTTCGCAAGCTTCCAGGCTTTGAGAGACTTCTTTTGAATCATGGTCTCTATAACCTTCTCCTCGTCGTCTTTGGTAGCACGACGCTGTTGGGTGAAGGCTTCTTGTACGTAGGCAGCGAAGCGGACGTCTCCATCCCATTTGTCCCGAATGAAGTCGTTACGTTCGAGCCCCACGGCAAAGTAGTCTCCTGGTGAACAGTCTATCATGAATGCAATCGAGACGATCAGCTTGGAAATGTTCTTCTTTTCTTTGTCGTTCAGACTTCCAGTGCCCATGAACTCTGTGATGAACCCGTCGACTGTCAGAGAGGGGTTCTTGCGGAGGGTCTTGACACAGCTGACAACATCTGTATGACACTTAAGCGTCTGAGTTCCGATGTGAATGATGGCATCCCCCGGATCCTCTGGGCACACCAAAGAACAATAGTGGTCGAAGTACGCTTTCGATTCTGGGCCATTCCAACGGTGAGCAAACTCTTTGCCAAAGATTGAAGTTGCTATTTGCTTGCGTTCTTCGTCGTTTGGGTGGAACATGTTTGCTTGTTGACTAGCTAACTGTAATGTATTATTTTTGGAACGAGCGTTTTGGAAGTAGGATCCCTTGGGCCCTCACGATATCATGATCAGGCTGTACCCATAATCAGACTGCAACCTCCGTCAAAGACCTCAGTGCGGTAAAGCATTCCGTGGCGCAAGTCTACTGGCTGAGATGTCGCAATGCCACCACAATCTGCCGCATCATCCTGCACATCGCCTCGTGCGTCTCGATGTATCTACCTACGTAGGTAATGATTGGTCCGCATAGCCACGTAATTTGTGCCTTTTGCCATGGAAGGCCTCGAAGCCCATTCCCATCTTAGTCGTCCCCCTATCCCCCTCGGCTCAACTTTTCCCCCATTAAAACCATGTTTATTAATATTCTCTTGACTTGCAAACATCATCAACATCCATCAACACTGTGCTAAATCAAGCCTCAAATTATGGGGGAAACTTCGCAAACTGTACGGCACAGGTATGTTTTTCATCGGATTGAAGCTGCATTATGGGGCAGAACCTAAGTCTTATCGTCTTAGCCGGGCCCGAATCCTCCGCAACGTGGCACATCAGCTAGGTCACCTAAGGCTGGAATCCAAACAGGACCAACGTTCAACTGATTCACCATCAACACTATCCGATCGAGGAGCAGAGAAACTTCCTATAAGATTGTCGCAGCAACACTCTGCACCTGTTCCTCCGCTTTCTCAGACGTCCGCTTCAACGGAAGGGGGTGATAATTTCGTCAAACCACCGGAAGTTTCTGCGCAGACAATCAACCATACTGAAAATCCAAGTGAAGTGTGCACTGTTCAAGATTATTCGAACGACCTGGAAGGAAAGTCGTTTGAGATACAATCTGGAACTCTAGGGGAAAATTACGACCCCAACTCTCATTTGACGCCTAAGGTTGGGTGCAGAAACGGGGACGTTGGTCTCCATGAAGCATCAGCCGTCGTTGAATCAAGTAAGGGTGTGGTATCAGACCAGCCTCGGCTGGAGGACTTCGCATCGCCCGACAACAAGAGCGAAGATGATCCGTATCGTGAGCCTCGGGAAATTCCCAAGCATCGACCACCAATATTCGTCTATCCGCACAGCGGTGACAAGATCCCCCAAGCGTTCCGGCAGAGATTTGAGGAAGTTATCAACCTTTTCATGCACAACACCAGGAACAATGCCCAACTGAGGGACAGCACACCGTTCATAGACTACACGCTCAGAATATGTGGTCAATCGCCCGAAGACTCTCATCCATCCATCCTCGTCTTTTGTCGACAAAAAGATTTCCAGCCGCTCAAAGATCTTCTATCAAAGGACCGCTTGCGATTTCAATACTGCCGCAGGCGATCTGCCATGAGAGACTCTTGGAAAGGATGGTCAACTTTGCGGAGACCTGCTGCCTCAGATCACAACGTACCGCTATTTGACCTCTTTTTTTGGCGCAGTCGTCAGCCAAGGGAGCTTCTTTGGGGAATACAAACAAAGGCTCTCATCCGCCAAGAACCATTTGATTCTAGACACAAAGTCGACATATCGATGTGCGCCGCTCGAGTGATACATACAGCCAATGGATTCCGTCACTCTACCCTCGGATACGTATTGCAGATGGGCTCGGATTATTACGGAGTGACAGCAGCTCATACGTTTAGGGGTGTTGAGTATGAAGAACCACCAAAGGACGGCAACCAATCAGATTTAATACATACCGAGCCTATGCCGACGTCCAGACATAAAATCTCAACGCAAGCCGACCTTCCCAACGATGACCATAGCACTGGGGTTTTGGGCGACGATGAGAGGTATCTTGTGGATGACGGAGAGTACGACAGCTTTACAGACGAGGACAACGACAACTCAGTCGATGAAGAAGAAGACCGAAAATACACAGTGCATTTTCCGCAACTTTCCGAGTCCAGGGCTCTTGGTGAGCTTGATCTAGATTGGGCCTTGATCAAGCTTGATGACCCAGGCGATTGGCGACCAAACGTAATCGGAGACAACGAAAGCCAAACTAGATTCATCTTCTTGACAGACTTTTATGACAGAATATCCGGAACGAGAAACAACAGTTATCATTGCTCCTGCCAATGAGCCGCCGGTTGTCGGTACTCTTCGCTCGATCCCAGCTATACTCGGAGGGGTAAACGGAAGCGTTCCATCGATCATGTGGATCGTGGCTATCAATGATAATAAGCGTTAGTGCATCGACTCAAGCATAAAATAGGGACTGATGTGTCTTCAGGTCTTGCTAAGGGAGCCTCTGGTTCGGTAGTCGTGGACGCTTGGACTAATCAGATCTTTGGCCATGTCGTAGCCTCCAACCCCTTAGGTGAGGTCTATGTCAGTCCTGTCATAGGTCTCTTGGGTCATCTGGAACGGCGTTACAGCGAGACACAAATCAGGGCGCCGGAACCACGAGTAGCCTTGGAGAATCTGATTATGTTTCACACTTCCCACGGTCACGACGATATTGCGGAGAAACTCATAAGACACCTGGCGAGTCTTGAAACCGCCAACGACACTGACCGTTTGGTACATCTGCTACATCGAGCAATTAGATACAGAAATATGGAACAAGTCAAGAAGATCCTTGGCGAAGGGGTTGAACTGAACAAGACACGCCGCAATGGACAACTTCCGCTGACCTTTGCATCGGAAAAAGGCTACAAAAACATCGTTCAGCTTTTGATCGACAAGGGAGCCAATCCTGCGATGAAATCTGGTGACAAAGGGTGGACTGCATTACATTTTGCATCGGACAACGCTCATGTGGAGGTGGTAAACGTCCTCATAGATGGTGGAGCTGACGTGAGCACCGGCGACCGATATGGACAGACACCATTGCACATCGCATCTTACAGCGGTCATGTAGATGTGGTAAAACTCCTCATAGGTCATGGAGCCAACGTGGACTCTTACAACCTGTCTGGACGAACAGCATGTCACCTCGCATCGTACAGCGGTCATATGGCTGTGGTAAACCTCCTCATAGATTATGGGGCTGACACGAACTCTGTCGACAGATATGGACAGACAGCATTGCACTTTGCATCAGAATACGGTCATGCGGGGGTGGTGAAACTCCTCATAGACCACGGGGCTGACATGAACTCTGGAGGACTAGCTGGGTGGGCACCACTTGTTTTGGCCTCTCGCCGAGGCCATGAGCAAGTCGTTGAAATGCTTCTTTCAAACGGGGCCAACTTAGCTGGGGCGATCAAGACCGAACCAAGAGTGACACAGGCTGGAGCAGTCGAAGACTTTGAAGACTCTGAAGACTCTATCCAGCACGCAAGGAGCTGGCTTAAGCCTAGGAATCGGCTTCACGATCAGCAGAGAATGGATAACTTTGCTGCTACGACTAGCACGGTATGGGTTCAATACAGTCCAGAAAGTACCAAGCGCGCAATGGATGCGGATGATTTGCGGACTCTTGGTGGGGGTTCGGACCTAAAGAGCAGAGCTGGTGCAGAGAAACCACAAAGGGGGCACATTGGTGGGTTTCCAGACTTCAGAAGCAGAGCTGGTACAGACAGATCACGGAAAAGGGCACGTTGATGATGGATACAATCTGAAAGCTGTTTATGAAAAAAGGGTTTGGAGCATCATGGAATTTAGGAGAAGAGTGAAGTGTACATTGTTGCAACCCGCCATCGCGTTCGTTTCCTAGCAAGAGTTGACTTTTTAGGTGTTCCTTTTCATATTGTCGATATAAATTTATGCGGTTATTGGTCTTTCTAAATGCGCTCTATTGATCGTTTTTGCTCATCATGGTGGAACACTTCTACCTCGTCAGGTTTGCCCCGTCTACTTCAAAGCGCGCATCCATGGGCCACGGGTCTTTAGTCCTCTTAGTTCTGGTCACACGAGTAAAGTCAGCGTCAAATAACACATTCATTCACGCAGGTGTCGGTATATGAATGGACAAGAAACCAGAGGACATCATCAAGACGTACTTCAAGTCAGCCCCAGGCGACATCTTCGCCGCATAGTGCCGCAAAAGCCGATAGAACCACGTCGACCCCAGACCAACAGACCCAACCCACGACGCCGCGGTGGCCATCTTCTCCGACCTGGGCACCCGCATCCTGGCATACTCGTCGAGGGCCGCTCGAAGGAGGTCGCCCTCCGCGCCTGAGGCCGCTCCGGTTCCGACGGCCGCGGGGCCGCAGTGCTTCAACAGCATGCTCGCGAGGACTGTGGCATCTTCGATCGCGAAGCCCGTCCCCTGGCCGCTGGTGGGGAGCATCAGCCGCGCAGCGTCGCCGAGGAGGACGACGTCGCCGCCGCCACCGCCAGGGGCGCTCCACCGGATCTCGTCTTCTTTCCAGACCCGTTGGCGCAAGGGGGTGTGGATGATGCGGTCCGCCGAGTCCAGCATCGTCTTGAAGTCGCCGGCGAACGGGTGGCGGAGGCGCAGGTGGGCGCGGAGGATGGCGATGGTGATGGATCTGGGGTACTGGCCAGGCGCGATGGCGGCGTGCCACTGTTCGTCGATCCTTTTCACATCTGTGGGTTGATCATCCATGTCTTTCGAAGCTGTGGTGTAGTCTTCTGCCTGGTCTGCTCGGGGTTCTGGCGGCGTCTGTTCTGGGAGGATTAGGTCCCAGCGGAACATGCCTCTGGGACATGGCCCCGTGGCCAGAAAGCCCTGCGGCAGCCACACGGAATGTGATTCGGAGAACGGACGCTCAGGTACGTGCGAAGCGGGCATTTTGTCTACGGAGGATATGCCGTAGATGCCTGTCATGCCCATGTGATCCGGCAGCCAGCGCCGCTCCGAAGTATGCGGGTCGCGGAGGTTGAGGATGTGGCGGCGGACATCGGAGTACCCGCCGTCTGCGCCAACGAGAAGGTCGACATCAAGGTGCGTGCCATCGGCGAAGCCTACACGAGTTTGGCCGCCTCTCTCTCCTGTCCTGTTGCTGACAGAGGCGAGATGCTCAAAACGGACGGCCTTTTTGGACCACCTCACTTCTCCCCCTAGCTCGCGCACGCGGTCGACGAGGAGGAACTGCAGGCCCGCACGCTCAAAGTACATGGCGCCCATCTGCATGTCGTGGGACCAGAACCCGTTGACCATCGTCTTGAGGTGCGTGAGCGGGGCGTCCGCGTCACGGTCCAGAGACGAGGGCCCGGACCAGAGGGTCAGGTCGCCGCATTCGTAGCCGTGTTTACGGATGGCGTCGCCGAGGCCGAGGGCCAGGAGGGGGTGTAAGCCGTTTGGGAGGAGGGCCACCGAGGCGCCGGCGCGCTGGTGTTGACGGTGGTAGGTTGACGGCGAGGATGGAGACGAGCTTCCATCGCCGGTGACCTGGACCGGGGGCGGGGACCGGTCGAAGAGAACCGGGCGGAAGAGGGTGCGGAGAACGGGATGGGACAGGAGGTGTAGTGCAAGGGTCGGGCCGGCGATGGCGGCGCCGCAGATACCCACTACTCTCGGTGCCGGAAGTGTCATAGCGGGACTGAGGTCAATATTACCTACAATGCGGGGAACGGAACGGATTCACATTCCACAAGCATGCGTGACGAGAACCACGAGGCAATGACGGCTGTGGCTGCCGAGTGTAACCAACGACAAATGTAGCTGCCGCGAGGAACTGTCGACCACTCGAGGACTTTATAATAACGTGTGTTTTACAAACAATGAATGTGCTCTCGTTTAACGACCTCGCTACGTTGGCTCCATTTACGCTTTCAGGAAATACCAAGTACATGTAAGCAGGTCGAAACCGGCATCCAACATTCCAGAGCTGATGCCACAAGAAAGATTCGGCCAATGGGAACCCCATGTTGGCAGTCAAGCCTGGCGCGTGGCCACCGCAGGTCTGCATCCTTCGTAAAAATGGCGACGCCCGGGCCGTAAAGAGACAGACGATGGCCGTCCTACTACATACATGCGCGGCCCGGGCCCGGCATTGACTCGCCGCGGCTCGTGTTGCGTCGCACCCCACGTCTGCGTGACAATGCATCTCATTCGGATTGATAAATCCATGGAGGCATTCTGTATGCCTAGAATATGACGATAAACACATGGCTGTCTTTTAGAACCCGGCTCGGATCGAAAACTACGATTGGATCTCAAGACGCTCAACGCAGCAATGTGGGAGGGTTTTGTGTGTAAGTAAAAGTCGACGGGCTTGGTCATTAAGGTCATTGTGGCTGGTGTGGCTTGGGGTGCACAGATCACACCACAAGACCACTTTCGGCTAACCAGATTGAGTCAATGCTTAATAATTGGCAAACTTGGCAATTTTATTATCAAATCCGATATGGTGTCCGATATGGTGTAGTGGCCAACATGATGCCCTCTCATCTGTGTGAGAGGTTAGGCATAGCCCCGAGTTCGATTCTCGGTTTCGGAATATTAACTTTTGGGTTTTGTTCCTCATCCATCTCTGTTTTGCAAGGGAGGACAGACAGGATAGGTCAATACTATTTGTCCTTGCAATTCATTGTTAGTTACTACGATCGTCTAACTTTATTTTTGATGATCTTCTGGCGATCGTTCCTTTATTATAAATAGTAGACCGAACGATGCCGTCGTATTTTAATGATGATATGCGAACCATAGGTACATAAGAGAATCGAATAAACAACAATCCTCGGCCATGGACAGACCAAGTTTCAAGCTGGCCAGACGAGTCGCCCACACCGTCATGTTCGTTCCGAGACCATGTAGAACTGTGAGATTCTGCCCCATCTCCGCCAAGGACGATTCTCCCGTGTTGTGCGACAAAGCTGAGGTTACACGAACGATAGGGACTCAAGGGAGCGAGGGTCAGCCTTCAGCCGTCAACCGACCGCCAACCGGTCCCAGCCTCTCCCGCCGTGCCCTGCCCGAGAAGCACGTCCCAAGTAGAGAACACGGTCAAAGCAAACACGAGAGACAAAGACAAAAAGGCCCACCAGATGGGGGTTTGGAATTTGGTAAAGTCTGACCGTTCCCTCGCCGATCACGCGTGGCCCGTCAAGGGTCGCCTGGGCCATTTGTCTTATGACAGCCGCCCCCCTCGGACAGAAATAGGTACCGGCCGAAGGACGGATCGGCGTGCTCCGGGGGGGGGGGGGGGGGGGGGGGGGGGGGGGGGGGGGGGGGGGGGGGGGGACGAACGGAGAAGAGACGTGCCTCCATACCGACAAGCAATTGGGACCCCACCGCGCAGAGATTTTCGGGAGCAACTCTGGAGGCCAAAAACACAATACGGATATCTTGGGAATAACGAAAACAAAACAAAAAACCCCCGATCGTCGGCGCGGGGCGGGGCGGGATCGGCGCCCTACGTGCACTCTCTCTCAGGAAATGGGATATCCGCTTGAACCCTCATCTTATACGAGATGGTTTCCTCATCGGGGCTCGTTGAGGGGCGGGAAGGGCCCACAAGCGGGAAAGGAAAAACGAAAGAACAGAACAAAGAAGCAGCTCGCCTGGTAATCCCATTTCGAGTGGTATCGCAAAGTCGGTGCCGGGCAAGAAGACGCTCCCTCACACCATCCCCCCTGTTCGTCATATCAGTAGGGTATCAAGATCAACGCATCCCCCCCTCTCCGCTTCACCATCTTCGATTTGCGATCTGCCTGGAGAGGACCGTATGTAAAGGACGGCGGTGCCGCGGAAAGTCTCGAGGTAGACCTTGCGAGCCACCGCGGGTCCACCTATCGGCCTATTGAGATCTCTTTCCCCTTCGTCGCGGCTGGGAACGGGCGTGCACTGTCTGAAGTCCTGTCCCTGCTGAGCCATTGCCGCCCACCGTCCGTCGATCGCCTGGGCGGATGGTAAGCAAGGGGAGCAGGCTATTTGATATCAAAAGACAGGGGGTGGGGAGGGAAGAGCACAAACATCAGCACACCAAGCCTGTTCCAGACATTCATGTGCCGCTCTCAATGTCGGTACTGACGAACCGTATGATGTACCGGGCGGGAGAGAGAAAGAGAGAGACATACTACGGATAGTGTAAATACTATTTGGTGTACAGCAGGTCGTACAGTACGTACGATAGGCGCATGGAGTCTCAGACACACCTAAGTAAGTCGCGCGTCCGCTGTAGTGTATGTAGGTAATGTAGTATGTATCCCTTGCCTCCTTGTCTTATTGCCTCGCTGTCTGCCTGCCTGTTGTTTGCGGTCGGTGATCGCCCGTCAGAGCGCAGCCCAGCAGCCCACAGCCGGCGCGCGGAACGCCTACACGCACACGCGCGTTCGTTCCCATCCCACACCCGGTGCGACCCTCCATCGTACCGGCTCGCCCTCCTCCCCTTAGGTTAGGGGGAGATTCACAACGGTCGTTTCTGTTGGCGTGTCAATGTGCGCGTGTCACGTGTGCGGTGTGTGCGTGTTGCTGCCAAATCAAGCCGTCTTGGCTCCAATCTCGCTCAGGGTTCTCTGGAGCCGTCAGTTGGTCCTCTCTGGGTATTCGTCCATTACCCCCTATTTCGGTCTGTTCAGAAGTGGAACGGTCGGGCCGTCTCTTCGGTCGCCCGTCCGCACGGTGTCGAGAGAGGCATCCCTCGCGAATACGTTAAACCATCTATGTACATTACCGTGCAATTACATACAGAATACGGCGGGCGGATGGGACTGACGCATTGCTGCTCGCGAGTCGCTCCCCCCCCGGCTGGTCCCTTGCAGAAAAGTAAAAGGAACTTTGGCACCTCGAGCGGCCGGGGACCGGTCCGTTTTTTCTTTTTGGTTTTCTTCCAATGCAAGGAACGGGCAACGTACCTAGTGGGGATGGTGTGCCCGTCCGTACCGAGCCTCACCCAGCAGGGCCGAAAAGGATCTTGACCCATCATTCCATAACACCTTTGCAGGCAACGACAGTAACCGATGAATATACTTGGTACGGGTACGAATCCCTATCGCCTCCTTCAACCGCCCCCGGCCCCTTTTTGTCTTATTCCCGGTCGCAGGAAAGCGAAGAGGGTCTCTCTATACCGCTTCTCAGGGACCTCAAGGGGGACTCCTGGCACGACGATATGGCGAGAAAAAATAAATTTGAAGATGAATAAATTAAAAGATTAAAAGATTAAAAAAACAAAACACCGCTGTCGAGCCCCACGTTTAATGCTCAGAGATGGCGGTGATCCCGTACCCTCCTGTCCTCGGTGTGTTGCATGCTTTGTTGTTTTGCTGCTGCTCGGTCTCGCGTGGTGGCGGTGCAAAACAACACAACGGCCGACGGTTCCCGCCCCTCCCTTGGAGAGGAAAAAAAAAAAGAAAAGTAAAACGCAAAAAAGCAAAAACAAGGGAGAAATGATCATACAGCCAGCAACAGCAATCAACAGCAATGGCGGGATGTTTACACTACTATCCGTGTAGGCTGACCACGAAATCACAAGCTGGGCGTATGTGCTGGATGTGTGGCTTTCCAACTCCTTACCTTACTCAGTATGTATGCCAAGGCTGCGCATTCGGGGAGGGAGCTCCGTGGCTCCGTTCTAAACGCACCATAAGCCTCGACGTCTGGAACCGACCTCGCCTCAGCGCGTCTTTCATGTCTCGGTTTGGACCTGACATCCAACCGAAGAGCCGGGTGCCGCCGTCACCGTGAAACACCCCCCTCGAACGGGATCGGGATCGGGTCCGATGACACTGTTTCGCAAATCACAAGCCTTGGTTTAATATGCATGCCAATGGTTATGTGTTGTGTGCGACTGATGCTTTTCAAATCTTGACATTTGCGATTACGAGTCTCGGATGCGAAGAGTCTTATATCGCTAACCAATAAACGAACCCGCCTTCGGAGCCTAAATACATACATACATACATGCAAAAAACAAATGACTGCTGCTGCTTTCGACTTATATCCGCCCTCCCCACCAAAAAAACCAAGGTTCATCATGGTCTCGCCGCAGGAGATGATGGGGGGGACGTTGAACAACAAACAAGTACGAAGGATACATTACCAGACCCACGTGAGAGCTGTTTCGTGGAAACCAGAAGGGGTGGTGGAGGGAAAAGGGGTGGGGGGTTGACCCGCGCGGGAGGATAATAGACAAATAAAAAAAAGAGCGGTAAAGGGATGTGATGATGCGCCCAAGCCGCAGCCGCCCGTGACCATCCCGCGAATAGAGGTAAAACATTCGGATATACTGCATTTATTATAAAAAAAAAATCAGGAGTCATGTCCGGCTCGCAATGTGCTCAACGAAATCGAGGCTGCCCGGCTGCTTCTTTTTTTCCACCCCTTTGGTCTTCGTTCTCCTCTCTTCCCTCACGGCCCTTCGAGCAACGGGCTTTCCTTTCCTTTCCTTTTTGTTGCTTACGCGAGGAGAGCAAAGGAGGCGGCCATGACGGAAGCCAGGACCAGTGTCAGGCTGCCGCCGAGGCCGGCGGCGGCGTTGTCCTTGCCGGCCTGCTTGGTGCCGTTGGCGCATAGCGAGGTGCCCTCGAGCGCCGAGACGGGGACGACGGCCTTGGGCTCGCCCTTGGACATGTACAGGGTGACGTTGCCGGTGCCGTCGGCCTGGCTGGTGGCGCACGAGAGGACCTCGACGACCTGGTCACCCGGGTTGAAGCCGCCGACGCTGAGCTCATACGAGTCGCCCTTGGAGCTCTTGTTGGTGATGCAGAAGACGACCTGGGCGCCGTCGGGGCCCTTGCGCAGGCACAGGTGCGTGTTCTCCACAAAGAGCTGCTCAGACGCCGTCGTCGCGAAGGCGCTGTTCATCTTCTGCAGCTGGTTGCGCGTCTTGAGGAGCGTGGACGTCATCGTGTAGATGGGCGCCTCGGTGTCGTACTTGGACTGCCAGAGGGGCTCGCGGTTGAACGGGGTAGAGTTTCCCTTGAAGTGCTGCTCCTGGCCCTGGTAAACTATCGAGACGCGCAATGTCAATAACCTGGTATGCCAACGGACTAGAGCAGTATGAGGGGGGGGGAGGGGGGGCTTACCAGTGGGGATGCCGTCAGTCAAAAGGATGTAAGCCATGGCGTTCTTGGCGAGGGCAATGTCGTCGTCGCGGACGGCGAAACGAGGCATGTCGTGGTTCTCGACGAAGGATCCGAGGGCGAAGACGTCGGTGCAACCGTCGCGAGCCTGGCTGCGCCAGTCGGCGAGCTCGTTCATGTCGCCGCCGAAGAAGACGGTGTTGAGAGGGTAGTACTCGACGTAGTTGGGCATACCGGGCAGCAGGTTCAGGGTCTGGTAGCGGCAGAAGTCGGCGGGGTAACCGGTCAGGACCTCGCCGAAGGCGAAGACTCCAGAGGCGTTGACAAAGGTGGGTAGGAAGGCGTCGTTGACGTGCTTGGCGGCATCGATGCGAAGACCGTCAATGGAGTAGTTGGAGACGAGCTCCTTGATCCACTTGCTGAACTCGTCGACGACGGGCGTGGTCTCGGTGGCCAGGTCGGCGAGGGCGACGCCGTAGGGGTACAGCCAGCAGTCCTGGTAGTTGGTGCTGTTGTCCCACTCGGTGACGTTGCAGTAGGGGTGGAAGTACTTCTCGTCGTTGAAGGGGTTGAACTTGCTGTAGTCGAGCTTGGGCGGGAGCGAATCGAGCTTCTGGACCATGTTGTTGACGACGACGTCGACCATGATGTACATGCCACGCTTGTGCATCTCTTTGACGAGGTTGTTGAAGTCGTCAGGGGTGCCGAACTTGTCGTTGAGGGCGTAGTTGTCGAGGGACCAGTAGCCGTGGTAAGCCTCGCCGACGGCGGTGTTGTCATCCATGTTCTTCACAATGGGGCTGATCTGGACAGCAGTGAAACCCATATCTGCACGTCCTTGTTAGTCGTGGTGCGGGTTGCGTGATTCGCCGTCGGCGACTGACTGACTGACCTTGGATGTAGTCGAGCTTGTTCATCAGGCCCTTCCAGGTGCCGCCGCAGAAGTTGTACAGCTCGCACTGGTGGTCAGTAGAGCCGTCATCGTGGGCGTAGCGGTCAATCATGACCTGGTAGATGGCTCGCGACTTCCATTCTTCGAGGTCGGCGGCCGAGACCAGGGCAGAGAGGGCGGAAAGGGCTGCCCACGCAAATGTTGAGGTACGCATGGTCGATTAGGTTTTACTGAGAGTGGGATTAAACGAGGGACTGCGCCGCGGATGGGCGATGAATAAACGATTGGCGTCGCGCTTGCGTGTGAGCGTGGTGGTGAAAGGAATGAATAGGGTCAGGAAAGGGTTGACACAACACGATATAGAACTTTTTTGGGGTGTAGGTAGGTAGGATGGACCGTCAGACTTGTCGGGGACTGAGCGGCGAACTGATGGATGGGGGATCCCTCCAGTGAATTGGAGCGAGTGACTGGTCCTTGGATGGCGGACTGAACTGGGCTGGACTGGGCTGGTGGACCGGATCGGGAAAAAAGGGGTGGGAGGACGGGGTAGATTAAGAGAGTGAGTATCGGTACCCGTACCTGCACAGGTACGAATAGAAATCTAGAAAGCAACGTGGAGTCGGTTTAACGGCAAAAGAAGAGGGGCCAACTGCGTAAACACGACGTTGACGAGAGGAGATCGGCACAGAGAACGGGAAAACAACGCGTGGGATACGGAACTTGATGTGCAGCCAGCCAGCCAGGCAGCCCAGTGCCTTTCTTTAATTATAAGCTATCGACATGCCCGTGTGCAGCAGTATGGGATGGTATGGATACAGAACCTGGCCTGGTGCTACGGGGGATTCGATGCAAGGTAGGTAAGGTAGGCGAGACAAGTAGGTAGGTAGACAGACAGGCAAACAGACAAGGCGTGGAGGACGAGTCCCAAGCTTAGACATGAGAGAGGAGGCACTGGAACAGCGACGGCACACTGGCTTGGAAAGGGCTTGGGAAGCAAGGCCTTGAAGGAGATGAGGGTTTCTGGCGACCTTGCCATACTCGGGGGCAGAAGTCAATGCCTCGGGATCAGATGAGCAACAAGGCCCACCGGGGAGGGGCGGACAAGCATGGCCGATAGGTGGTCGATTGGAAATTGAACCCAAGCAGAGAATATTAGTGAGTACGGGATACGATGGTCGCCACGGAGGCCAAGCCCGGGGGTGTATGAGTTTGTGTGTGTATGTGTGTGGAGTCATGGTGGTGCCCGAAAGGGGAATAGTCAGGCGGAAGACGGGTCGGCCTAAAGTGTTATATGTACCTACCTGTATATAGGTACAGCTGGGTAAGCAACGCAACGAGATGCGAATCGTCGACAAGAGAGGCGAGGCGAGAAGACGACGGCCGTGTACGAGAGAGCGATTCAATCGGATATGGGTGTGTTCAGGTATGTATGTACCTATGTATGTATGCACGAAGAAGTATGCGTGAGTGTTTGCGTGTTTGGTGTGCAAGACTGACTACCTACCTACGGTCAACGGCACAGCGAAATGGGCGGTGCTTGTTGTGATTGAAACGCCGTCCACCAATAGAATTAATTGTAAAGTGTGCTCTACCTACCTACCTCTATACGAGCTGCGTGCGCGCGCGTGCGTGTGATGGATGTGGTGTGCCGTAGCCAAGGCAGTTCGTTATTGGCAGCTTACCCTGTAGCCCGTATAGTACCTATGTATTACACTACCTACCTAGGTAGGTACTTAACTGTAGGATGGCATCTGTAGACTACCTAGTAGTAATTACTGGCGGCAAGTTGGCAAGGTAGTCGCTGTGGGAGCGGCCCAATTTGCAAAATCCTGTCTTCTCCCTGCCAAGGAAAGGAAAGGCCAGCACAGCCAACGGTGCGGCCTTGGAAGAGACCTAGTAGGTAGGTACCTAGGTAAGTAGGTAGTAGGAACGCATCCCATCCCACCTTGGGCCCAACGGGCTCTGCGCCTAGCCCGATGTGGTGTGGCGGCACTACGGCAGTGGCATCGGCGGCAATGCTAGTAATAACTTTACTTTTCTTTGTGGAAGGCTGTGTCAGGAACCTGTCATGCGCCTCGCGTCGTCAACGGTTGACGGACATGGCGGCGGGGAGCGGCCGACGTGGTTAATGTTGGCGCGATTGTTTATATATCTACTATAGGTACCTACCTAGGTAGTGGTATTAGACACGATGTACGGATATACTACGTGACTACCTACGTTAGTATACGGAGTACGATGTGCATGAAATGCCGCCCGGGAAGTGAGCAGCTCTTGGGCTTGGGCAGGTTGGTTGCGTTGCAGTGCTTGCGTCTCTTGGGCGGCGTGGTTGGTTGGTGCTGCTTTACAGTGAGTGAGTGGCTGGCGGCTGTTTGATGCCATTGGCGGGTTGCTTGGTGTTTGCTCGTCTGTGCCGCAGGCCCACTGCCCGCCACCCACCCATTCGCTGCCTCGAATTGAAATGTGACTGATGTGATGGTTATTTGCCTACTAACCTGCCTACAGGTATATAACAGTACGCCAACAGGTACCTAGGTAGGTATTCCTGTTTGGCCTGTCAAAGGAACGGTCTGCGACATCATCCGCCTTGTGCCTTATGTGCCTGCCCGTGCACCTGTCATAATACGTACTTAACTACCTTCCTACCTACTTAGTAATACCCAATGTACATCGCACTTTCCTGCCGGGGTGGGTGGGATGGTAGGCGCTACGCTGTGTTTTCGCGCGCTAGGTAGGTAGGTACAGTATTGCGTTGCTGCCCATCGTGCCCGTCACTAACAGCAGCAAAATGAACCAAAATACAGATACGGATACAGACCTAGCCGTGGGCGCGTCGAAGTGACTAAGCACCCTCCCTCCTCTCCTTTCATCGCCAACCTCCCGATTTGGACACGTCTCGCTCGGCGCGCAGTTCCCACGGTCACAGGTCGATGGAACTCGATGGAACTGGGAGGAGTGGCTGGGTCATAGCCGAGAATGCCTGCCTGCCTGCTACCTAGCTGTTGTCCTGTACACTACGTGTAGCGCCTACTCCGTACTCAAACTCTACTACGCATAGAATAGACTCTGCCCGGGGACTCCCTCATTGTCAAACAGACGGGTTTCTAAACTGGGCTCTTTGCTTGATGGCCCTCCTGGATACACCTTTCTCCTTTCTCCTGAAAACCCCGAATGGCCGTGAGAAGCATAGGCAGACCCGGACACCCACAGTATCTGGTCATTATGAGACACGCTGCTGGGAAGACTCAGGGAGAGGCGAAGTGCAAGAGAATAAATAACGATAATAATAAAAAAGACAGCGCCACCCCAAGAATAAGATAATAATTAAAAAGGAGCAGGGCCTTGGCTCAGGTCGGCTAGCCTTCTGGGGTTATTCCTAGGTACAGTAGAGTAGGTAGAGTAGGTGGGTACCTAGGTACCTACATACATTACCTGCCAGGTACCTAGGTAGGCGAACATGGCATGGCCCCCGGTATTGTATCTAGTCCCCGTTTCTTGCATCTCTCCTCAACACCTCCCTCCATCCCCCATCGTCCCTCCGCCTGCCCGGTTTCAGCGCGCCCAGAGAGTGCCCAGCGCCGCCAACCAACGCACAAAACGTCCAACGATGCGCTCATTCGACAGCATCACCTGCGCCTCGTCTCTCACTCTTCCGGTGAAGACTGCACTGCACTAGCTCTTCCTCTATTCATCATCCTGCCCTCATGCTGCCATGCAATAGCCGATCATTAACCATGGCAGGAGGTGCTTCCTTCGCTGCACTGTGATGGATGGAAGTCGAGCAGGGGATATCCCCGTCCCACACCGCAGAAGTGCAGGTGCAACTCCGGCCCCTGGAGGCTAGACCAGATATCCCGGCCGATGTCGTCCCTTTGTAGAACACACCCTCGTGCCCAAGTGGATCCTGTGGGTGGGGTCGGTATCGGACTCGCTCCAGTAAGATGGAACGGGGTGGGGCGTGCTCCTTACCGCGGTGTAGAAGGTGGAAGGCGTCAGGAAGGCGCTCAGTGAACGGTCATCGGAGTCCAGCACTAAAGGGCAAGAACAGGGAAAAACGGCTGGGTGCGCCGCAAGTCTGTGGCTGGTGCGGTCAGAAAGGCTACTTCTGATTGGCCGCAACATCCCGGCCACGACCCATTCATCCATCACCCGACCCACCCACCCGCCACCTCTGGATGGCTCGGAATATTTTGCAACGACACTCACTCAATCGTCCTGCAACACGGATACACTACTACTTACTCCCACTCTCTCCAAAAACCCTTTTCTCGCTACGGATACTGCATACGATACGGCGACATATACGGATACAGTACGCTGTCAGTCCTCGAGTCACCCCCTTGTTGCCGACTCTTCCTGTGACGCCCAGTACACATAATGCGTCGGCAAATATACGGATACTACACGCATACGCATACTCGGTGCTTGCTTGCTTGCTTGCTTGCCGACTTGCTTGCTTGCAGTGCCACCAATCCCACCACCGTCTGAACGCCAACTGGGATTTGCTTTTTTATTCTTGCTTCTGCAAATCCTTCCATCCTGCAGCCACCATGATCGACTTTGTCTTCTCCTGCCTTAGCTTTGCAGTCGGGCGACGTCACAGTTATGATTCGACAGATGCCCCCAATCTGCTTCTGTCTTGGCCCAGTCCACTCACACCAGTACAAACTTGTTCTCTGCCTTCTTTCCCAGGTTCCACACAAAACCAGCGGACCGATGCTTCTGCTGAGAGGACTGGGACGGGCAATAGCTGCCAACAATGGTGGAAGGGCTCCTACACACTGTCGCTGGCCGACCATAAGCCAAACTTTGGATGATGAGTGCTAGTTGAGATGAACCCCTTCTCAATGAATGGCCATCAATCGTGCGTCTCAACTTGCGTCCGCCGCACCGTGCTCGACGGACCCTGCCCTTGAGCCTCAATCGTCCCGACCGGGAAATCACTGCTTCTGGATAATCTTCGAAAGCATGGATCATCCGTCCTGGCAGCCAAGTTCGTCTCCAACACGCCTCGTATTCTCCAGGGGGACCACACAAAGTAAAACTGACTCGATACAATACAGCACGCCCACTGGCCAGGGCCGCCTGACAGCGGATGCCTCGACCGACGAACTCACCCGACTCGACCAACAAGAAGCACCACTAAGTCCTGGCCTGTCCTTGGTCTTCAACGCGCACCCCTGTGCCTGCTGGCCTCGGGCCACCGTATTGGTCCGTCTCTGCTGTGGGATTCGACCAAAAGGGCAATCCAAGACGGAGCCCGCCAATCTCCCATCGCTCTCATGGTTCGCTGCTAACCAGGCATTTGCCTGCACCCTATGCATATCCATATTCCAAACTTCGTATAGCCAGAATTAGCCCCGACCACCCCGGAGCCACATTGTCATGGTACCACAGAGAGGGGTTTCCGGGTACCTCTCTCTCTCACACACACACACACACACACACTCTCTCTCTCTCTCTCTTACGCCCTCTCGAGGGAAACTGGGGAAAGACAGAGAGCTAACGATTCGGCTGGCCCGTTCCTGCAGAAGGGGCCCCCCCCATCGCCATCACGGAATCAACGCCCTGCGGCCAGCATCCCACTCTGGCCCCCCTCCCCTCCCTTCTCCCCTTTCCGTAGACCGCGAAACTGGAGCCTTGGGAGGCGAGGCGGACGGGACAGATCCTTCTTGGACTCTTCTACGGCCCCAGCCACGCAATGGAGTCCGCTAAGTATGCCTATGCCTGCACTTTTGCCTCTCTCCATGTCTGTGCCTCCCTACCAGTGATCCCCTTTTCCGCCTCAGCCTGGGGCATATTGCATTTGGGCTGACCCAAGCTCCCGCGAGATTACCCCCTTTTCAATCGGTACCAACGTGGTGTTGACGGCCGAGTTTTCTTCCCATCCGTCCCGCGCCTTGCCTTGTGTCTCATCCCGTCATTCGTTTTTGCTTGCTTGCTGGTCTGCTTCGCGGCCTTTCTCTCCTACCCCCCCATCCCACCATCACAATCACACTCCTTGGAGCTTCACTTCGTCACTCATTCCTGGTTTATTCTTTTTTCTTTTGCTGTAAACTTTTTTGCTCACTCGCCCCTCCCGGCGAGTAAGAGTCGCAATGTCTAATTCAGTATTGGCTTGGGCAATCACACTCCTTACCGCCTCATCAACAGTCGTTTCTGGCCTCAAATACACCGCAAGCGAAGCCGACTACAACCTCAACCAGAACAGGTTAGCAACGAACCCATACGAATACTCGGGAAAGAGAGAAAACCACACATTCACCAAATCGCCAGAGAACTGGCGATTCCCCTATTACACATTTTTCATCGATCGTTTCGTCAACGGCGACCCCGAGAACGATAATGCCAACGGCACGCTTTTCGAACATGATATCTTGAGCAACCAGCTCCGCCATGGCGGAGATTTGGCTGGGCTGGTCGACACCTTGGACTACATTCAGGGCATGGGAATCAAGGCACTGTACATCGCCGGCTCCCCCTTCATCAACGACCCGTGGAAGGCGGATTCCTACTCGGTACGAAGATACTCACCCGCCCGTGGCAGGCGCGGCAGGACCTGGACAGGAGTACTGACAGACGCCTTAGCCACTTGACCTCACCCTTCTTGACAAGCATTACGGTAATATCACGGCATGGCAAGTGGCCATCGACGAGATCCACAAGAGGGGCATGTATGTGGTCATGGACCAGACCATGGCGACGTAAGTATCCAATTGCTCGTTGCGGTATTGCCGTCACTCACTGTTTTCTTCTAGCATGGGCGATTTGATCGGATTCCAGGGCTACCTGAACGCATCGACACCGTTCAGGACCGATGAGCACAAGGTGCAGTGGAAGACGTCTCGACGATACCTCGACTTCGACATTGGCAATGAGTACAACGAGAGCTGCCAGTACCCTGCTTTCTGGTTCGAAGATGGCAAGCCCGTCGCCCAGGATGTTGTTTCACAGCTGAAGGGCTGCTATAACAGCGATTTCGACCAGTACGGTGACATTGAAGCTTTTGGTGTTTTCCCTGACTGGCAGCGTCAATTGGCAAAGTTCGCATCCGTGCAGGACCGTCTTCGTGAATGGGTTCCTGCTGTCCGTCAGCGTCTCGAGCTCTACTCGTGCATGACCATTCAAATGCTCGACATTGACGGCTTCCGTATCGACAAGGCTGTTCAGGTCACCGTCGACGCGCAAGCTGAGTGGAGTACCGCCATGCGCAAGTGTGCCAAGGACCTCGGCAAGGATAACTTCATGGTTGTGGGGGAAATCACCAGTGGTAACACCCTGGGATCCATCTATCTCGGACGTGGCCGAACCCCAGAGATGGCCTCGTCGTTGGAGCTCGCGCAAGCCGTATCCCTCGACTCGACCAGTGACTCTGCTTCTGGCAGCTTCATCCGTCCACCTGGAAAGAGTGCGCTTGATGCCGGCGCCTTCCACTACTCCATCTACCGTTTCATGACCCGCTTCCTCGGATTGAGCGGTAACCTTGAGGCCGGCTACGATCTCCCGACCGACTGGGTTCAGACCTGGAACCAGATGATTTTGACCAACGATTTGTACAACGCGAACACTGGCGAATTCGACCCTCGTCACCTCTACGGTGTTACCAACCAGGACGTCTTCCGTTGGCCCGCCATTGAACTTGGAACGGAGCGCATGCTTCTCGCCTATTTCATCACCACCCTTCTTCTCCCCGGCGCCCCTCTGGTATACTATGGAGAGGAGCAGGATTTCTACGTCTTGGACAACACGGCTGAGAACTACGTTTTCGGTCGTCAAGCCTTCTCCCCCGCCCAGGCTTGGATGATTCACGGATGCTATGTGGGCGACAACTCCGTCTACGTTGGCTGGCCCAATACCAAAGGCAAAACGGGCTGCCAGGATCCGAAAGTGGCTTACGACCACCGCGATCCTTCGGCATCGGTCCGCAATTGGATGAAGCGTCTCTTCTCTTTCCGCGACAAGTACCCCGTCCTTGAGGGCGGCTGGCTTCTCGAGCAGCTGTCGAACAAGACACATGGTATCAAATACAAGGGCAGTAGCGTTGCGACCGAGACCGGTATTTGGAGTGTCGCGCGTGGCTACCTAAGCAACCAGAACAAGACGGATGACCCGGTCTGGCTGGTTTACCACAACAGCCCCAATGAGACGACCTACGAGTTCGACTGCAGCAACGAGGCCAATGCCTTCCTCTCGCCTTTTGACGAAAGCACAAAGGTCAAGAATCTCTTTGACACCGGCGGCTCCATCACCCTTGAAAGCTCGACCAAGGCCAACGGGTTCAACGGTAACGGCAAAAAGGCCGGCTGTATTAGCAGCATCACCATGTCGCCCTTTGAGTTCCGCGCCTATGTTCCTGACACGACATGGCTGCCCATTGCGCCCTCCATCACCGGTTTCGAGCCTGGCCATGACACTCCCATTGACTCGACCACTGCTAACGGCCGAATTCCCATTGCCTTGAAGTTTTCGACCGAAATGGACTGCGACGCGGTCACCAAGGCTGTTTCCGCTAGGATCACAATTGATGCCAACACCGAGACCGACGTCACTTTCGACACTCCTGTCTGCGGTGCCATGAACCCGATCGAAAAGGAGTCTTGGACCGGCGCCGTCGCCTCTGTCTGGAAGTGGTCCGCCAACCTTCAGAACGTTCCCGAGGGCATCGTCAAGATCACTGCCAACAATATCACCGCGCCTGACGGCAGGACGAGAACCAACGCCATAGACCATTTCCTCCTCCGCGTCGGCAAGCCCTTCAACCCCGTCGTGTTCCCCTCTACCGCCAACTACTCGCGGTCGCTCATGCAGGAAAGCAACGGTGTATACTACATCAACCACGCTGCTCCTGGTGCCACCCAGTTCCGCTACAGCACCAACTGGGGCTCCAGCTGGAGCAACTGGCAGCCATACACCGGTGCCAGGCAGCGCATGATTCCGCAGGCGTGGGACGGGACCCAACTCCAGAAGTGGGAGGGCGAGCATCTAATGGTTCAGTACTTCAGCAAGCCTCTCGGTTCGTCTTCCTTTATCCAGCACGCGGACAGCAGTGACATCCCCTTCTCCCGCCAATGGCCTCACATCTTCCTCCACGGACCCTTCAACAAGTGGGGTTACGATGCTGGTCTGCCAAACTTGATGACCCAGGTTGGCAACAACCTCTGGGAGCTGCATTTCATGTACGAATGGCCCGCGCAGATCCAGCTAAACGTCTGGGGCATCAACCCGGACAACCAACCTGACGCATCCTTCATCTACGGCGACCCCAACGGCGACGGTGTCCTTGACCGTCTGCCCCCGAGCAGTTTGTCCGACAACGTGGTCAACTTGACCGCGCCACCTCCGATGCCAGCGCTTTCATACAAGCTCGTTGTCAACGACGCCAACTGGAACTACGTCGCCGTTCCCCAGGGCAACATGTGGATTCAGATCATCTTCTTCTTCCTCCTTGGGCTCATGCCCATTGTTCTCGCGGGACTGGCCGGCTGGATCTACATGAAGGGTTTCTACCAGGTCAAGGTCAACAAGTCAGGATTCTCCAAGAAGGGTTGGTTACCACTCAAGCTCGGGAATGAGTCCAACATTAACTTCGGCGAAAAAGGCAAAAGTCTCGAGATGTCACAAATTCCTACATCCCCTCTCACGCCCGGTCCCGCTACGGCCACCGGTGGCGCCGCCCGGAGGAAGGTCCTCATCGCCACGATGGAGTACAACATCGACGACTGGAAGGTCAGCATCAAAATCGGTGGTCTTGGTGTCATGGCCAAACTCATGAGTCAGGCCCTCTCCCATGTGGATCTCATCTGGGTTGTCCCATGTGTCGGCGACGTCGACTACCCCCTTGAGAACGAGGCCGAGCCGATGTTTGTTGAAGTCATGGGCGATTCCTTCGAGGTCAAGGTCTACTACCACCAGTCCAAGAACATTACGTACGTCATCCTCGATGCTCCCATCTTCCGTCAGCAAACCAAGGCCGATCCCTACATCGCTCGCATGGATGATCTCGAGAGTGCCATCCTGTACTGTGCCTGGAACAGCTGTATCGCCGAGTCGATCAAACGCTTCAACGTCGACATCTACCACATCAACGATTACCACGGCGCCGCCGCACCCCTCTACCTTCTCCCGCAAACCATCCCTATCTGCTTGTCCCTGCACAACGCCGAGTTCCAGGGTATGTGGCCGATGAGAACCGAGGAAGAGCAAAAGGAAGTTTACAGCGTCTTCAACCTCCCGCCCAAGGTCGTCAAGGACTACGTCCAGTACGGTTCGGCCTTTAACCTGCTGCACGCTGCCGCCAGCTACCTCCGCATCCACCAGCGCGGTTTCGGTGCGGTCGGTGTGTCCAAGAAGTACGGTGATCGTTCCCTAGCCCGTTACCCCATTTTCTGGAGTTTGAAGAATATTGGCCAGCTGCCCAACCCCGATCCCTCTGATACTGGCGAATGGAACCCCGACGAGGACATCTCCAACGCCCAGGACGAGATCAAGATTGATGAGACCTTCGAGGCCAACCGAGCCACTCTCCGGAGACAAGCACAGGAGTGGGCCGGTCTTGAAGTCAACCCGAATGCCGATCTCTTCGTCTTCGTCGGTAGATGGAGTTTACAAAAGGGTGTCGACTTGATCGCCGATCTTTTCCCCAGCATTCTCGAGAAGTATCCTTCTGTCCAGCTTATCTGCGTCGGTCCCGTTATCGACTTGTACGGCAAGTTCGCGGCCCTGAAGCTTAACAAGCTTATGGAGAAGTACCCTGGCCGTGTCTTCAGCAAGCCCGAGTTCACCCAGTTGCCTCCTTACATCTTCAGCGGTGCCGAATTCGCCCTCATTCCTTCTCGTGACGAGCCCTTCGGTCTGGTCGCTGTCGAGTTCGGTCGCAAGGGTGCCTTGGGTGTTGGTGCCCGTGTCGGCGGTCTCGGTCAGATGCCCGGTTTCTGGTTCACCGTCGAGTCCATGAGTCCTGCCCACTTGCTCCAACAGTTCAAGCAGGCCATCGCCTCTGCTCTCAGCTGCAAGCCCAGAAAGCGAGCCCTCATGCGTGCCTGGAGTGCGAAGCAGCGTTTCCCCGTCGCGCAGTGGATCAGGCAACTCGACACGCTCTACACCGAGTCGATCAAGATCCACAACAAGGAGGCTGCCAAGCAGAAGAAGGCCGGCGGTATCCGCAACCTGACCGACTCCTCGTTGAGGTCAAGCGTCGCCGTCAGCGAGTATGGCGCAGAACTCACACCCACTGGCTCGAGAGCCCCGTCGCCCCTCCCGCCTCCGAGCCGGATTGCCAGCCCGGCGGGCCGCATCAACTCGCCCGACCTGGGCACACCCAACATGCCGTGGAGCACGATTCCCTCTTCCCGCCGCAGCTCCTTCTCGAGCTCCATCAACGGCCGCGACAGCATGCTCGCACCCCGCGAGAGCATGTTCGCCACCGGTCGCGAGAGCATGGTCAGCGTGGACAGCTTCGCCATGCGTGCCCAGAACGACACTCCCCAGACCCCCGGCTTCGATGGCCTTGGCCTGCCTCAGCCGAGCTTCTACAAGCAGCAGCGCAACAGCTCTCAGCTGTCTTTGCCGGATGTCGTCGGTGACCGCCACGACCTGAAGCTGCAAAACGTGGACCAGAACTTCACCGATAAGAACGGCGAGTTTTACGCCGAGTTCGAGCAGATGCTCAACAGTCTGACAGCCAAGAACTCGGGCAATGACCTCTGTATCGAGAACTTCCTCAAGAAGAGTGAGAAGAAGTGGTTCGCTAGATACCGTGACGCCAAGCTTGGCCGGAGAGACCACAGCCGGTCGAGGAGTCCCGCGCCCAGCCGCCCGGGCTCGAGCAAGGGCGGCGCCGCCTTTGACGGAGACCGCGGTCGCAGCCGCACACCAAGCGGCCTTACCGGTGGCTCCCACTACGACGACAGCCCCGTTGACGACGAATTCCTGTTGGGTGACAACTACAACGCGCCCACAGGTATCAAGAAGTGAGTATACGCTGACCATTGGTACTGCTGCCGTGAAAGCTAACCCGTCCTAGAATCCTGTCCATCCGCATTGGTGACTGGCCCGTCTACGCCTTCTTCCTCTCCTTCATGCAGGTTATCTCCATCAACTCGTACCAGATCGTCCTCCTCACGGGCGAGACCAACCAAACTCCTACCAAGTTGTACATTGTCGCCGCGACCTACCTTGTCACATCCATCCTGTGGTGGATCATGCTGCGCTTAACCAAGTCCCTCTACGCTCTGACGCTCCCTTGGGTCTTCTTCGGCATGGCCTTCTTCCTTCTCGGTGTGTCGCCTTACCTCGAGCCCTGGCAGAGCCGCGCTGCCATGCAAGACGCCGCCACTGCCCTCTACTCAGCTGGCGCCAGTGCCGGTGCTCTGTCTTTCGCGCTCAACTTTGGTGACGAAGGTGGAGCCCCGACGAAGCAATGGATCACTCGCGCTCTTTCTGTTGCCGGTGTTGCTCAGGTGTACTCCTTGATGCTGTGGTACTGGGGGTCTCTCAGCCACACCCCGGATACGTCGCCGATGTCCTTCTTCAACGGCACCAACATCCCCAAGGCGTTGGTTATCTGCGTTCCCGTCGCCATTCTGCTTTGGGCCATTGGTGCCATCCTCTTCTTGGGTCTCCCCGACTACTACCGTCAGGCACCAGACAACATCCCCGGCTTCTACATTTCGCTCGTCCGCCGTAAGCTGGTCCCGGTCTTCTTCATCATGATCATCATCCAGAACTACTGGCTGTCGGCCCCCTACGGCCGCAACTGGCAGTTCCTCTTCGCGTCGCAGTTCATCCCCGGGTGGGGCGTCGTCCTGCTCGCCCTTGGCTTCTTCGTCGTCCTCTGGTCCATCATCCTCTACGTCTTCTCCTTCTTCTCCGAGAGCCACACCTGGCTTCTGCCAATCTTTGCCATCGGCCTGTGCGCTCCTCGCTGGGCGCAGATGCTTTGGGGTACTAGCAGCATGGGCATGTACCTACCGTGGGCCGGCGGCCCCGTTGGTTCGGCCATCCTCTCCCGCTGCCTCTGGCTCTGGCTCGGCCTCCTGGACAACATCCAGGGTGTCGGTCTGGGTATGATGCTGCTTGCCACGCTGACGCGCCAGCACGTGTTGGCCGTGCTCATCGGAGCGCAGGTCATCGGCAGTGTCTTCACGATGCTGGCGCGCGCGACGAGCCCCAACGCCCTGTCGCCCAACACGACCTTCCCCGACTTCTCCCAGGGACTGATGCCCGGCGTTTCAAGTTACTGGTTCTGGATCTGCCTGGGCTTCCAGCTGGTGATCCCCGTCTTGTTCTTCAAGTTCTTCAGAAAGGAGCAGGTGTCGAAGCCGTAAAAAAGAGACACCATGCAAGGATGTGCGATGCGAAACACAAAAATACCCGGAGGCGCGGGCCACGGAGCCGCGCCTCTTGTCATGTTTGGTCTTGGGGGTTTCCAGGGAGGGAGAGGACGACGGGCGGCACCGGTTCTCTCTCTCCTCCCCGATTTATGAACATTTTGGTTGTATAATGATGCATAACTTTCTTGTTTTATATACACATGGCTCTTTGCAACCCCCCTCTCTCTCGCTAGAGGAAGCAAAAGGCGTTTGTACCTAACCACGAAACAAACAAGGGGAAAGGGAAAAGGGGAAGACGGGAGGCGCAGATGGCGGCGATCCAAAAAGCGACACTCGGCTGTCCTTTGTCGCAATCGTTTCTCGCCCTCTTTTCCTGTCACAAAGCCCACACAACAACGCTCGTGGATAAACCCCACCATTTAGATTTTAGATTATGCTATGTCCTCGCTCTTTTTTCTATCACAATCATGAATAATAGCTTTGCGATCTTATGCCACTGTTCTCCTCCAGGTGACGCCCACTCGTGTTGATGGCATATAGCTTTATACCCCTCATACCAGAGGTCTCCCGGTACATGGTATTGGTGTATATTATTGATGGGTATAGTCTCTTTTAATCCCCATAAGGGGTCTAGTGCAGTTCACCCGGTAAATATGTGATATCACGGGACGTAAAACCCAATACGCAGCACCTCGTACCTGTGCCTATCTCAATTGTATTGATGGATGTAGATAGTTGCTCTAGGCACCCGGGGATTAGAGTTTGAGTGCGGTCAGCCCTGCGTTCGCAAGCTCAGTCGCCTGGCACATGCCAAAAGTAGACCACGGTGCCTCTGTTGTTCAGGTCAAACATCTGCCCCAGCATCGACTCAAACGAGTACCGGTCTTCCACGGTCTTCCGATGGGCGTTTCTCCATCCGTTCGCCAGCCACCTGTTTACGTGCGGCGGGTTCTCCTCCTTAGCCTTGCCGCCGGCCATGTGCCTCGACCAGGTAGGCCGAGTCCGACTTGATGACGATGCGGGCCGGGGCCGACGCGGCGGCTCGCCGGCGGGGTACCCTTCGCGGCGTTCTCATAGGGCCGCCCGGCTGGCAGAACTCCATCAGGTCGCTAGATACACAATGGTAGTTTATACAATTGGGAAAACGCAGCATAAGTATTATGACCACAACACAATGGTCCAGTCTCGTGAATGAAGCTTTCTGGGGTGGGGTGAGACAGACTTGGCCAAGGCCAAAGGCTGTATTCCTTTTTCGTTCATAATGCGTCATTGCCTTCCATTCATCCCTTGTTCTGCGACCTTTGGAATCCGAACGACTCCTGCCGGGGAAAGGATAATGCTCCAGGCAAGCAGGCATGAGAGCCTTGTTGCCGCAACAGCTCGAAATGCAGGACCTGGACGGATAGATGAAACCCATTCTGCCGAGACCTCAAATAGAGCCCGGATGCCTCTCGGTAGCTTCAGTCATTATGACGATGGAGGCTCATCCAAGGGAGGTAGCGGCAAGGGCGGGTTCCAAGCGCGTTCGCACCATGATCGGGCACGGCACCATCAAGTTTCGTTTGGGGAAGACCTGATGTTTAGGTGGTTTCTAGAGAAGTTGGCAAACACGGGGATCCCCGAGTTGCCCAGCGGTTGCAACAGTTGCATTACGATTATGCCTCCGGCCTTGGTCGAAAAGAGGAACGAGAGGACGGCGCCGCGGGGTCTTTTTGCACATTCGCAGTGTCTGTTTTTGCAGACCGGTTCCGGTATCTTCCCCCCCGAAATGTGAGCGACTCATGCGTAGAGACGAACCCCTCCTTTTGGGCGGAGATAAGCATAAAATGCCCAAGGGGCGGGGTTCGTCTTCACGACCGGATCGTTCCGGAGCAGCTGCACCTTTCCAAGCCGACACCGAACTCAAACCGCGGGCTCCTCCCGTAGTCCGAAGCCGGCGGGCCGTCGTCAAGTCTTGGCGAATGTCCCCGGACTGCAGAATACGAAGATGCGCGTCTCTAGCGTGCATGCCCCAAATTAGCTGCCAGCGCAAGAATAGAGTGATGGGTTTGATAGACCAAGCCCAAGACGGCAGGTCGATACAAGCAAGGCACATAGGGGGGGAACGATGATCGGAGGTGGACCGTAATTGCTTGGCTTCGGCGGTGAGGTCGCCTCGGGGGTGGAGATGCTACTGGGACGACTGCCTAAAGGGGACAAGAAGCCAGGGTCCGTAGGTTCGTGTAGTGCGAACCAGGGTGGCGGCTTTAATACGAGATCGTCAACAGATTATGGCATCGCGCAAGGCATCACCAGGTCCCAGGTGTTGCGGGCTGTAGGCCGCGGAGGCTCATAAATGGTGTTCGACGCCCCGGCGAGCAATGGCAGTGAAGAAGGGAGAAAGAGAGTAAGCCATCGGCCTCGGTCTCGAGTCTCGACATTCCATTCGTTCATTGTCCGACTATGCGTGTCGCGAGTGCTCTAGTCTCGGTGCTGGCGTTGGCCGGCACGAGCGCCGCCAAAGTCTCTCGCCGTGCCGCCGACGAGGACGTCCGCTCATCCGACGATGCCGTCGTCACGCCCAAGAAGTTCATTCTCGAGCTCGAGCAGGTATGCAAACTGTGCGAGGTCGATCCCTGAAGGGCAAAAAAAGACGCTAAACATACCGCAGGGAGCCGACAAGGACGCCGTGGTCCAGCACCTCCAGGCCATCCCCGGGAGCAAGGTCCTGAAAGTCTTCGACTCGTCCGTCTTCAAGGGCATCGCCGTCGAGTCCGACACCGAGAACACGGACTCGCTCGAGGCGCTCGTGCCGGTCGTCAAGGCGTGGCACTCTACCCGCATCCAGCTTGCCCCCGTCGTGACCGGGGAGTCGTTCAGCGACGATGCCAAAGCGCTAAACTACTCCATCCACTGGATGACGGGCGTCGACAAACTCCATGAGCAGGGCTACTTTGGCGAGGGCGTCAAGGTCGGTGTCGTCGACACCGGTACCGACTACAATCATCCCGCCGTAAGCTTCCACCCTCTGCGCGCGCTTTTTGTAGACTGCTGGCTGACCGACCCCAGCTTGGGGGTTGCTTCGGAGTGGGTTGCAAGGTTGCTGCTGGATATGACTTTGTGGGCGATAACAGTGAGTCGAACATTGAATACCAAAGAGAAAACAAACGGTGACTGACTTCATCAGACAGCTGGCCCTACCCCGGCCAGGAGAGACAGCCCGATGCGGACCCCCTTGATGTGACCATGGGCCATGGTACTCATGTTGCCGGCATCATTGCCGGTAAGAGCACGGAGTGAGTCTGCAGTCGATCCAGACAGGCCAAACGAGTCCCGGCTTACTCTCTCTCGTCAGATTCACGGGCGTGGCCCCCTCAGCTACCATTTATTCGTACAAGGTCTTCGGGCCCTCGGTAATAAGCGCCCGCCCACAACGAGCGATGGTCTTCAGCTCTGACTTGTTCAACAGGAAGGTACCACCGAGGAGGTCTTGATCGAGTCATTCCTTCGCGCCTTTGACGACGGCGTCGACATCATCACGGCCTCGGTCGGCTCCACCGGCGGCTGGTCCGATAACGCCTGGGCGCTCGTCGCCTCCCGCATCGTCGAGCAAGGCGTCGTGGTCACAATCGCCGCCGGCAACTCGGGCGACCTCGGCGCCTTCTATCCCAGCAGCGGCGCCGCCGGCAAGGAGGTCCTGGCCGTGGCATCTGCCGACGCCTCCATCGTCTCGGCCCGCCAGTTCGCCGCCACCTTCAACCTCGATGGCCAGTCCAACCGGACCATCCTCGGGTACCGCCCCGCCCAGGACCAGTTCCCCGCCGAGATCGTCGGCTGGCCCATCGTGCCCATCACGCTCGACATCAACGTAGAGAACGACGCTTGCGAGCCGCTGCCCGAGGGCCTGAACTTCACCGGGACGGTTCCGCTCGTGCGGTTCGACGAGGGTTGCGGGGACTACATAAGGCAGAGATGGGTCCAGGAGCGCGGCGCCAAGTTCATGCTCTTCTACATGACCGACAGGCCCATTGTCGGGTTTTCCGGCATCGGCTGGTCGCAGAGCAGATGGGGCCTCCTCTCCAAGGAAGCCGGCGAGGCCATCGTGAAGACCGTCATCGCCGGCGGCAACGTGACCGCCGACTTCTCCCTGGACCAGAACAACAACTACGTCGCCATGTACAACGCCGGCGGCGGGAAGCCCTCCCAGTTCACCTCCTGGGGCGGCACCTTCGACCTCGAGCTGAAGCCCGACATCACCGCTCCCGGGGGCAGGATCTTCGCCCCCTTCCCGGGGAACAGCTACCGCGACCTCTCGGGCACCTCCATGGCCTGCCCCTACGTCGCCGGCGTCGCCGCCCTGTACATTGGCGCCCACGGCGGCCGCTCCACGCACGGCGCCGGCTTCGCCAAGGCCCTGCACGCGCGCATCGTCGCCTCGGGCCGGGCCGTGCCGTGGTCCGACGGTACCAACAAGGACTTTGGCTTCTGGGCCCCTCCCATCCAGGTCGGGAGCGGCCTCATCGACGCCGTCTCCGTGCTCAACGCGACTTCGCAGCTGTCGGGCGAGACAAAGTTCGCGCTCAACGACACGCACCACTTTTCGCGGTACCACCAGGTCGACATCACCAACACCGGCGCCACGGAGCTCGAGTACGCGTTCAAGGTGCAGGACGCCGCCGGCTTCGAATCGTACTGGACCGCGGACGCTGCGGACGCCGGCATCACCCTTGTCCCTCGCATGAAGGATCTCGTCGAGATCGAGCCGTTCAAGATCGGCACCCCCGTGAGCTTGCCTTCGGGCACGTTCAAGATCGGGCCCGGCCAGACCAAGACAGCAAAGTAGGTTTCGCCGAAGACCGCCCCCGGGGTTGGCAACAAGCTGACGTGCTTCCCAGGTTCTCTTTCGATATTCCTCAGGGACTCAACGCCACGAGACTACCCATTTTCAGCGGCAAGATCCTCATCAGCTCCAGCGCTGGTGATACGCTCTCTGTGCCCTACTACGGTACGGTCTTAACCCCTCCGCTTTGGTTCGACCGTCGCTAACCATCCACCCGCAGGCGTCGGCGGAAGCGTCGAGCATGACATCGCTGACATGTACTACACGTCCTTGGGATACCCCCGTGCCGTTTCTGGCGTTAATCGAACGTCGCTGTCCGACAAGTCGAGGTAGGCTGCCCGATATCCTGTGCTGAGGACAACCATGACTGACCCGGGACGATCAGCTTCACTTTCGACCTCTCCCTCGAGAAGCAAGACTTCGTCAGGCTTCAAGTCGCCGTGACGTGGGGAACTCGCGAGTTGCGCTGGGATGTAAGCGATTGACCCCCCCCGGACCCGCTTCGCTGGCCCCGGAGTTGCTGACGCAAAAACACCTCTAGATCTTCCAGTCCACCTACCAGGAGCGTGAATGGGTGTACCCGCCGGTCGTCGGCCAAAACAAGTACGTCGGCTCCGTCGCCGGGTTCGACGTCTACAACAGCGCCAACTATCCCGTCTTCGACCCTGCCACCGACAGCGTCAACAACACCATCTCCTGGCCGCTGCAGCTGCCCCGCGACTCACCCTACGAGTCGTGGTGGCTTGGGAAGCTGGCGGACGGGAGCCAGATCAAACCTGGGAAGTACAGGTTAGTGAAAACCCCCAGACGCCGTCTCGTAATGGTTTCGTGATGCTGACTATGATGGGTAGATGGCGCCTCGCCGCCTTGAGACCGTTTGGCAACCCCAAGGCGTCGGACAACTGGGATATCTTCGAGACTCCCGAGATCGAGGTCCTGCCACTCAGCGGAGGCAACTCCACAGCCCGTCTCCGTCACCGAACGCTGTAGAGATAGACGCTGTAGAGATAGATGCTGCTCGTCGTTCCGCTCCGTAGACCGGTGATAATCTAGCTCCTTTTTCTCTGCAACGTGTGTGTTTGTGTGTGTGTGTGTGTGTGCCTATCATCCAACAAGATCACTCCATCGCCACCAGTTCGTCCTTGGCCGTCTCAGGCTTCCTATCGCCCTTGTGCTCGTCCTTGCCGAAAATGCCCTTCTCGTCGAACCAGTTCACGTCCTGCTCGAGCGCGTGCTTCGCGAGCCTGTCCGCCTCCTTGTTCTCCTTCTTCGGCACCTGCCAGAACTCCACCGCCACGCCCAGCTTGCCCAGCGACATCATCGTGAGCATCAGGTTGTCCCAGAGGTCCTCGTTCTTGACCTTCTCCCCCCTGGTGTTCTTCCACCCGTTGGCCAGCCACTTCTTCATGTGCGGCGGCTCCCCGCCCCGCCCGCCCGCCACGCCCTCCACCAGGTATGCCGAGTCGCTCTTGACCACGACGTGGTGCAGCTTGAACGGCGCCGGCGCCGCCCTCCTGCCGGCCCCGCGCTGGGACGTCGACGGCAGCCCCTGCTGCGCGAGCCGCGCCACCTCCATCAGCCCCGCGATGGCGGCGTACAGGTCGGCGCGCTGCTGCGTGTGCTGCGGGCGGTCGCGGCTGTCGCTGCCGTCCGTGTCGCGCATGACGTGGCCGCGGTCAGCGGCGTCCGGGACGCGGCAGGCGCGGTTGGCGATGTTGTTGGGGCCGAGGTAGACGCCGACGGCGGACCTCGTCGGCGGCTGGTCCGGGCTGTTCTGCGGGGGGCAGACGCCGCGGACGGCGACGACGAGGGAGTCGGTGTGGCACGAGGGCTTCTGGTCGGCCGCGGCAGCGGCGTGGCAGCGGACGTGGAAGAGGCTGAAGTGGCCGGTCCCGCCTGGGATCTCGAGGTTGGTGGGGTTCTCGCCGTAGACCTCGACGTGGTCGGTCGGAAAGCGGCGGACGACGTAGCCGTCCGAGTCCGGCTCGACGAGCTGACCGATGCGGTGGGGGGTGTGGGGGTCATGCTTCTGCTGTGCGCGACTCATTCTGGCGACGGAGGTGTGGCCCTTGTCTCTTTTGCAGTGATATGTAGACTTGAATCTTCTTGTATACGTTGGCGGGTGAGCTGGCGGTGCGTGAGTGAGAATGGCGGTGGCTGAGGATGGTGAGTGAAAGGGAGATGATAATAATGAGAGGTTGAAAACTCAGGGCACCTCTTACAATCGATAAGTCATCCACCCCCTCGGATTTTCACGGGGCCCGGGGTGTTCCCTTCTATCCTCTCATACAAGTCCTCACTGAGTGGAATTCAAGGGGGGAAAAACATGGGCATCGTCGGTGGGAGTTGTCTCATGAAAGTTCATTTGCAATACCAAAAGCCGATGACGCGTTCGGCCTTTCCGGTGCTTGGTGTGGGCGATCGGTACCCGGGCGATCGGAGTCGGCAGTGGGGAAAGTGGAGATCACGGCACACTGACGGCCGCTCGGTCTTGCTGGGGATGGCATGTACCGAGATCCTCCGGCATTCCTTGATGAAGGTGGACGCCCGTTGGTCGACAAGTTGAAGTTGAACAGGAGCAATACCCGATTTACAACACCAAGCATAACGATACGGGTAATCCTTAGCCTCCCCTAATTCGAAGACCGGTATCGTAGCAAAAGCCAGATGAGCGCTTTCAGCAGTAGGTAGACTGACTGTCCTAGGCCAGGGAACATCACTGGCACGCAATCCAACGCCTGTATTTGAAATTCTGTTTGCGAGCCTCTTGGTTCATGAAGAGAGCGCATTATGGCCAAAAGAGAAATATTTTTTGCCTGTGCCATCACTAACAAGCGGCCGAGCGCTTGTCCGTTTCCTGTCCTCCTCAAGCGAAAGCGAAAGATCGCTGACACATCTCTCTCGCGAGAAACAGCTGCTTAGCCGTAATTGACCAAATACTCACTCCCCTTTGGTGGGATCTGTTTGGTAGACGGGAAGAAATGCAGAATCCTGCAAGCAATAACGTGGTATGCAAAGGCATGAATGACATGTATGGGTCCTTGATCAATGTTCGCTAATAATCCTGGCAGTCTATTGACTAATCAAACACCCATTATACACCATTTCGTCCGATTTCTAGCCCTGCATTCGCCGGCGACATGGCATTAGTTACTGTATAGTATCCTGGTTGACCCGGCTTCCCTTTGAGGCGTTTTCTTCCAAGATTTCTCGTTCTCCAAGTATTCTCACTTGGTTCCCAACTTGCTCCAGTCAAACGGAAGAAATCTATACGTCTTCCCCTCTCCACCGCCAGATATGCAGCACTCTACCCTCAGACACTCGCCCATACCCTTGTGATCCTTACAGCTGTCGCATTTGAGGGCCTCAGCCTGCTCTCCTGCCTCAGCGTTGACTTCTCGCAACGCTTGAATGATGCAATAATTCGAGCCAGGTCTCGAGTAATCCAAGAAGGCGTTGAATCTGGGTGTGTTTCGCTGGGTGCTCAGCAGAGGAACCAGCTTGAGGAAGATGGACTTGTAGGTCGGGGAGTCTTCGCTTTCAGGGTCCTGAACGACGTCGAATCTGTTTAGATTGGATGCCAGTCTGGTGAGTCTGCTCTGCCAGACGTGTATGGTTGGGACATCCTCGGAGACGGAGATTTTGCGAGCTCTCTTGCGCGCCGTTGTCCGTAAGTCGAGAGGCTGTGGCGACTGCAGGCTATTGATGGCATGGAGAATCTCGCTGTGCTTCTTGTCGTTCAGAGCGTCGCTGCCATCACGGCCTTTCGAGCCGTCGATATGGCAGTCGGCCATTTTGTCCTCCAGCTTCTTGAGCCTAGCCCTGGCGTCGCCTAACTCGTCTCGGAGGCCGGCGTTCTCCGCCTGAAGGCCGCCCTTCTCTGCGGCGTTCGTCAACTGGGTGACCCTGAAGCCCTGCAACTCTTGGTACAGGGCCTCTTTCTGATCTTTCTCTGTGGCTATACGCGCCTCGATGAGCGTGTTCTGGTACTTGGCCTCGTGCAGCTCCAGGCGAAGTTCTTGGTTCTGCTTTTTCTCGCGCACTAGCTCGGCTTCCAACTCGCTCCGTTTTGCCAATTCGGCCTGGAACCTGGTATTGAACATCTCTTTCTTGTGGGTTTCGGATACACCCACTTGGCGAACGACCTCGAGGGTTTCCACTAGATTTTTTGCCTTTTGGAGGGCAGAAACAACCAGATTAATGTCGGGGCCATGGTCCTGATTAGCACCAGCAGACTGTATTGACGAGAACCGAACGACGGGCTGGTCCGAATCCGGTGTGGTATATGGTGACGCCAAGACCCTTGGGGTCTGGTGGCTTGGAATTTGCTGGTTCGAGCGCGTTTGGGGCAAATTGGACGATGCGGGCGAGTGGTAGAACGAGGATGCGGGCATTCTCGTGGACCTGGGTTGTTGGCCGTCGAGGGGCTGTATGATGTGGCTATATCTATCGATGGGAGTTGAGGCGAGGCGCTGGATGACCATTGGATGGAAAGGTGAACTGAAGGGCGTGTCGTTTGAAAGGCCGTAGTTGCAGATTCCGTCCGGCTGGGGGATGTTGAGAGGCTTATCGACCCTTTGGCCAGAAGTACCAACATCGGAGGGCTCTCTTCTGACAAGAGGCGTTTGCTGGCTCCCTCGACCCTCTCCGTTGGTTCCCCGCGGTTCGTTTCCGAGACTTTCTCCTCCGCCCCCTTCCTCCAGTCTATTTTCTTCCATTCTGGGCTCGACTGTGTTTATAAGCTGCAGGGACTCGGAATCAGGAACAAGCAAGAGTGGCTGAGAAGGAAATAGATGATGGGCGAGAGTTCAAGGAGTTGTTTGGGCGGGCGAAGAGCAAATGGAATCTTCACCTCAATTTCTTTCGACCCAAAACCTAAATCACATGACTGTTCTTAGCTGGAATGGTCCGTCTTTTGGTCCATACGTGTGGCATACAAGGGGCTATGCTGCGGAGTACGATCACTGGAAGTGAGAGGTGTGCTGCATGGACAGTAAAAGCTTCAAGACTTGTGAAGGGTGGCAAGTGTCGAATCCAGTCAGGCTAAACGCTTTGCCTGAAGGCCCTAGTAAATGCTGGGTTTTTGAGCCCATTATACCGATTCTACATTGACAGGTCTTGTCTCGGCGGTAGTCTAAGAGATTGAAGAGTTGCAGAGTGAGATAGAAAGTTCTGCTCCTTTGATCAGTCAAATTGTTCAGAGAAATAAACAAGGAAATCGTTTCGTTCAGACAGCCGCTCAAATCACATTATCAATGAGCACTTGAACCATTACAACCTGTATGCATTGACAAGATGTCAGACACAGTGCGACATGTCCCTTGCGGCAGTGTTAAGAGCAAATGGAAGAATATCAGCAACAGCCAAGAGAAGCCTTATAGGCTTATGAGTACCTTCGGCAAATGCTGGAAATGGGTAGAGGGGAAAGCCTTCCCAGGCTTTTAGTCGCAGTGTTCTCAGATAGGTAATGTGGAATAATTCCCTTCTGGAGAAACCAACACCGTTGGAGAACAGGTCTGAGGTGTTTGACACACCAAAGTTGTTTCTTATAACGGCAACGCCATCGTTCTTCATGGCCCATCATCTCATCGCCGCATAAATGCATGGGGTATGTTTCAGTGAGAAAGCTCATTGTTCCATATGCAGCCATCCCACATATTCCCTCTCTCGTGGCAGATAAGGCATTATTGCGTCGGACCGCATACAGCCCATGGACGCAGACGACGAGCCAGCGTATGTGCTGCGGTAGCAAAGGTTCAGAACCCAAAGTTGCGAGGTTCCAGTTTCGGGAAACCGGAGTTTTCTAGGCTTCTGCCAGTTGTCCCCCCCGCTCGCCTACTGCTGTACGATAGGAACGCCTTTGATCATTTCTATAGCCTCTCATTGTCCGGTAATGACACCAGAATTGCCAGAGATGGATGCGTGAGTCTACGGGTTTCCGGACCGGCAAGTAAATGTTCGCGAAGAGAATACAAGCCTACCTGCAGACTCATTACTAGGCGGAGAGGGACTGAAGGTCAAAAGGCTCCGACTGTCTGACAGCGGTGTCTCATCAACTGTCTTTGGCTTGTACCGGGAACCGAAATCCTACTGATATGAATCATGGGGTATCATTGTAACGAAGTTCTCTAGCTCAGCCATTTCTCGGCCTTGTTGGGTATTAACCTTCTGAGCACATCAATCTGCCGCGCCTGCGCCTTGTGCTTCAAGTCTGTAACTCCTCGTCTGTCGGTCCGCCGCTGACCATTCGAGTACACAACTGTGTAGTCTGGTATCTTCTCGCCAGGTTTGATGACGGTCGATGGTGATATTGTGCAATTCTATGGCGGTCAGCATCCGAAGTCGTCGTGAGGAACGTTACACGAACCTTGCCAATAATAGCGCCACTCCCTATCCGGGAGCGGACTCCAATCACGCTGTCTGTCCCAATCTCTGTACCTCCCGCTTCAATGACCGAGCCGACCTCTACCGTCACGTAGTCTCCGAGCGAAAGGCCTCCACTGGTAATCTCGTTGCCAACAGCGCCAACATGAGCTCGCTCGTGGATGATGCATCGTCGACCGATGAGGATGCTGCCGTTGGTCGACTCCAGCTTCGATCGCGGATGCAAGACACTTTCCGACTGGATTGTGATGGAGTGCGTTCCGACGAGAATGGCGCTGTCGGCGACGGTGAGGGAAGAAGAGAAGTTGACTGGCGGTCGCGGGCCGGTGCTGGATACAGCGGGCAGCATAGAATGCCGCTTGCTGGACGACATTGTGAAGTGTGATCTGAGTTGCCCCGCCCCTGGAGATGTGCTATCCGGAAGATGTATAGTACATTCTTGAAGACGATCGCAACGCGGGACCGGGTCTTTGAAGATTGTCTGACGTACGACGCGCAGCGGTGTTAGTGATCGGAGAGGTTGACGTGGGGCATCGCGCCGGCCGCCGTTGCTCAGGCAGGCTCTAGAGCTGGCCCAGCACATAACCCCGGTTGATGCATCGACCAGCATCACGTGATGCGATTCGCTGACTAACGACCCGCATTGGCCAATCAACGCCAATTGGAAATAAGCATCATCGATTGTGCAGCAGAGCTTCGGTTCCACGAAGGCGAATTCATCCGACCGACAACCTCCATCCACCACCAATCCCCCCCGCAAACGCCCACGATGGCCACTCCACGGCGGTTGCCCGCGCAGGCCGCGCAGGCTGCGCGAAACTTCGCAACGGTACGAACATACGGCGGCCTGAAGGACCAGGACCGCATTTTCCAGAACCTCTACGGCCGGATGCCCCCGACGCTGGCTTCTGCGAAGAAAATGGGCGATTGGCACAAGACGAAGGAGATCATTCTCAAGGGACACGACTGGATCATCGGCGAGGTCAAGGCCTCCGGTCTCCGTGGCCGTGGAGGTGCTGGTTTCCCCTCAGGATTGAAATGGGTAGGTTGACACCCCACGAGCTTCTGAGTTATTGCCGCGGCAATCAAGGGAAGGGACGGCACAACGGGCTAACGCAGATGGCATCCGCGCAGTCGTTCATGAACTTCAAGGACTGGGACAAGGACGACAAGCCGAGATACCTGGTCGTCAACGCCGATGAGGGTGAGCCCGGAACCTGCAAGGACCGCGAGATTATGCGAAAGGACCCCCACAAGCTCATCGAGGGATGCCTGGTCGCTGGCCGAGCCATGAACGCCACCGCCGCCTACATCTACATCCGCGGCGAGTTCGTCCACGAGGCCGCCGTCCTCCAGAACGCCATCAACGAGGCCTACAAGGAGGGCTTGATTGGCAAGAACGCTTGCAACTCCGGATACGACTTTGATGTCTTCATCCACCGCGGTGCCGGTGCCTACGTCTGCGGTGAGGAGACCTCCCTCATCGAGTCCCTCGAGGGCAAGCCCGGAAAGCCCCGTCTCAAGCCGCCCTTCCCCGCCGCCGTCGGTCTCTTCGGTTGCCCTTCGACTGTCGCCAACGTCGAGACCATCGCCGTTGCCCCTACCATCTGCAGACGTGGTGGCAACTGGTTCGCGGGCTTCGGCCGCGAGCGTAACCAGGGCACCAAGCTTTTCTGCATCTCTGGTCACGTCAACAACCCCGTCACCGTCGAGGAGGAGATGTCGATACCCCTGCGCGAGCTGATCGACAAGCACTGCGGCGGTGTCCGCGGCGGCTGGGACAACCTGCTGGCCGTCATCCCCGGTGGCTCGTCCACCCCGATCCTCCCCAAGAGCGTCTGCGACAACCAGCTCATGGACTTTGACGCCCTGAAGGACAGCCAGTCTGGTCTTGGTACCGCCGCCGTCATTGTTATGGACAAGAGCACCGACGTTGTCCGCGCCATCAGCCGTCTCTCCCACTTCTACGCCCACGAGTCCTGCGGCCAGTGCACGCCCTGCAGAGAGGGTAGCAAGTGGACCGACCAGATCATGAAGCGCTTCGAGAAAGGCCAGGGCCGGCCACGTGAGATCGACATGCTTCAGGAGCTCACCAAGCAGGTCGAGGGCCACACCATTTGCGGTATGTATTCGGCATGACGTAAACGACTCTGGTACTAACGTATTTCTCTCTAGCTCTTGGCGAGGCTTTTGCCTGGCCCCTGCAGGGTCTCATTAGACATTTCCGTCCCGAGCTTGAGAAGAGAATGGAGGAGTACGCCGCCCAGAACGGCGGTGCCAACGCCTTGGGCGGTGGTTGGGCGCCCGAGGCCCGGGCTCAGGGCAAGTTGGTTTCGCCAGGACAGTAGAAGGCTTAGGTTTTGCATGCATGCTTGTAGACTGGCGCCCGAGGGCTTGTATATATTAGTATCGTACATTAGCATAGCCCTAAATGTGCTGGAGTTCATTTGTTCACGACAATCCCGTCTTCGCCTTAGGGATCGGTGATGGATGATGGGGGACTGTCTCAGGACGCGGCCGATAGAGCCCTATGTGGCCAACCGCCACGGATTCGTCAGGTCTTGGGAGGGATGGCTAATCTGTGATTCATTTCCGTCCGTGCCTGGCAAAGCCTCGACTTCGGCGTTAAGCTGCAGAATTCTTACCCAATGAGGCCGTTGGATTTTCTCAGCTCTGCTCGCTTTCCCCGTCCTGCAGCTAGGATCCCTCTCGCTCGGCACGCGGATCCGACTTCCGCTGGCCCCGGTCGGTGAGCCTCTGACGGCGGCGGGGGGTCTTTTCACTGCGACCACCGAACACGTCCCCCCTTAACCGCCCGTCCCTCCCAACAACCAGTCCCCGGCCGGCGGGAACATCAACAGTCGGCGCTTCTGTCCGCTATATCCTTATTCTTTGTTTTTATCTTTGGTTCCCAAGGCGCGAGTATCTTCTTATCTGTTGTTGTCGGCGGAATCACCTTTCGGACATGACTTCCTTCAAGTATGATCAGTTTGTAGCCTTCGGGTCCGACAGCGGTTAGTAGAGCAATCCCCGCCCCTCGCTTTTGTCCTCACACGCATACACACACCCGGCCCCGTCTTGTGGCGATTTTGCCGGAAATGACGACCAGTTCATCGTTTTCCTCGCCTGGCTCCCGAGCTGTCCACAGACTGCTCGCAGTGAGCGCGCGTTTCTCACTCGTCCCTCACCGCGCCGCCCACTCTCACATCCAAATACTGATGCGACTACAGCCGGGCTCGAGCGTATACTGCGCGGCCTACAAGCGCTCGCCGTAATCTTCGGCGCGTACCCGTCCCTCATCTCCCTCGTCCTCTTGGCCCCGGACTCGCCGCTCCTGGAGGCCCTCGGCCCGCTGAAGAACCACCTGAACCTGGCACGCCGCTTCATCCGCCTCTTCTGGTTCCTCAACTCCTTCGGCGCGTCGTACAACCTCGTCAGCCCGGCCCCGCCGCACGGCGGCTCGCGCGAGGGCGGAGGCGCCGCCGCCGCCGTCGGCCTGGAGACCTGGCTCGACATCGTGAGGTTCACGCTCCTCGGCCTCTACGGCGGCATCGAGTCCCTGACGCTGCCGGACCTGCTGGGCGTCCCGCAGCTCGAGGTCTTTGGCGCGGAGCGCACGAGGGCGCTCAACCTCGAGGCTCAGCGGTTCTGGCTGCTCGCGCTGGCGTCTGGGGTGCTTGCGAACCTGGCGAGGATGCTCAAGGCGTTCGCGCACGCGCCCGTGCCGCAGAACGGCCACGGGTACGGCACGGGCGAGCAGGCGCAGCAGCAGCAGCAGCAGAAGGCCGGTGACGCGGCCGGGGAAAAGGCGGGCGGCGACGGCGACGGCGACGGCGAGGAGAAGCTTGACTGGCAGGCGGAGCGCGCCCGGCTCAGGGCCGTTGTGGCCAAGCGGCGGGAAGAGAGGAAGAGGTGGAGGAGGAACGTGGCCACCCAGGTCAGATCGCTGGGGCGCAAGGTCGTTGCCGACTCCTTGGACTGCCTCATCCCCGGCGCCGTCCTGGGCTGGATGAATGTGCAGCCAGGCACCGTCGGGGTCGCCATGCTCATCACGACTTTCCTGACGGGCAGGGACATCTGGGAGAGGTGCGGCGCCGCAGTCGAGGCAAGGAGGGCTTCTTGAATAAAACAAATAAACAAACCAGGACATGGCCTGGCCGGTAGAGGTTCTGTTCTTACGATATATCATCTAAAGATGGGATACAAGAGATTGGGCTGCCCGCTCTAGAGCCCCGCGAAACCCCGGGTTTGTAGATGAGCGTGAGTCCCACGCCTTCCGCTTTCTTCGTTCCCGCGAAGACTCCCTCGTCTTCTTTCGTAGTTCACATCGTCATACCAAAGGCGGTGCTGGCTTTGCCAGCACCTGCATCATTCCCAACAGCACACCGCCCCCTCGCCGTTAGGCCGCAACAGACATGGTGGCGTGTCTCTGCTCGGGGCTCTGAGGGAGGCGGATGCGGTACTTGTGCGAGCCGAGGTCGTCCTCTTCTTCGCCCGCATCCCAAACGACCTGGATCCTGCCACGCCTAAAAACCGCAAACTGCTGGGCGAGCGCGATGACGCCTTCGAATATTCTATTTGGTTTTGTCTGTCAGTAACGAATTTCGAGAGATGGAGAACGTTCTGCCAGGGCGCGATGAACTCGGGCGGGAGGGGGCTCACCCAAGAATGATACCGAAAACTGCGACGCCGGCGTGAAGCCCCCAAGCCCAACATCTGGGGTCGGTGGCGGCGTAAATGCCGGCCGTCAGGGTGCTTGCCGCGAAAGCGATATCGAGGACGGTGTATACGGTGTCCACCCTGTTGCTCCGCTTGCCGGCGCCGTCCTTCGTCCAGGCAAGCATGCCCTCCGCTTCGCCAACGTCGTCCTTGCGACGCCGCCTCCGCCCGAAGACGCACTCGACGAAGCCGAGGTCAACGGTGAAGCCGTTCCCTTGTCCTCCTCCGCCTCCTCCTCTTCCTCCGGCGGCGGCGGCGCGGCTGAGGTGGCTCTGTGTCAAGAGCGCCATGGCGAGCCAGGCGAGCTGCATGCTGGCCAGGACGATGAAGAAGACGGCCAGCCCGTCGCGCCACGCCCTTCCCTGGACCTCGATGACGACGAGGGCGATGGCGAACGGGACGGCGGCGACGCGCAGCGCGGCGACGGGGCTGAAGGCGAACCTCGCGAGCACCCTGGGGGGCGTCGGGGAGCCGTCGTCGCCTGAGGAGCCGGCGGGGAAGAAGTCAGAGGCGGCGCGTGACAGGGGCGAGCCGGGCGGGAACACGAGGCTGTGGTTGAGCGGCCTGTTCTCGGCCGAGGGGGGTGAGGCGGTCGCCATGCTGCGGAAGGTGCCCAGGCACTTTGTCGAAGGGAGGTCGTACGTGATGTCGTGTGTGTTGTCCTGGGGGCAGGGGAGGACCGGGTAGATGCCTGACTTGAGCGAGTCGGAGGGCATCGAGAGTCGTTCCAATGGTGGGTGAAGGGAGAGAGAACGGTTTTATACGAGCCGGGCACGTTCCGTCTCAAGATATGCCATGCCCCCCGGGGAGAGGCAAGGCAAGGCAAGGCAAGGCAAGCTAGGGGACCGTAGCCGAGTGAGAGCTTCTGGGGTTCGCGGTTCGTGTTGTGTCTTTGCGTGTCTTTCCAACGGAGAAGTGTTGGCAAACTTGTCATTTGGCTCCAACGAGGGGGGGGGGGGGGACATGCATCTCGATGGCCCCCCTTTCTCGCGCCGTAACCCCCCAGTGGGAAACAGGCCATGATAGCAGCAGAAAACGCCCGACCAACGCCCTGCGACTCCGCCAAGCGCTCGTTTGAACCACTGAAGGCGTCCGGAATTCGGGTGCCTGGAGATCCACTTGCCCTCTCTTTTTTGGTTCGACACCGTGATTGGGCCCCCGGACGCCCCTGAACCGCACGAGTTTCGGCTGGAGGGATTAGCGGCCGCCGGCAAGGCAAGGCAAGGCAAGGGCTGGTCGACGGCTTGAGCTCCGGCGGGGCTGAGCAGGGCGGTTGATCGACGCACGAGGAGTCCCGCTTGGCCTGTATAGCTGATGTACCTACTCCATACACTATTCGTAGTGTACCTACCTCGTTGTGTAGGTAGGTAGTCAGTCTGGTGTGTGCTGCGTTACGCGTAATCAACCAACTGCAGCAACGTGGCGATGGTCGTTTTGGCAACAGCAAAGGCCACTAGGTGCTGGTAGGTGATCCTGCGGTGCAGACATGTACCAGCCATATTCGTTGCTCCCGGGGCGGAAATTATGTACCAGATGAATTATCAACCTCTACATGATCCGTCGCCAGGCTTTCAGACCAAGTGACGGAACAGCTGTGCCCCTCTAAATTTTACGTGGCATCGATCGATCCTCTTTGCTTTGTCGTTGAATCCTCTCTCTCTATCTTTGTAGGTTCGCTGCTAGCAAGACAGGCCTTACTGAATAAATCATCTCTTTCGTAGGTAGTGCAGTGCGCTCAGACGGCGCGCAAGTCGCCTCAATGTTGTATGTCCCAATGGTATCACGCTTATGATCACAACTCAGAAAGTCATCTTCCGGACCTTGCCTGCCCGCCTCTTATACAATGGCTCCACCTATTCACATCCCAAAATGACCCGCCACCGGGCGATGGGATATGCAAGTTCCAGGACACATAATGCTGGTGCCTAGCCGGGAAAGTCTCCTGGCGGTTCTCGGCCGATTCCAGACGCCCAAGACTGACGTAAACAAGCAGTGCGTGCTTTGCCTGGCAAGGGATGCGTCTTCGACCAGCCAGATTCACCGGCGGCCCGTCACCCGATAACTCCCAGTCCCGATCGCCACCTTCCATCCATCGTTGACGAGGGCGGCAATAACACCCTGTCTCAGTCGCGAGACGCCTCCGGCGCTATGGAGACCCCGGCCTGTGACGATCGTAAAGCCCTCTTGGGCCTTCCTCGTCCTGTACTCCCCAAGGTTGTTCCACCAGTCCCAGACGCGCTCCAGTGCGATTCGCACGCCGTCGGCGACCTCGACACCATGGAGGTCGATGTCAGTGGCCGAGCTGGTGCTCGCAACATGTATGTCGGCGGCCACACTCTTAGCCTTGGCAAAACTGCGCGCTTCTTCGCGTCCGCGCTCGGCGTAATATCCTGCTGCCTGTCTGTACAGATGTCCCTTCTTGTACACCTGCCCGGCGGTGCTGTAAGAGTGGTTACTAGCGTCACGGAACACGACGGCCGTGTCCATGGCCTGCCTATAGGAAGCGGTTGTGGACGGGCTGGCGCAGGAGGAAGTGGATGTGCTGATCGTGCGCCCTGTTGGTGACATGACTGCCGACTTTGGCGAGACCACCCTTTGCCAGCCTTCTGATGAGCCCTCCAGCTCCGCGTTTGCCAGAGGCGTGAGCCTGTAGTTGATGTCTAGTCGCCTGGCTGGCAACTTACCAAAGTAGCGATTCAACAGGTTGGCAACCTCCTCTGTCCATCGGTGGTCACTCCGCGTGACTTCGTCAAGAGGGGCGAGGTATTGCTCGGGAATGTGCCGGTACTGCTTCTTCAGCTCCTGGATGCGCGGCTTCCGGTAATCGTCTTCGCCGCTCCATGCGCCGACGCCTTGCTTGACATAGCGGTCCAGGAACTCAATCATGGTAGGTTCTATGGAGCCTTTGTGTGCGTCGAAAACGTCCGAGACCTCATCGAACGGCAAGTCAAGCTTTTCGACAATGAAAAGTATCTTTTCGACTCCTGCAAGTCGTCAGCCATGATGATTTCATTAACTCTGTTGTTGCGCATACTCTCGTTATCGTCGCTCATGGTCGAACCCTCCTTGACGCTGCTAGAACTTGACGACAGATCCGAACGCAAATCCGTTCGCTTCTTTCCTTTGCGTTTTCTCTTCCCAGAACTTTGCGTGTTTTCGGACAGGAAGAAGCCGTCGACCCCTCTGGGCCTCTCGCCAATAGACTCGAGGAACTGGAGGTTCAGCAATGTCTCCAGGGCTGTCTGGAAGTCGCCTTGGGCCTTCTTGAGGGCAAAGTTCACGTCGTGAGGCTTCAGGTCCGAAAACATCTCCTGAAGCTGCAACACCTTCTCCTGGTCCGAGTCCCCGTCGAATGTCTTGATGCGCGGGACATCGTACTCAGGCTCGGAGGGGGGCGGACTCGTCAGTGTAGTTCCCAAAGAGTCTGTATCCTTCGGTTGCAGCCGCTCAGAGGGGCTTGTAGAGCCGTCCCGCACATCGGCTGCCCCGTCAACGGACCCGATGGTGTCGGGCACACCGCTCGCGTTGAAGCCGCTTGCTTCCTCGTCCAATACATTCTGGGCGAGGCTCTGTAGCATGTCTCGGACTTGACCAAGCTGATTGGCATCGTCGAGGTTCACCTCACTCGCAATAACGATGACAACAGTTGGGTCTAAGAGGGGAAACTCCGCCTATGTGATTATTTTGTTAGTCCAATGCACGGAGCGCAGCCCCCAGCACCTTCATTCAAGCGCTGGGTGTGGTCGCAAGTGGTCTGGCTCATGATGTCATCTGCGCATGCGACCGAGTAAGGAGAATGACGCAAGTCATGTCGAGTTGAGAGTCATCACTCACCACCAAGGCGTCGAGTTTTGATGTATTCATTGGACAAGACGAGACTTTAGGGTTCGAGATATCGTCGTGGGATAATCCGGATAAGCTCGCTAGTCATAGTGAGGCAATAAAGAAAAATGGTGACAGAAGTCTTGCTCAGGGGTTGTTCGCGAAAACAACCAAGTAGTTTAGATCGGTCAAAGTCGTGATGTAAGGTGACGGACGTCAGTCAATGCAAGCACGAAACAGACAGACAGACGAGCAAAGCCGACCGAGTTGCGCTGCGCTGCGCTGCGCTGCACTCTGCACACAAAGGCCGGGGGGTATTGAAGAAGAAGAAGAAGGGGTTGACGCGGCAATGGAAATGACGCGGGAGGCGGCGGGGCGGGCTGTTTTTCGTTTTTCTAGTTGGAGACAATCAATTAATCGCTGTCGATTTCTGCTGACGTCCAAAAGAGGGGGCTGCTTGGCGCCAAAGGGTTCAAGCGCGAGATCTAGTAAGTGGTTGGTGATTCATGGGAAACGCGGGCTTGGCACGCGTAGGTATCCGGATGTGTGTGCAAGTTGGAGGACAACAAAGAAAAGAAAGAAAATAAGAAGAAAAATGACTGGATGGATTGTGTCATTGGGGTCAGTCAGATTGTTGGTCCAGTCAAACAACCTGCCGCAGTGCGTGCGTGCGTGCGTGCGACCGGGTACCGAAAGTATGTACGTACGAAGTATGTACTATGTAGGTAGGTTAGGTACTCCGTAAGTTAGGTAGTTTAGGAAAAGGTTGGTTGATGCCCAGCGGCTGGTGTGGCGCGCATGGCTCGACTCCTTAACTGACACGTAAATGTGGCTGACTCGTGGCTCAGGCAAAGATGAAGCAGCATGGTGGGGTTCCATGTGGCTGAAGCTTAAGTAGTGAGCGGCCCACGTGCAGCGAACATCCTTCGAGACTGCTACCTACAGATGACTTCACTCACGGGGACATGCGACGTCCCCCCCCCTCTGAACCCACCGTGGCGCGACATCAGTGGTCTCCGCTCAGTGGGTAGGCACAAGCTAACGATTTCCACCCGAGGCTGGTATGCTGCAATCGGTGCTTGATCCATATGCGATCAAGGTAGGAACATCTCGTATTGATCGCCCGATGTCACCAAGCTGCTGAGATGCATCGGCTGTGTGCCCGATGGGGTGAAGGCGTTGGCGGACTCGTCAATCAAGAACCTAAATAGGATCAAGCTCAGTCAGCTACGTGGGTATGATTCCGTCTGGACATTTCCCCTCGTCGCCTGCATGCATGCATGCATTCGGCAACCCAACTACATATGTAGGGTTGCAAGATCGGAGGCAGGGATTAACTGCTGAGCTCGACCGAGGATCCCGACATCGACCATCCAGAGGCCAACGCGACCAACCTCGCGTTTCTGTCTCTACCCGGAGTAAACGAGGAAGTCGGAACACAGGCGCATCGCCTTCAGATGAACGCGACTGTTGGGAGAAACGACTGAGGTCACCCACCTTACATCACGAAACAGAGATATATTACCTGTATATTCATTGCACGGCACGACTGGACGACTGCCAAACTAGACAGCACTCCCCTGCGACAGACTTTGTCCCCATGCCTGGGCTCGGCCAACTCGGCGTCGTTTGTTCGTTTGTTCTTTCGCGGGCTCCAAGCATGGTCTAGGCGCACATCTGCTGTCGCATGGTTGTTCTCAGGTTTCCCATACGAGGGAGGTCCTGGCGACTGCATCCCAGCGCATCAACCTTGACTTTTATGTTTCCGACACAAACTCGACACAGGCCTAGGTATATAAGTTTGTGCCCGACCCCCTCCGCTGCGGCTCTGTTTCAATATGTCTCATTCAACGCCGACTCTCAATCCCGTTGTTGGGCCCGAAGCCGATAGGCAATTGAGATTAGAATCCCAGAATCATCTTGAACTTGGACCCGACCTACAGCACCATACCGTCCATAGGCGGCCCATCATGAGTACTGAGACGCGAAAGAAGTTTATCAACTACCCTCTGCCGATTCCTGGGTGAGTTTTCCATCCCGAATTTCGTCCATATTGAGCGCCCGTTTGTCTCGTATGGCGGATGCCCTCGTTGGCTCGTTTCCCTCTGCCGCGTGTCGCAACAAGCTGCTGATTGATATCCCAGACCAGCCTTCCCCTACTACAATGACAGGAAGAGCAACCCGCCCCTTAGAGGCTGGGTCTTAGTCGCCGCGGCGTGGGCGTAAGTTGCATGCATCTATGGCTGAAGGGCTTGTGCCCGAATATGCTGACAAGATGCAGTATGGAATGCTTTTGGTTCGTACGCTCCTTCATTTGGAAAAATGCCGGCTTCGGCAGTGTTCGGAAGATTCGGAAGCACATTGAAGATGCCGAGCCTCGTTACGACCCAACTGTTTTACCAGTGCCGACGGATGAGGCCAAGGACCCTGCTGTCCTCCATCGCGAGAGCGCTGTGAAGGCAAAGCCACACCCCTTCAAATACTACACTGTCAACGACTATCATGAGATGTATCTGTCAGGCGTGGTCACGCCGCTCGCTGTAGCCCGAGTCCTTTTGCCGCTGGTGCGCCGCGATACACACCCGCCGGGCGAGCACTCCCTCGCGTGGTTCGACACCAAAGTCGAGCAAGTCTTGGCCGCCGCCGAGGCTTCTACGAGGCGGTACAAAGAAGGGCGCTCGCTGGGTCCTCTCGATGGTGTACCTACGGCTGTCAAAGACGAGTACGAGATTGATGGATACCGGACCTGCCTCGGCTCCAGGAACGACTACACCACAAAGGCCGAGCCTGGCCAGTCAATCACAAGCTGGTGCGTGAAGAAGTTGGAAGATGCAGGCGCTGTCGTCATGGGAAAGCTGTCTATGCATGAGTTTGGACTCGGTGAGCCTGGGATCATGATGAAACGGGCGAGGCGCCGTACGCTGACGATTTCTCTACCAGATACGACCGGAAACAACCCTATCTATGGAACACCACGGAACCCTTACAACCGCGGCTACTACACTGGCGGAAGCTCCTCGGGAGCCGGATACGCAGTCGCGACCGGCTTGATTCCCGTAGCCCTCGGCAGCGACGGAGGCGGTAGCATCCGTATCCCCTCGTCCATGTGCGGCGTCTACGGCCTCAAGCCCACCCACGGCCGCGTTTCCTTCCACCCCTGCCCGAACCACAGCAACAGCTGCGCGGTCAATGGGCCCATCGCCGCGGACATCGAGTCCCTCGCGACCTACTTTGAGACCATCGGCGCGCCGCATCCCGACTCCTGTTTCATCCAGGCGTCCCCGTTCATGTCCTCCCCCAGCGAGAAGCGCGGCAAGATCCTCGGTGTGCCCGAGGCCTGGTTCGGGCAGGCGGATCCGGCCATCCAGCGCATGTGCAGAGCCATGATTACGAAGCTGGTAACGACCCACGGTTACACCACGGTCCCCATCGAGATCCCGTTCCTGGTCGAGGGCCAGTTCGCGCACGCCATGACTGTCCTGACTGACGGCGCGGCCCTCCTCCCGGAGACCAAGAATCTCACGCACGCGAACCGCATCCTCCTGGCAATCGGCCGCGTCACATCCGCCATGGACTACCTCCTCGCCCAGAAGCTCCGCGGCCTGCTCATGTCGCACCTCGCGCACCTCTGGCGCATGTACCCCGGCATGATCATCGTCACCCCCACGACCGCCTGCGCGGGGTGGCCCATCATGAGCAAGGGCGAGCTGGCCTACGGCGTGAGCGACGGCGACCGCACCATCAGGTCGATGGAGTACGTGTGGATGGGCAACTTCTGCGGGCTCCCGGGCATCACAGTCCCGGCGGGCTACGTTGTGCCGCACGACCAGCCCGGCGCCGGCAACGAGGCCGGGCCCGAGACCATGGGCAGTATCCCTATCGGGCTCATGGGCATGGGCGAGTGGACGGACGAGCACAGCCTCCTCGAGTTCGGGCTCGACGCCGAGGAGCTGTTCGCCAAGGAGCGTTGCAGGCCGCCGAACTGGGTCGACGTCATCCAACGGGCCAAGGACGACATGGCCAAATGTGGGGAGGACAGCTTGATAGACCTTTAGAGACCATGTATCCGTACATAGCTGTCGTAGCGACAGAATCGGCGAAATCAGCGAGCGGTAGCAAGCATGTCAATTCAAGCAAGAATCCACAATCATTCATGCATTTTGTGACAAGCTGGCTCTGGAGCCACAGCGCCAGGTTACAACACGCCATCCACACTGGTCTGAGGGGGGGGGGGGGGGGGAGACTGGGCTCGTCGCAGGGTTAATTCGCTCGTTATTGATCGGACGCAGAGATAACCCCCTCCCCCCTCCCCTCCATTGATGGCGACGTATAAGCAAGTGGATGTCATCACCCATTGACGGTCTGACAGAAGCTCTTCAGCACCTCTCCTACCCTACCCATGCGTATATCGATGCGAGTTTAGACGATTTTGGCGGACAAGAAAAAGAAAAAAAGGTCGGAGCGAACGCTATGCCAGCGGACAAAGCTGCAGGAGCCCAAGCACGCCCGGTTCCCATCCCAGCGTGACAGCTCCCGTTTCTCGACTCTAGACGAACGGGCGGTGGGCAGGTCGCACTCGGGAATTTTAGAAGGTGTGGCGAGCACTCATTCGTTTCTGGAGAGCTGGATCCCCCCGGTAGAAACGGGGAGGGGGAGGACGGGAGTAACGCGCGGGGTGTCCTCCATGCCGTCTTTTGTTGCGCCTCGTAGGCTTCCTCTGCTTTGTGCAATGCCTCGATATCGGACGCGGGCCCAAGACCGCACGAAACTTGTGCAGGCTTGGTCATGCGACCGCATTTTCCCCTCCCCCCCCTGGTGCCATCGATGGGCACGGGCGGCGGGGGAGGAGGAAGAGACAGGATGCAATGTGCCTGCCCCTGTGTGCATGGAGCCAAAAATATGTAAGCGCAGGGCCTCTGTCCGCGGCGGCGCAATGCGAGAGTTGAAGGGCGCCTGGCGCTGGAGCACCTGCGTTCCATGTGTCATCTAGACTTCGGTGTCTTGTGCTCGATCGCAGGGCCGGGCATGGGGAGCGTTGTGACCGATGACTACCTGGCTGTGACAATCTCCTACAAGAGACGGCCAGTTCACTTGTAAAGTTTACCGCACAGTTTCCGTCGCACAGCTCATTGATGATATATACAAGAAATAATAATAATAATAAATAAAATAAAAACGAAGAAAACCCAGGCATGTACCCGGATGGAAGGACGGTCTCGGCAGTGCCCGGCGATACAGCCCGAAGCCGGATTCATGGCGGCGTGGGGGCCCACCCGGCGCCGGCGTCGAGTCAGTAGATTCCCTGGCAGGTGCTTCTTCACGTACTGCAGCGCCCCCGGAGCCGACGGCTTGCTTCGATGGTGGCCCTCCGGTCCCGACCCACTATACCGGCGGGGCGAACACGACAAGTCGGGTAGGAACGAGACTCGTTTTCCCCCGGATGTGGTCTCGGGTTTCCCATATGCCGCGCTAAGGTAACAACGTAGCCTTTTTGCTCGGTACCCGGGGGGGGGGGGGGGGCTTCTGCGAGGAAGACGAAGCCTCTCCGTGAGGCCCTCGGAGTACTGGACAGCACCGTCTCTGTGTAAGTTTTGCGTACTCGACTGGCGACCTCGAGCGATAGCGTGCCCAATAAGCAGCATAACAAACCCATTTACGATACGCAGGCCTATAGCGACTCCAGCCTCATAGGTACGTCAGGATAGTCGCGCCATCAGGCAACATGCCGGCCGCTCTTGGCTATTTAGTCGGGCGCCATACACTACCTACACTAGGTACTTTGGACACGTTCTGCACGCCTCGGACATGTCGCATTTCATGACTTGCGCCCGCGGGGGGGGGGTCTTTAGCACTTGCAGTGGTGCAGGCAAACTGCAGCGGCCAAGAGCGAGACAGCACAGACTGATGCAGAACTCCCGGGCGACCAAAAAAAAAAACGCCCAATCAGCTGCGGCGCCGTTGACATTCCCCCGGGGGGGAGCACGGCAGACGATTGTCCCAACGGCGGTAAAATCTTTCATGTTCCCGAGGACCGGACGTACGGAAGCAGGCCGGGCGGCACTCGAGGACACGACATTATGGGCGTCTTTCCAAGTTCGGGAAACGAACGGGCAGAAACTTGTTGAACGTGAGGATGGCACAGAGAGGGAGAGAGCTCTGCCGCCCCAACAAAATGCAAGGAATCCGGCCGGTTGAGGTGAGGGGTTGTAGGTAGTAGGTAGGTAGGTAGGTAGGTAGTTCAGAGCTGGCCGCGACCGACTGACGTACCGTACCGTACCGTACCGTACCGTACCTAGGTAGGTAGCGTAGGAGCTTCCATGGCTAAAACTGCCCTTTATTACCTGTGTAATGTGCTAACCCTCGGGTGGTACAGAGTACAAAGACGGCATGCCGAATGATAGGTACCTTGCCTGGCGCCCGAGCTTCCTGCTTGCTTGCTTGCTTCTTCTCCGTAATTGGTTTTTCTTGGGTAGCTTGGCTCGCCTCCCCCGCATTATCTGAGCATTGAGCGAGAGATGATCTAGTCTTTTCTGCAAGGACCTGGGAAAAGGCTTCCCCGCCCAAGATTTAACTGGGGAGAAAAAGAGAGACGTGTGTGTGTGTGCCTACAGAGAAAGAGAGAGAGAGAGCGAGAGAGTGAGAGAGAGAGAGAGAGAGAGAGGGCTGTTGCCTGCATTCTTCGTTTTTATTTTATTTTATTTTACAGCCACCGTATGTAGGCGCCTTTGCTGTGTTCAAACACGTGTCTTGTCTTGTCTTGAAGAAGCATACGTAGCATGCCCAAGCAAAGCAGACGAAAGACGCAGGAAGAGCCGCAAGTGGGAATCCATAATCCATCCGAACGGTATCTACCTATTACGGAGTACCTAGGTAATCTGTAACATGCATCAATCACCCAGAAAGATTGAAAGAAAAAAACAGAAAAGCAAAGAAAAGAAGAGGGGCGTCTGGGGGAGAAAACTGGATGACATCGCGGGCTTGGCCGACATTGTGGGCCCTCCCCTCGCCCTTTGGTTGGCGCATTCATTCATTCATTCATTCCCCTTGCCTCCTCCTCGCCTTACCTTAGTCTTTAGTCTTTCTTCCTCTCTCTCTCTCTCTCTCTCTCCATACTCTACTTCCGCCAGGCCTCCCTCTTCGTAGAGCCCATCCCTCCCATTTCTTGGACAGTCCATCCTCAGCTGTCCGTCCTTCTTGCGTTCCTAGTCGCATCGCCAGACGAGAAAGAGGCGCCATACTTCGCCGCCGTCGTCCCTGCCCTGCCCTGCCCTGCCGCTCGCTCGTTTTGCTCTTCATCGCAATTCTTCTGGCGATTACCTACCTACCAGGCACCACCACCACCTACCTAATCTATCTGCTCTTATCGCTGCCGCCCTACTGCACCCGAAGGTTCCACACCGCACCGCACCGCACCACACCACATTACACACTAGGTACTGAGGATGAAAGTCTAAGGGAGTGGCGCAACAGTTGGCGAGATTTTCCACACAGCTCTCCCTTTCCCATCCTACTCGCGTTCGTTCGAAACCAACCATCCAGATCGTCCTCCAACGCTTTCCCACCCAGTTGTCATGCCCGACCACGCAGGGACGGCGGCCGCCGCGCCGCCGCAGAGCGAGTCCAATCCGACCCCTCCCAAGGAGCTCTATCCCATGGTCAACTGGAAGTACGACCTCTTCCTCTGGGTATTGGGCGTGCTGGTCGACCTCTTCTTCCGTGAGGTTCACCCTCGAGGCGCCTGGAAAGTCCCCAAAACCGGTCCTGTTCTCTTCGTCGCCGCTCCTCACGCGAACCAGGTCCGTCCGTCCATCCCCCTTGCTGGAACGAACCCCCCTGTCATTATCACATGCTAACCGCAATCTCTGCAGTTCGTCGATGCCCTGATCCTCCAACGCACCCTCCGCCACGAGGCCGGCCGCCGAGTCTCCCTCCTCATCGCCCAAAAGTCTGTACACGGCTTCATCGGATGGGGTTCGCGCCAGGTCGGCTCCGTGCCCGTCGGACGCGCTCAAGACGCCGCCAAGCCCGGCGCTGGCGTCATCTACCTTCCTGACCCCATCAACGACCCGACCCTTATCCGCGGCGTCGGCACCAAGTTCGGCCAGGGTGAGGGCGAGGTCCATGGTATGCTGTTCTTGCCCTCTGCCAAGAAGCAGACGGGCGCCAGCGTCGACATCGCCGAGATCCTGAGCCCCGAGCAGATCCGCATCAAGCGCCCTTTCAAGGGCAAGCTTGCCATGGAGCAGCTCACTGGGCGCGACGATGTCGACGACAATGGAAACTTCACCAACAAGGACCTCAAAGGGTGCCAGCCTGGCTTCCGGGGCACCAAGTACAAGCTCGCTCCCCACATCGACCAGACCAAGGTGTACGAGGCCGTCTTCGACCGTCTGAGATCCGGAGGCTGCGTTGGCATCTTCCCCGAGGGCGGAAGCCACGACCGTACCGAGCTGCTACCCCTCAAGGCCGGTGTCGCCATCATGGCTCTCGGCGCCCTCGCCGAATCTCCCGACTGCGGCCTGACCATCGTGCCCGTCGGCATGAACTACTTCCACGCCCACAAGTTCCGCAGTCGCGCCGTTATCGAGTTCGGACCCCCCTTCAGCGTCCCCCCGCACTTGGTCGAGATGTACAAGAATAACCAGAGACGCGAGGCCATTGGCCAGCTTCTCGACAGCGTCTACCAGGCATTGAGCGCCGTCACCGTCTCTACTCCCGACTACGATACCTTGATGATGCTCCAGGCTGCTCGCCGCCTCTACAATCCCACTGGGAAGAAGCTGCCCCTCCCCGTCGTCATCGAGCTGAACCGCAGACTGGCCATGGGTTACGAGAAGTACAAGGACGACGCGCGGGTCGTCAACGTGATCAACGCAGTCAAGCAGTACAACAAGGAGCTCAGCTACGTCAACCTCCGCGACCATCAGGTGCAGTACGCCAAGATGTCCACTCCCAAGGTCATTTTCCTGCTGCTCTACCGGGTTACGAAGCTTCTTGTCCTGCTGATTGGCGTTCTCCCCGGCCTCATCCTGTTCGCCCCCGTCTTCGCCGCGTCCAAGGCCATCAGCGTTCGTAAGGCGAAGCAGGCATTGGCGGGCTCGACGGTCAAGATCCAGGGACGCGACGTCATGGCCACATGGAAGCTCCTGGTGGCCATCTTCCTGGCCCCCACGCTCTACCACTTCTACTCGGCCGTTGTTACGTACAAGGTGTGGCAGGACCATCTTTGGGGCTACATTCCCGAATGGGTGCCGTGGTGGTCGACGTACCTGGTCATGTGGCCGCTGATGGTGGGCGTCACGTTCGCCGCTCTTCGGTTCGGCGAAGTCGGCATGGATATTTTCAAGTCTCTGAGGCCGCTGGTCCTGTGCCTGAACCCCGCCTCCAGCTACAACATTCATCAACTACGAGCGAAACGAGCCGACCTCAGCGCGCAGGTCACGGATCTTATCAACACACTTGGTCCCGAAATGTTCCCCGACTTCGAGAAGACTCGTTTGATTGCGGATCCGTACAAGGCCGACGGGCACTCTCGACCTCGCACTCCGCCAGCGCGTCGGGATAGCGACGCATCTAGCGCCTACGAAGCGGCCACGCCGCCGTCGTCCATCTCCCGGAGAGCGACTCATCAGTCGAGCCGTGGGCTGCCTCGTAACGAGTCTTACAGCAACATTGGCGGTGTTGGCATTTTCTCTACCCGGCCCCCCTCGCGCTCAAGGAGTAGGAGCAGCAGTAGCGGAGGTGGTCTCGGATCCGGCGGGTTCCCAATCGGCGGCTTTACAACCCTGGACTCTGCCGGCGGGTTTGACGAGGCAAGCAAGAAGATCCGCGAGGCTATGAAGCTGCGCAGGAAAAGGAGCGGCGACCACCGGATGGAACTGGGCGCCGACGACAGCGAGGACGAGGAGTACAACGAGGCGCGCAAGAAGAACGCGTGAGATGACTTGGCTTTCGTAAGCTTCTGGGATTTTTTGTGCTCTACATTTGTGGAGACCAAGGCGCAAGCAAGGCAACTAAACTAGGTAAACCGGGAGTAAAGTTACTGTGAGTACGTATAGACAGCGATTTAATAGTTCAAGGTGGATTCCCATTCCTTGCAAAAGGCCATTGTTCGTTCCGTTGAGCAGAGCCGAGGGTGAGGGGAAACACAAAGCGATGGGGCAAATGCATGCGCAGCCAATGGCGGCGATTGCAAAGTAAGGGCCGAGAGTTAACTCCGCCGGCCGGGTTTGGTGCAGCTGGGTAGGTAGGTAGGGAGGATCTGATAACTAACTACGGATATATTTAAAAAATAAAATGAAATAAAAAGGAACCCTGCCAATCAGCTGTTAGCCTTTTAGACCAAAGATATTTCGCCGTGTTTACTTTTCGGACAGTCGGCCACTCCACCGAATTACGATGGTGCACAAGCGTGGCTTGACGGGCTATCCCTGCCAGGACCGCCGTAGGTGCCTGGATAGGTACCTACTTTACTGTACCTACCTACCTACCTACCTACCTACCTAGATAGGTAGTGATTATAGGCCCCGTTTTGCGAAATCGCCGAGCTCTCGGTGATACGAACGAGGAAGCGTGCGGAACTGACTAGCAGGATGCAGTAATCGACGTCGTTGGATTCGTTTTGACCTCTTCCTGCACCCTTCTCGCCCCATCCCCTTTCCCCCCGAATCTGAAGTATGATAGGTCGTTTTGATACAAGCAAGCGTCATTCCGGCTTGACAAGAAACGAAACAAACATCCTGTCGAGAACTGATGACTAGGTAGAGGCTCATGGGATGGGTCCGTCCCGGCCTCATCACGTGCTACATGTTTCGTGCTCCGTTCATTAGTCAAGTAGGTAGATGGGTACCTTATATATACCAACTGCTTATGCTGCCCAACACTGTTTCCTCAATCCAAGCATCCTTCGCCCCTTTTCTCCTAGGAATGTTCTGCTGTGTGCTCTCTACCAAGGTACCTACATAGCTCGTGATATCTCCGTACCCCACATCCCGCACCTTTCGGAAAGGTGGGCCAAACGCCGCTGCGTGTCACCCCCCCTCCGGGCCACACTACCTACCTACCTACCTACCTACCGTACACACTTCTCCAGGCCTTCGTCCTCTTCTATCCTTCCCCCTCCCCCTATTCCTTTGGAGGAGAGCTCGTCGTATTGTTCTGCAGAGGTCAACAGGTTTGGATTCTATTCCCGAAAACCAAAAGAAGCATCATGACGTCCACCCTCAAGTCGTTCGTCAGCGGCGCCAAGAAGATCGCCCTCGGCACAACCCACGGAGCGCCCGCGCTCGAGCTGTTCCCCAAGACGGACCCTGCCGTCGACGGCGATGATTGCGACCACGACTGCGAGAGCTGTCATGTCAAGTACCCCAAAGGCTTCAAGATTGAACAGAGCGACGAGCTGTATGGCCACGTCAAGGCATGGAGCACCCACGCACTCGTCGCGACGGGTAAGAGCGATTGGGTGAGGGACGTTTCGGACGAAAAGGGGAGTGTGATGGAAGCCATCGGCAAGGCCGCCTCACCTAGTAATGGAGTATGCCCCCTCCTCTCCCCCTTCCCGCTTCCCTGCATGTTGCAGAGAAACCGCGCTGACTCGAGAAACAGAAGCTGATGCTGTCCGCTTCCAACATCCCTACCCCGACACACTCGAGCGACTACTCAGAACCCACGACCGTCCTCCTGCTTCCCGCTTTCGTAATCATCGACAACGTCACGCCCAAGAGCGTCCCCAAGCTCATCACCGAGTTCGTCGACAAGGCGCCGACCAACAGCTCCCCCCTCGCGCCGCTCACCCTTCCCGCATCCGTCCCCGTGGACGCGTCCAAGGGTGCCGCGACGAGCATACCCCCCGAAATCTCCCGGCGCCCGTGCCCGCACAGCGCGCTGATCCTCCTCTGCTCGCAAAAGACGCGCGACGCGCGGTGCGGGCAGTCGGCGCCGTTGCTGCGCAAGGAGCTCGAGCGCCACCTGCGGCCCCTGGGCCTCTTCCGCGACCTGGACGACGAGCGGCCCGGCGGCGTGGGCATCTACTTCATTTCGCACGTCGGGGGCCACAAGTACAGCGCGAACGTCATGGTGTACCGCCGGCCGGACGCGTTCGGCCTGGACGGCGTCGAGCGGGCCAAGGCGGGCGAGGACGAGCTCGTGCCCAAGCCGAGGACGGCGACCCTGCCGGAGACGGAGGACGTCGGCGCCGCGCAGTGCATCTGGCTGGCGAGGATCAAGCCCGAGGACTGCGAGAACCTGGTGCGGTACACGGTCTTACAAGGCAAGGTCGTCAAGCCCGAGACGCAGCTGCGCGGCGGTTTCGACCGCGCAAAGGGGAAGATGAGCTGGTAAGGGAAGGCGGGGGTTGGTTTTTTTGTGTGTGGACGGATGGGTGTTATTCGTTACCGGGGGGAGTACAGGACATAAAAAGATCGCATCCCGCGAGTAGGGGATTAGAGCCATCGAATGAGAGTACGTTTTGGCGTTTGACGTAGTACACACGGAGGCAGGGTCGAGAACGCTTCTGCGTAGAAGAGATACATACATGAGAGGGATACTGGCCGCATATGTAGAATTGATGGAAGCAACTCGGCAGGAAGACATTTGAACGGAAAGAAACCCGGGATTCCTGACACTCACAGAGCCGTCGCGGCTTTTTAGACACTTATATCTATTGGGTTAGCATTGATGGGCTGAAATGTTGCGATCGCCTGTGACGCCATTTCTGTTTGGAACAGTAGGAGTAAACAGTCGGCCGGAGGACGGGCCCCCGCTCACTACCGGCCCGCCCCGCCCCCAACTGAGTCGGCCGATAAGATACCTACCTAGTGTGTGGTAGGTATGTACCTAGGTACCTTAGGTACCAATGCGGGTAGCTACGTAGGTAGGTACCTAGGCAATAGGTAAGCACCCTACCCAACTTAGTAACCCTCACTGCAGTGACGGCACAACGGGGAAGGACCCACCACGGTCACCCAGACAACTAAGCTACTGCATAAACAATCCCCACGGTCATTCCCTCGAGCCAAGTACCACAATTCCAGCTCACCGACACGACCATCCCCATCCTATCCTAGAGCTCCCTATCTTTCTTGCTGCTACGACAGAAAAAAGAAGAAAAAAACATTTGCAAAGGGGAACGTCGTCTGGCTCTGAGCCATCTCCCGCAGCTTGCTCTACCACCGATTCCCTTCCTCGCCTCATCTCTGTCTATCCCCCAACATGGTGTGACCAGAAACAGAAAAGCATCGAAAAACAGCTGTCGAGGCTCTCTTGTCTTCATTCATCACAGAAGCATTGGAATTACGAGTTTGTTTTCCTCGAGTACCTAGCATCGACTATAGTCACATTCCACCCCCTGGGGACATTGTTTTCGTCCAACGAAACCAGCAGAACCCTGTCTCGACGAACATTCCCGCCCCCATTCTCACTCGACGACTATGGGCTCCGCCGCCGCAGGAGATAACAATGGAGGAGGCCGCCCCAGGTCCTCGGTCCTGAAGAGCTTCATCCACCGCCGTAACCAGTCCGAAGGCTCTGCGCTCTTCACCTCCCCGCCCTCCGTCCAGGTCACCACCACGCCCGCACAACACATCCAGACTACCTACGCCCAACTCGAAGGCAGAATGCCGCCCCCTCCCATCCGCACCGAAGGCCTGGGGGCCCTCGGCGAGCTGAACAGCAACTTCCAGAAGGACCCCGTACCGCGTTCTCCCCGCAAGGACGACGACCGTGACCGCTCCCGCTCCCCGACAAAGTCCACCTTCGGCAACATGACCTTCAAGTCGTTCGCCAAGGACGCACGGAAATCACGCGACGTGTCCCCCGAGAAGCCCAAGAAGACGAAATCGAGCACGAACCTGACAGGCTTCCTGTCGCGGCCCCGGTCGACCATGTCCCTCAACAAGAACCCAAAGGAAGAGGAGGAGGAGCGTCGCTCGGCTAAGGACAAGGAGAATCGCACACCCCCGAGCTCGACGTCGAGTGCAGACATGACGGGACCGGCGCCGCCCATATACGCACAGTTCTGCAGCCAAGACCTCGGGAGCAATGGGTTGCGCGGCAAGACATCCTTCGATGCGGGTAGTGGCCGATACGGAAGCGATGCCTCGAGCGAGGTGAAGAAGCAGAGGCCAAAATCCTACCATCCGTCCACCGCGGTATCCGAGCAAAAGTCGGCGTCCGATCTACGCAGCGGGTTGACGACCAACGGCCGCGCACCCTCTGCTTCTGAAAGAATCAAGAGCAAGGTACAGCGGCCGAAGCTCTTCACGGCCTTTTCCGCCATGGGCCACAGCACAAAGTCCAAGGGGTCGGACGCCTCTTCCGACAGGGCCATCGACCCCAGCGAGATCGATGCCCATCTGGAGGCCATGCTTGATCGGCGCAACATCCCCGAGAACCAGCGTTACAAAATGCGTAACCTGGCAGACACGATCAAGATGGAGTTTATCCGACAGGATTGGGCGGAGATGGCTGCCAAGGAGCAGGCAGGTACCGCCGAAAGCAACGAGCCTGCCTCCGCCGTGGCTGGAGGTTCAGACCGCGAAGAGACCCAGTCTAAGCGCTCAAGGGGCAGAAGCTTCACGCTCTCGCGCAAGAAGGACCCCGCTTCCCCCACCAAGAAGTCCAAGGGCGACGGGAGCACCATCGGCCGCCATTTCCGAAGCAAGTCCTCCGACAGCGTAGTGAGCGAGCGGCCCGTGTCGGCAAGCTCCACGGCGAGCAACGGCATTCTTTCTAAGATCAAGTTCGGCCAGGGGCCGGGCGACTACGTCTCGTATCTGCGCAAGGTACAGAAGCCGGAGCTGGTCGAGGTAGGGAAGCTGCACAAACTCCGGCTGCTCCTGCGCAACGAGACCGTCTCGTGGACAGAGGACTTTATTCGCCAAGGCGGCATGGAAGAGATTGTCGGGCTGCTGAACCGGATTCTCGCGATTGAGTGGAGGTACGTCGGAGCCCGACTTACAAACGCAGACGAATGCTAACGGAAGAAATAGGGAGGAACACGACGACGCCCTGCTCCACGAGAATCTACTATGCTTGAAGGCCCTCTGCACGACGGCACTGGCTCTGCAATATCTTCACTCCATCCACGACGACCTTTTCCCCAGGCTCCTCCACATGCTGTTCGACCCCGAAAAGAAGGGTCCCAGTGAGTTTACTACACGCAACATCATCACATCAGTGCTATTTACGTATATCGAGACGGCCTGTCCGGCGGAGCGGGTTGCTCGCGCCCAAAAGGTGCTGTCCTTCCTGCGGAATCCCCAGCCCAAGGAAGAAGAGAAGCCAGTCGGCTTCGTGTTGGAAATGCGAAAAGAGCGCCCCTACACCGTCTGGAACAAGGAGGTGGTCAGCGTCACAAAGGAGGTCTTTTGGATCTTCCTGCACCACCTCAACGTCATCGCTCTGCCCTCCGAGATGTCGACCAAGGGCGGCGCGCCGCTCGGCGCCATCACGAACGGCGCCCAGGAACCGTACGGCTTCATGAATAGGCACTTCCCCTCAGAGCGGCCGCCCGTCCCGGCGGCGCCTTACGTCGGCGGGGTGGAATGGGACGCGACCAACTACCTCGCCTCGCACCTCGACCTCATGAACGCCATCATCGCGTGCACGCCGACGACGGCGCAGCGCAACAACCTGCGCAACGAACTGCGGATCTCGGGCTGGGAGAAGGTTCTCGGCGGCAGCCTACGGCTCTGCAAAGAAAAGTTCTACGGCTGCGTGCACGAGGCCCTCCGGTGCTGGGTCGCGGCCGCCATCGAGGACGGATGGGACGCGCGGGACGTGCGGTACGGCCCGCCGCCCGAGTCACGGAACACTAGCCCTGCGAAGAAGACCAACGCGGCCCAGAAGGCCAAGGCGGCCGAGGTAGCGCCCAAGATCGAGATGCCCAAACTAGACTTCGGGCTCGACAACCATCGCGTCACGCCAGTCAGGGAGAGGGACGCCTGGCTGTCTTGAGGGGTGCGTGTGTGTATGCGTGTATGTGTGTGTCGGTGTGCGTGTGTGCCACACTTGGAGACTACTGGTGGAAAGGAGGGATGGAACAGAACGGCAAACGCTGTCGGAGACGGTTGGTCTGATCGACAGGAGCCCTCCTCTCCGAGATGCAATTGTACATGATTGCTACGGGGACGCTAAAGGAAAACAGGATGGGAGGAGGGGGGGGCGACACGTCGTCCGGGCTCCCTCGGTGTTGGGGAATGCCTCAAAATTGTCAACACGGGCAGGCGAAGCGGCCATCTCTCTATCTGCCCCCCATCCCTTCAACCCCCTTTCTCGCACACACATACACAAACACACATCATATCTCTCTCTCACTCTCACACACTCTCTCTCTCTCTCTCTCTCTCTTATACCGCCTCCCTCTCTTCTGACGGAGAAAGAGGGGCCACGACGGACGAGGAGGAGGAAGGGGGGCCCGGGAGGGGGGTCGCGGGATCAATGGCGCTGCTTGCGGGTTTCGGTTGTTGTTTTAAGGAAAGGAAAGGAAGGGAAAGGAAAGGAAAGGAGTTGCCATTTTTTTGTATTGTTTCCGCCCCCCCTCTCTCTCCGTGGTCGTCATCGGTTTTTTTCTGGTTGGTTTTTTTTTTTGCCCCATCCCCCCTGTTCATGTTGCGTCTCTCTGTCTTTTTGTTTCCCACTGTTGACCTTTCTTTGTTTTTTTTCTGCATGGGGTTGGGATCACGGGAAGAATTGTCTGGTTTTATACATCCATGCTGCCTAATGCTTCTTATGAAGGGCACGTTTATGAATTGATGATCATCATACATAGAAAAAGCATTATCATTTTTCTGGTGCGCATCGCTCATTTTATCCCTATAAAAACCTCTTTCTCACACACACACACACACACACACACTCTCTCTCTCTCTCTCTCTCTCTCTTTCGTGCAGGTGTCTGTGTCTGTGTTCGAGTGACTTGTAGCATTCGAGCGGAGGATGTCATAGGAGGAATCAGGTGTAAATCTGAAAACTGACCAGACTCGTACTTGTGTACAAATATTATGCATTAAGTTCAAGGGGGAGGGCACGGATGCCGAACAAGCCGTCGGTATCCAGAGAGGGCAGGCAGACAGACGTGAAGAGGAGGGGCGAGCTACTCAGACCTCCCCCTCTGGTTGGCAGGTCGGTTGCTCGTCCGTCTGCATGATTTGTGAAAGGGCCAGTCCCCAGGGGAGGGGGTAAATGGGGGGGGGGGGTCTATTGCCAAAAAGGCCGGGGTAATGAACCCAGACCCCCTCCGTGGGTCGTAAGTATCGGCGGGTTTTCGGCGTAGATGAGGGAGACGAGATAATGGGGTTGTGCATCGCTCTAGTGCGCCCATTCTCTCTATCCAGGTCCCCGGGAGCACGGTGAAGGCAAACGAGAGATGGAGGCTGGCGAGGCCTAGAGGTTGCTTCGATGGGCCTTGAAGGCGTCGCAGACGCTCACGCCCTTCAGCACGTCCTCCTTGACCTTGTCGTCAGCGGCCGTCAGTTTGGGGAGCAGCTCCAAGACCTGGCCGACCAGGTCCTTGGGGATAGAAACGACGCCGTTGGCAGGGTCGGCGAAGATGAGATCGCCGGGGCTGACGACGGTGCCGTCGACTTCGATTGGCACTTGCACTGCCCAAGGAGTGCTCTCTGCCCCCGCGCCGACGGTGGAGAGCCCTCTCGACCATATCTGGGGGTTATTGTTGGTTCAGCCATGGGCCGGTCACGATGAGGGAACTTGCATGTTTGGTTCGACTCACGGGTAGGCCTGTACTGGCGAGCTCGGCCTGGTCCCTGGCCCGGCCCACGACAACCACCGCCTTGGCTTGGCGAACCTTCATCCTGACAGCCATGATGCCTCCGCACACGGCGTTCCTCTGCCCATGGGGCTGCCTGATGATGATGACAGTGCCGGGCTGGGTGATGTCGGCCCAATGGGCATCTTTGGGGATGTTGGCCTGCGGCGAATCCAGCGTCTCCCCTTTCCGAGCAAACAGGACCGTCGACGCCGGTGCTATGATTACGGGTGCATCCGCGGCGTTTGATTGGCCTAGCAGTTGAAGGTCGGGCAGGAAACCAGCTCCGGGAACCTTGAGTTTCACGAGTGCGTCCGATATATCACAGGCGGTGAAGTTCTGGAGAGATGCGATCCGCGCGTCGTCGTGGTCCGTGGCGGCCATGGTGACGGACGGGGGTTGTATGTGTCAAGAAGCAGGCAGTCGGGAGCGAAGACGGAGCAAAAGGATTCGGGTCGCAATGCTAACATGGGCTGGTGTTGGCTCCAAAGTAAGTAGGTAGGCATGGAGTTTCGGTGCAGCCGGGGCTTCGGGTGATGTTGGATGCTCGAGAGCCGCCGAGGGTGAGCCCCTCCAATCGGATGGAGTTCTAGACGGACATGTGTGGAATGCACGTTGGAGGCTTATTGCGGTGGTGGGGGAGGGGGGACAACCGCACGTGAGTGGGTGGTGTGCAGTGCAGTGCAGTGCAGTGCGGTGCGGTGCGGTGCGGTGCATTGGGGACGGATGTGATGCTTGGCACCACTTGCTTGCGCAAGGCTTTTGCTGTTTTTGCATGGTGCCGTTCGCAGCTTTTCCTCGCTGTCTCGTGCAGAAACAACATGTTGGTTGATGAGGCATCAGCGACTCCGTTCTCCGGTCCGAGTTCTGACGGCCCCATGGTGGAGTGCGAAAGCTACCTAGCTAGGTACGGTACGGTACGGTACGGTACGGCAGCGGCCGCAGCGAACGACCCATCTACCGGGTCGAGAGGAACGGCGCGGGAAATGAGCGGGTTGTGGGCGTAGGCGGGCACTCCGCTCATCGTACTTTCAGTCAGTAGGTAGGTAGGTAGACAAGACTGGTGGAGTTGAGGTGCAGAAGTGACAGGCGTACCATAGGTAATTACCTACCATATACACACACTATTACCTACCTACCTGCCTAGGTCAGACAATGCCAGTGGCATCACAGACCGGAGGTGCCCGTGCTCTGTCTGACCGGGTTCATTCACCCTGTCAATGGGCTTCTTCTTGCCATGGGCATCCATCCTCTCGTGTGTGACTGCGGAGTAGGCCGTTCTGATGTTGAGCAAGCAGCGCGGGATCGAATCCGGCTGGCCTCTTCAGGGTCAACCGAAAGCCAAACCCTCGCAGGCAAGGCAGTCAATTCATTCTCCGACTCGCGACAACAGTTTTGCATTCTTGTGCGCTCGCTTGTCTTGCAGCTCTTGGGCTGCTTCGTCCCGGAAACATATCTAGTAGTAGATAAGCGGACAGGGAAGCTGGCAAGTTGCAGACCAAGGTAGGCCTCAAAATGGGTCAGGTACAAGCGTCCAAGATGGACATTGGGGGGATCCCTTGGAACCGATCCTGCGTGCATGTTCTAGAAAAAAAGAGAGAGAGAAAAAGGGCAAACATACATTTGGGACAATGAGAGATTTAGAAACCTAACCAACCCCTGGTCGTTGGTTGTCAAATGAGAAGTGTTAATGAGCCAAGTTCCTGGGCCAGACAAGGTGCCATATAGCCAGAGTATTACAGAATGGTGAGGCGCTAATTAAAGGCCCCCTGTAAAAGAGGGCCGTTAGGTTTAGGTCTCACGTAGCATAGAGTATCGGAGCTACCGAGTACCATGCGACGTAGCGTTTATGCGTTGCTGGCTATGTAGCTGAGCCTTTGGAGCAGTTATTATAACAATAAGTTTAGTAACAGCTAGACAGGCAAGTATGTATAAAGCCTGGCGTACCGAGTGGTTTCTTATTATTTACGCCTCTTATTCCGCAGGCAACACTCACTAAAGTCGCTCTCTACACACATAAACACACACAGTCTCTCTCTCTCTCTCTCTCTCTCTCTCTCTCTCTCTCTCTTTGTATTTACACCAGAGAACGTTTCATCTTTGAACCCCTTCTCTGAAAAAACACTCTTTTTTCTGCAAAACAAAAACAAAAACAAAAACACACTCATTTGCCAAAATGAAGACGTCAATTATCAACGCCCTCATCGTCACTCTGGCCGCCACCGTCAAGGTCGCCGAGGCGTGCGCGCTCTACGGTAACTGCCGCTGCACAATGGCCGACGGCACCACCAACAACACCATCACGGAGCAGGCCTGCGCCAAGTACCACACGGAGATCGGCCTCGACGGCACTGACAGCACGGCCTACACCCCCCATGTCGACAGCGACGGCGTGACGTGGTGCACGCTAGGCAGGATCAACGAGAACCAGAACATAGTACACGTCGACAACTGCAGCATGCGGGAATACTGTACTGCGGTGGGCGCCACGGGCGCCGACTCTTGGTGTAAAGACAAGACGTTTCCTTAACTTGGATAGCGATGGATTCTAGCCGCGTCTAGACGGTATTTATAGGTTCACGGACGGCATCTACGGGCTTAAAGGAAAAGTTATATATTATGTATTTTTAAATAATCTCTACCTACTACCTTAATAGGAGTAGTTACTATATTAAAGCAGGTTTCTACTGTTTTTCCCTAGGTTATATTACTAGGATAAGGCTGAACGGCTTACTTGTAAGAGTTGGCTGTGTGCACTTAACTAGGTAAGGCTTAATGGTAGGTATTGGTATATTGTAAGACTAAAGTTTGCCGAGCTAACCTCAGCTGTGTGGCTGCTGTGGTTAAAACTCTGCAAGTGGGGCAGCCTCGCCAGAGGCTTAGCGACTATACGCCGAGATCCCCCACTCTACTGAGTACGTAGGAGAATCCCCTTACATTACTTAGGTACTGTTATAAGAACAAGTGCCGTAGAGATAGCTTCACACATAGGACACATGTAACATCACGTGATCATATGTATATAGTCGCCCTTCTTAAGGACCTTGCCCTTGAGAAGGTCAACCTTACGAAGACTATCTACATATACCTTTTGTTCACTTGTTTGCTTGTACCTTTTGTTTATTGCTTGTTTTGCTGCTCCCTTTTGATTGCGTTGCTCTGCTTACGTTCGCTGCTTTTACGCGTCTCTTTACATCGCTTTGGTCCTCCTTGACTAAAGCCTCCCACAGCCCATTTGCCCTGTCAGAACCGGAACGGCTGCCAGGAGGGCTGTGTCAGGTACGTATCTAGGTAGTTTACCAACCTGCCTGGGTAAAAAAGGTACCTATAGTGAGTGAAGTGACATTGGGGGTCAAACCCTGTGTGTGGTTCCTTCCGGTGGGAGTTCGAGTTCCACCGACAACGCTCTTTCTTACATTTGCATCGACTTCGTGAGCCCACGTGACGATACGTCCTAACGACTTGCAGGGCAGGTACCTACCCAGGTAAGCAACGCGGAAGGAAAGAGCTTCGTGGGGCCAGATGGGCTATTTCCCGTCATGAAGCTGCTGCGTGCGAATGAGGAGAGGGAACGGCAATACCTACCTATCGTATCGTACCTGCCTAGGGTATTGGGGTGAGAAGGGGGGGGGGGGGGTGGGGGGGGCAAGTACCTAGCCTACTTACTCCCTTTTCTCAATATTTTTTACACGGGCGAGTGGGTTTTGAAGGTACCTAGGTAGGTAGGTATGAGTCGCAGCCGGTGTTGACGTTTTCCTGTCCGCCTGCCTGCCTGCCCGCCTGCCTGCCTACCTATCTCAACCTCAACCACGCCAGGCACGATACGATGCCAGTGACACACGTAAAGCTAGCTACCGGCGTTGTCGAGCGAGACGGACGACTCCAAGACGATGCCGCGATAGCGCCAGTCATGACATGACGCCTCTCACTTCATCCCCCCCTCTCTCCCTCCCTCCCTCCCTCTCTCTCTCTCTCTCTCTCTCTCTCTCTCTCTCTCTCTCTTCGCACACCTACCTTCTTCTCGGCGACCGCGCCCCTGCCGCTCGGCTGCCACCGCCATCCATCGCGTAATGTAGTTACTCTATGTAATGCACATCTCTTGATTCATTGTCAATGCAACACTGGCCTCAAAACTCAACCATTCCACCGTACCCCTCTTTCAACGGGGGCCAATCGCCGCGCCATCAGAGATACCGAGTTGGCAACGCCTCCAACGACATGACACAGGACACTCATCACTGGCCACCCATGGCGGATCGGGTCAGGGTCTGTCCCACAGGTCCAATCGCTCGCCGACTACTCCGCAGGTACGAACGAATACCTACTGGTAAGGCCCCTAGTAGTCCCGATAGCTCGCCCTAACCCCCGGCCTCGGATCTCCGTTTATTGCCGGGTTTAAAGCGGGACACCGGCCAGGAAGCCTATCACTGACTGGTCCTTCCTCGCAACTTGATACTGGGCCCGGGAAATGGTTGGGACACGGACAGCGTCTAGGTACGCAGTACATAGTGTACAAACCGTCACTGGACGCCCCGATGTCGTGGCAAGTTCCGGCCCGCTGAAGATCATGCCGTCTTTGATGGGAAACGGGGAGATAGATGGCCTTGGGCCTAGACAGCTTCGAGTGCGGACAAGAACGAACGACGGCGATCCCGAGTCATTCCTCTTGACTGGGGGGGGGGGGGGGGTCGCAGTTCTCATTTCGTCTATTGCTTTCCTTCCCTTTTCTCGCACCGAGGTACGGTTACAACACAATTCTCACTTTGTTTGTCTAGGTAGGTAGGTAGGTAGGTAATTGCCCCGATGAGACGTACGCCACGCGCACTGGCTTGGATTGGATTGGGGTCGTCAGGTACAAATGACATGGTCGTCGGGCTCATGGGCCAGAGCCATTTTCTTCAGGCATCAAGACAGACACGGCGCGGTCGGTGTACGTACGATAGATACCTCGCTTTAGATTCATAGGTAGGTAGGGAGGTAGTCATGGCTCATGCATTGCCTTATTGGGAAACCCGGTGAGACGAGCCAGGCATGGCATGATGAACCAACCGGGTTGGGACAAACACTCGAGGGTTGTCGTTGCATGTCGCAAGGTGAAAGAAAGAAAGAAAGTTGTTCACCGAGCCAATCCAGACGGGAGAGCTCCAGGGAGACTTTCATTCCAAGGCGAGGGTTCCTGGCTCGAGTTGGGTGTAAAAAGGATCGACGCGCCCATCCCGAGGTCCCTTCCCTGGTACATACGTCGCCCACTGAGTACCTAAACCCTCTGGCTCTCTCTGGTCTGCGCTGCCTCCTCCCTTGCCTGCCGTGTCAATCTGGACCCCAAGCCCGAGCCGGGCGGTCCGTCCCTCTTGGAGAAATCTCCAAACAGATGACTGCTACACGTGCAGTGTCAGTCAGTCAGTCAGTCTGTCTCTGTCATGCAGTCGAGCAGCAAGCAGATTGAGGTACTGTAGGTACCCTACGTACGATAGGTACCTATCTAGGTAGGTAAGTAGGTACTGTTACCATGTCCATTTGCCGTTCTCTTTGGTCATGTCATGGGCATGGCCCCCATCACTGGGTCCTTGGTCAGGACTTGCTACGGCATGGCATGGCATGGCATGGCTCCCTAGGCAGAGGTAGGGGGCATCTTGGACACCTCTTCCACGTCTGCGCCGGCTGGCAGGTAAAGCCCAGACGGACCAGATCAAGTACAGTTCGCGGGGGTCGTTGATTGGGCTAATTAACTGCAGGACGACGTCGCCTCAAGCTCCGCAACCTCACAAATTTGCATTGAATTGAGCGGACGGACGGACGGACGGGGACCCAGACAGGCGTGGTGCTACTGCGTGATCCAATGCGCCTGCCTGCCTGCCTGCCTGCCTGCCTGCTCCTGCGGCGCACAGAGTCCCCCCCCTTCCTTCCCCCTCCCCCTCCCCGTGGCCGCAGTGGTGGGTGGGTGGGTGGCATACATAGAGCCGACCAGCCAACCCTGGCCAGGCGCCGACCCCATTCGTCGACGGTCGACTTCTGGGCTGCAGCAGCCGTTCTGACCAGCAGGGCCCATGCCATGCCGCTGGCACCTCCCACATCCACACCACCTGCGCTGCGAGCCTGCCTAGTGGGATTGGACAACCATGACAAAAGGCAGCCAGCCAGCCAGACGGCGGAGCGATTCGTTTGGATGGATGGATGCTCCCAGACCGAACCCTTCGTTCTTCACGCGGAAGCTAGCAGCAAGCAGCAAGCAGCAAGGAGGCAGATGCACTCAGTACCTACCTTGGGTAGCGTAGGTAGGTAGGTAGGTAGGTAGGTAGCAGATACGGCACTGGCAACAGCCGCCAGCCCGTCCATGTTGATCCCGCGCATACATACGTGCATACCTACTACCTACCTACACACATGCCCACATATATACCTACATACAGCAAGCATACATACACAGGTAGGTACCTACCTGGAAACAACGCGCAACCCAGACAGACAAGAGGTACCGAGCCTTTGGATCGATCCATAACCCGCTTATCAGTATTCGTGGGAAGGAGGTAGGTGTACGTACACATACATACCTACGTACATTGCCTATTACCTACTACCTACCTACATACCTACCTACATACTTAGGTAGGTACCTACCCAGGTACCTAAGATACCCAGGTATGGTAGGTAGGTATTATACCGTAAACCTGGACGTTATCCGCATTTCGCACACCCATCTTACCTCAGGTTGACAAGAGAGCATCCATCCATCCATCCTCCACCTTTCCCGTCCTATCACACCAATGCTTGTCTCGTCACAGAACCCCTCCCCCACCTCTCATATGACAGTATTACATACATACATACATAACTACCTACCTACCTACCTACCTACCTACCTACCCACGCTTCCGAACTTCCCCAGCCACCGTCTTCCTGCTAACCCGAGTACCTAGCTGCCGCATAACCTGGCTCCGTCCGTCATCTCCATCTGTTTGGCTCGACGAACTTCTCTGACTCCTGCTCCTCCTCCTCTTGCTGTGTCTGTCTGTCTGTCTGTCTGTCTTGCTTGCCGCCTGGTCCGCTGCTCCCCTTTCGCCCACGACTTTCACACTGCCTTGCCTTGCCTGGCCTGGCCTTGCCGCGCCGTCTTGTTTCGACCAAACACAAGGTAGGTACCTTAAACCTAACCTTGCCTGCCTACCTGCCTACCTACCTACGCAGCCACGCTACCTTGACCCTACTTTTGTCATCACCACGACATTCCATGCATACCTATCCTGGCCTTGCCTTGCCTTACTTATCCGCCCAGCTACCTTGCTTGACCTGACCCGACCTGACCTGACCCGACTTGACCCTAACGCTATCAGCCTCTGCCTGCATCCTCTCCCACCCCTCCGGCGCCTCTCTCTCTCTCTCTCTCTCCCTCTCTCCGCCTCTCCTCTTGCCCGTCTCGACCTGTATCGCACAGCAGCCGCCCTCACCACTACCACCACTACCACTACTACCACTACATACTACTACCACTCCCACTCCCACTCCCACCACCACCAACACCACCCGCCGACGCCGCCTCCGCCCTCTGCCCAGAAAACGCGACGCCCTTTTCCCTCAAAGTACCTCCTCCCCTGCGCCGTGTCCATTGCCAGGGGATCCACCCCACCACAAGCATCCAGATCTCCGAAGCTTCTCTGCAAGCCCTGCCGCTACCGACCACGCCCACTCCCACGCAACCCTCAACTCGCTGAGACGAACTAGGAAGCTCTGCGCCGCAGCGGCTCGGCGTTCAAAATGTCAATAAAGTACGTCCTTCCATGTCCGGTCCCCTTCCATGCGCTCTCTCTCTCTGCTTCGCCTCTGCTCTGCTTGCTTCCCCCTTCATCTTCCCGTCATCCCACGCCGCCGCTCGAGCCCCATCACCACCGGAGCCATCCCGGTCAGAGTCCGTGGTACCCCGCTGGCTGCCAACCTTGCTTGACCTGATCTTTTGTTGGTTCCCACCCCACACTTCCCGTCCATAATGACGGACCAGTATCTGCAAGAGCAGCATGCCCTTACCATTGCCCGCACCGTCCAGAGAGAACGCCAGCTTGCTCAGGCCCGCCTAGATTCTGACCATGGCGATAGTTGGGTCATGATCACCCAGACGGGCGAAATCAACCCTTTACCTCACGAGCATATCAGGCACCGATCCAACGCCAAGGTCAGCCTGGAGCTGTCCGTCCCCAAGTCACTGCAGCAAGGAAGGACGCCCTTCACGCGCAAGAGCGACAACGGCACCGCCTACATCACAACCCAACGAGTGAGTACGCCATACATGTGTTTGCCTGCCCCCCCAAGACGTCGGTGGTGCCGTGCCGTCCTGTGCCCAATTGACTGACATTCCTCATCCAGATCATATACGTCCCCGCAAAACCAACCCCCGAGTTCAAGTCCTTCCATGCGCCCATCCTGAACTGTGCCGACTCGTATGTGGGCTCGCCCTTCTTCGGCGCCTGGTTTTGGTCCGCCACTGTCGTGCCCGTCTCTGGAGGCGGCGTACCTGCCGACATACCAAGAGTCGAGGTGAAGCTAAGCTTCAAGGAAGGCGGTCACAGCGAATTCAGGCAGCGCTTCGAAGAGTTGAAAGAACGGCTGGAGCACGTCAGGCGTCTGCAGCAGGAGACTGGACAGACGGTCAATATCCCGGACGAGCCGCTACCGGCATACGAGGCGACCGAAGGCGCAGGCGCTCCGAGCCGTGTTGCTTCGCAGCCGTTGCCGTCGCAGCAGCCGCCGCCGCCGCAGGAGGAGTCACCGGCCCGCCGGTCGGCCAGCTCTGGGAGTCAAAACCAACGCCCGGATGAACCTCCACCAGATTATGAGGAGGCGCAAGCCCAGACACTGAGCATGCGGCTCGAAGACCACGTCCGCGAGGAGTCTGGTAGAGCATAGTGGTTGGTGGTGGTCCATCACGGATCATGAACTGCGAGGGGGGGGTTCGTCTTTTTTTTTTTTTGGTCTGCATCGATACCTTGCATCTTTCTTTCTTCTTTTCGCTCCCTATACCTGTACTTTTTATGGCATCTAAACCAGCGGCTGGCGGATTTTGCGTTTCTTGATGAACCATGCAGTGTAGAAATGACGGGGGCCATGCTTCGACGGTGATTTGGGCATGTACACTACCTACGTCCAGGAAACAAGAGATAGGGACACAATTGAAGTACGTGCATGTATGTATGTATCCGTATGCCGGCTCATATGGCGACATGCTGATCAACCGCCACTTACCACGATGGCCGAGGCCGGTACGTTGAGGGCGTACGCAAACATGCGAGTAAGCATGCGTGTTTGTAATTTTTTCCCCATCTTTTTTTCCATCTTTTTTTCATTCTTTCTGATGCTGGGTTTCCATGTGACTACGAGGAGGAGCTTGAGCTTCCAGACCAACTCGTCATGGAGTGTGAAGCAGAGAGGTAGGTAGGTACCTGGTAGGTAAATACATACATACCTCTAGCAGTAGACTGTAGGTAGATATGCGCTGGGACGGCAAGTCCTTGGTGGCCCGGGTCACGTTCGATGACGCTTAGTCACCCAGCCAGCCTTCCCACGGCAGCCAATCAAAAACGACCAATTGGGAATAACTTAGCATCCGGCTCAGACACGCAGTTTTCGTCTGCAATCCGCCGAAAGCTCCCGACTTCTTCCATCACCATCCACGCCATCACGTCAAGCCATTGAGAGCACACACCTCTGCCACAATGGGTTTCTGGGATACCATCACGGACCTCGCTGAGGCCGCCATGCCGTGGGCCAACGTCGAGGCCGAGGCTCCTGCCGCCGAGGAGAAGGTGAGCTGCGCAAAATTGTTGCCCCGATGGCCTGAGGCCGGGCGAGACACGTCAACACCGCTCACCGTGACGTCCGACGGGTTCTCACGCGGCCTCGGTGCATCTCGCGGCAGCTTTCCCCCCCTCATTTTCGACGCCGGCAAAGGCTGAACCAGTTCGCTGACGACATTACAGGAGGAGGAAACCCCCGCCGAGGAGGAGTCCAAGGAGGAGCCCGAGGCCGAGGAGGAAGAGGAAGAGGAGGAAGAGGAGGAGGAGGACGAGGAGGAGACCGTCGACCCCAAGGAGCAGCTTGAGAAAGGTCCGTCATCCCGAATACTTGGATGCACACGCCGTGTCTAGTGCTGGTGGTGGTGGTTGATGAGACGCACATTATGCGCAATTTCGCGCATGGTCCAACCCGGCGTTTGCTCAACGGCCCCCGCCAGCCAAATGCGACACGGCGGTAGCAGAAACCACACCAGAGGAGAGCGCTGACAGACGAAACACAGAGTGCGAGGAGTCCAAGGCCTGCGCATCGGTCAAGCACCACTACGACGAGTGCGTCGAGCGTGTCACCGCGGCCGCCGACAGCGGGGAGGGCGCCAAGGAGGACTGCGTCGAGGAGTGTAAGTAACCCACCCCGAAGCTGCCGGATATATGCGGTGCAAGGCCACTGGCGTGGATTCGATTCGGCCCCGTAGAGGAACGAACAAACGCTGACACTGCTGCGTGCAGTCTTCCACCTCGCCCACTGCGCCACCCAATGCGCTGCTCCCAAGCTCTGGGCCAAGCTCAAGTAAACCGACCCCACGCGACTCACGAAAAGACGGCGTCGACGGATGCCAAGACCATCGCAGCAGCAGCATTGGCGCAGGTTGTTTTCTAGAAGGTGGCCGCGAGAGACGAGATTCCGAGACGAGACGACGACGACGTCTAGCACCGGTTCCCTTTGGGACCAACCCTGTACCCCCCCAAGGTGCCCATCAAGCCGGGTCGCTCAGCAGTGGGCGGCATCGGGCTTGTAGCGCCTATATTTTGTCCTTTGTACCATAGGCATCGCCCGCAATAGATTACTCTATGACTTATCCAACTGTTGCCCTCGTCGCGGCAGTCGACTCACAGCCTCGACAGGTTCAGCCTTGGACTGGTGCACCCCCCCCTCCCCCCTTGCTACGAAGCCAGGCTGGTGGAGGGACCATTGACATGTTCCGATCTGGAAATCCACCTGTTGTTTAGAATTTGGTCCGCATCAAGGCATGCTCCTCCAGGTTTGGATGTTTTCCCAATCCCGGAGTCCTTTGGGGGCAAACGGTCGTGTCTGGCAAAGCTTGCATAGTGAGATTGATGGAGACCAAAGATAGCTAGCAGCGTTGCCCTGCGAGGGCGATTCAAAGACGGAACAAGCGCCGCGAAGGGAAAAAAAGGAAGAAAAGAAAAAGGAATAGACAGGGGATAAGAGCACGCGGCCGGGGAAGCAGGCCAGGTTGGTGGTCCCGGCGATATCCTTTCAGCCCAACTTCCAGCTTTTGCTGGTGGTGTTTTTGGATCCAGGCATGTCACGATAGTGGGCAGTGGTGTGCGACAGAGGTTCCGAGGCTCTTTTTCCTGCTCGAGGCTCGGCACAAAAGTTGGGTTTGGCTGTTGGGGGAGTATTGGGATTGATTGGCGAGAGTTCGGATGGGATGGCTGGCCGGGCCTGGAGAGGAGGAGGAGGTGGTGGCCCAATGCGATGAATCGGCCGAGAGGCAGACCAATGGGCCACCCATCCATCCATCCCACCCTCCCTCCCCCTTCCCTTCATTTTCTCGCGCGTCCGGTCCTGTTCTGGGCAACGGGGGGGGGGGGAGAATGTCACTTGGTTTCCGGCCAACAAGGTTCTTTCTACACCTTGGCTGCCGCCATTTTTTGTGCTTTTTCTTTAGTAGTAGCACTGTTTTTTCTTCCTTTTTTTGTTGTTGTGGTTATTGTTGTTGCGCTATCTGCCCGGTGTTCCTTGGGGCCACGGGAAGCCGATATCATATCGCTGCAGGGGCAGGCATTGTAAAGTAAGTAAGCACCACCGCACAATGCGAAGAAGACAAGACACCATTTGGGACGGGGGGTTTTTGCCGGGTACGCCACATGCAGCGAGCGGTTCGGGAAGCAAAGCAATGTTTGTTTGGTTTTGGGCCTCTGTATTTTACTGTTTCCAGATGTCCAGATGTCCAGATGTGCAGCATCAAACCGGCGCGGCGGGCCCCCGTCCCTCGACTTCCACCAGCGCGACGACGGCCAGACAATTAATTGCCAGGCGTCGTCGTCGTCGTCGTCGTCGTCGAAAAGTAGGGGATCGAGAGGGCACGCGGGCGAGAGAGTTTGGCGCCATGTCACCCCCCGCCCCCCGCCCGCCCGCCCGGGGCGCAACTGATACGGAGACTGTAACCGACACACACACATGCGCGCGAGTGGGAGGATGGATCTATCTGGGGGTCGGGTTCTATACCACATTCAGATGGTATCAGTTCGTTGCTATCGCTGCCACTACCTATCTACCTACCTCATGCGTACATAGGTATTATCCGTATGGTTCGACTCAATGTCCCCCACCCACTCGCTCACTCACTCACTCATTACTCTATTCCCATTCCCTTTTTATCCAAGTCGGCCTCCCGCCTTCCCCTCGGTACACATCCATCTCTCTCTTCTCCAGCCAGGTCTTCCCTCATTGTGTGCCATCCTCGACTGTCGGTGGTCCCTTTGCTGTCTGTCCCGGCCCGGCCTCGTGCCGCAATCGACCCTCCATCGTCGGGAACGCAGTGGTTTCCAGTCCTTGGCTGCCACCTGCACACACCAACCACAGCTTTGCGGACAGACCTCGAGACGGAAAAGGAGGAGCGAAAGACTATGAAAAAGAAAGCAGGTCGCCGCCAAGACAAGACAAGACAAGACAAGACAAGACAACGCGCTTAGGCCAATACGCCGCAACCCACTAATCGACGCCCCCGTCGCGTCTCAGAAGGCGCACGACCCCGGTAGTGAGCGAGCGAGCGAGCGAGTGAGTGTATCAGCACGCAGCGCAGCGCAGCGTCTTCTGTGCCAACAAAAACGATGCGCTTTTCCCTCCACCCGAAACGCCAGACTCCCCAAGTCTCGGTCGAAAACGACAACAACAACAACAACAACAACAGCAACAACAACGCCGACGCCCTCGCCATCGAAACCCACGACCCCGACGAGAAGGCCCCGAACCCCGCTTCCTCGCCGCCGCCGCCGCACGACAGCGACGACATGCCGAACCCCGCCCCGCCCGGCGCCGGCTTTGGCAAGCTGGGGGACGACGTCGACTACGACCTTCGCGATGCGGGCTCGTCCGCCTCGCGCGACCGCACCGGCGGTGTTGCCGGCGCCCGCGGCGACGGCAGCGTCCTCGAGGGGACGACGGTCGAGTACCGCACGTATAAACGCCGCTGGTTCGGCCTGGCGCAGCTGACCCTGCTCAACATCATTGTGTCCTGGGATGTAAGTTGAAAGCACTTTTTTTTTGTTGGAATATTCTTATTTATATTAAGACAAGGGGAAACCCCTTCCCCTCCCCCTCCCCCCCGGTCGAATGCCTGCACGTCCCGAAGCTTCGTTTGCTCGCTCTCCTTTCAATACCCCGGGATATGTACCCCGGATATGACGTCTTCGTCTTTGTTCGTCTTGCAGTTGCAGACTCGGCATCATGGTCCGGGTACCTGCGGCCTGCACCTCCCCCTTTTCCCGCAAGCCACGATCCGGCAGTCGCGAATCTGGCTGGCGAATGATGGGAGACGATTCCAAACCACGAAAAAAGAACCCCTGCATTCCTACAAGCAGTGGAAACCCGAATCCAGTGAGAATAGAAAAAAATAAAAACCCATGAAGCTGACGTCAGACCCCAGTGGCTCACCTTCGCCCCGGTCGCCTCCAACGCCGCAGCCTACTACGGCGTCTCCGAGTCGGCCATCAACTGGCTCTCGACCGCCTTCCTCTTCTCCTTCGTCGTCGTCTTCCCCGTCACGATCCGCATCCTCCACCTGGGGCCCAAGCCCGCCTTCATGACGGCCGCCGCCCTGATCCTCGTCGGCAACTGGGTCCGCTACGGCGGCTCGCACTCCCGCGCCGGCGGCAGCTACGGCGTCGTCATGTTCGGCCAGGTCCTCACCGGCCTCGCCCAGCCCTTCGTGCTGGCCGCCCCGACGAGGTACTCGGACCTGTGGTTCACCGACCGCGGCCGCGTCGCCGCCACCGCCCTGACCTCGCTCGCGAACCCGCTCGGCGCCGCCCTCGGCCAGCTCATCGTGCCCTTCTGGGTCGCCTCCCCCGGCGACGTGTCCCCCGGCGTGCTCTGGGTCGCCGTCATCTCCACCGTCGCCGCCCTCCCGGCCTTCTTCATCCCCGCCCGGCCCCCGACCCCCGTCGCCCCCTCGTCCCAGACCGCCAAGCTCGGCATCCGCGAGTCCGTCGCCGCCGTCGCGGGCTCCCTCGAGCTGTGGCTCGTCATGGTCCCCTACGCCGTCTACGTCGGCCTCTTCAACTCCGTCTCGTCCCTGCTCAACCAGATGATGGGGCCCTACGGCTTCTCCGACGAGGAGGCCGGCATCGCGGGCGCCCTCCTCATCGTCGTCGGCCTCGCCACCTCGGCCGTCACCTCGCCCGTCCTCGACCGCACCAAGAAGTTCCTCCCCGCCGTCAAGACGGCCGTCCCCGTCATCGGGCTGTGCTACCTCGCCTTCGTCTGGATGCCCGAGACCCGCTCCGTCGCGGGCCCTTACGTCGTCCTCGCCGTCCTCGGCGCCGCCTCCTTCTCCCTCGTCCCCGTCGCCCTCGAGCTGCTCATCGAGCTGAGCCACCCCGTCAGCCCCGAGGTCACGAGCACCATCGCCTGGGCCGGCGGCCAGGCCCTCGGCGCCGTCTTCATCATCGTCTCGGACGCCCTGCAGGCCGGCGGCGACGCCGACCCGCCAAGGAACATGAAGAACGCCCTCGTCTTCCAGGCCGTCATCGCCATGGTCATCGTCCCGCTGCCGCTGTGCCTCGGCCTGTTCGGCCGGGCCGACAAGGTCAGCCTGAGGCGCGTCAGATCCGACGCCGCCCGAGGGGCCCGGCAGGAGAACCCGTAAGGGCCTGTATGGGGGGGGGGTTGATGTTTTGCCTGTAATGAAATGAGTGTACGAAGTGATGAGAGCTGGAATGAGGGGGGGGGGGGGAGATGTTTCTTTGATGAGTCAATACGATGTAATTAGGCATTATTTTAAGTAAATCGTTTTTGGATACCCTCTATACATTTCCCCCAAGCAGGGGGGGGGGGAAGAAAAACAAGAGAAAAACAAGAGAGAGAAAATATACCCAGTGGCTTCCTCGCCTCCCCCTATCATGTTCACGTGCGCCTTTTGTTTCAACCCGATTTGCCGTTGCCGTGACTGTCGACGCCGTGCCTGCGGATGTCGAGAAAGTCCTCCCACCCCCGCCGCAGCCTCTCCATCTCGGCCCAGACGCTGGCTCCGAGCTCCTCGAACCCGGCGAGCTGCTCGCTGGTGAGGTCCTTGGCGTCGGGGTTCCGGCCGACGATCTTGCGCAGCACGCCGGTGGCCGGGTCCCGGGCCAGGGAGTCGCGGTCCTCGACGGCGCCCTCCCACCCCCAGCCCTCGACCTCGGTCTTCTTGACGTCCTGGCGGCCCGAGAAGGAGGCGGCGGAGCCCCACTTGATCTTCTTGGCATCGAGCTCCGTCAGGGTCTCGTCGTCCTGCAGCGCGACCCAGACGGGCGCGGCGGCGCCGTTGTACCCCGTGACGGGGTGCCACGGCGAGCCCAGCCAGCGGGCGAGGTAGAGGGCGAACTTGTAGGCCCAGAAGAGGATGAAGGGGAAGGGGACGGGGAAGAGGTTGGAGGCGACGACGCCCGGGTGGGTGAGGTAAAAGGAGGGACGGACCGGCAGGGCGCGGGCGGTTTCGGGGTCTTCGGGGGTGAAGTAGGGGGCCGTGATGTTTCGGGTGGCGGGCAGGTGGGAGGTCAGGACGAGGACGTCGGTGAGGCGCTTGGAGGACTCGTAGGGCCCCTCGGTCTCGACGCCCTGGAAGTCGTCGAGGCGGAGGTGGCGGGCCTGAGGCTCGATGCTGCTCGTCCAGATGACGCGGCCGGGGGCTGTGTGGTCGGCGGTGGCCCTGCTGAGCAGGGGAAGGAGCTCGTGGGCGAGGATGTAGTGGCCGAAGACGTTGGCGCAAAAGACCTCGCCGAGGACGGGGGACGAGGGCTTGGTATGGTAAGCAGAGGCTAGAGAGAGGGGGTTATCGGGGGAGTCTGTGGGTACCAGATCGGAGCGGACGGGGCGCTGGTTGAGGACGGCGCCGGGGCGGGCGAGCTTGAAGGAGGGCCAGGTGGTGACGGACAGGATGCCCCTGGTGAAGAGGTCGGTGAAGAGGCCGGCCCAGTCGAGGCCGGTCCAGCCGCCGAAGCCGGCATTGAAGATGACGGAGTCGAGGCGCGGGATGCGGTAGCGGGGGGCGGCGGGGCTCGTGTCTGTCGGGTCGGCGATGGCGCCGGCGACGAGGTTGGCGGCGCAGGCGTAGACGGAGGTGAGTTCGCAGAGGTCGATCTGGGTGGACAGCAGGTGGACGCGGTCGATGGTGTCCTGGGGGTCGTAGTAGGAGGAGCCGGCGCGGGAGCGGAGGGCGTGGGATGTGGTGGCGGTGCGGCGGAGGTGGTCGCGGAGGGAGGAGACGGTCTCTTGGGACTTGCGGACGGAGCGGGTGGTGGGGATGAGGACCAGGTGGGCGGTCAGGGGCCGGGTGGCAAGGAATTCGTCGATGAGGCGCTCGCAGATGCCGAGGCCGACTCCGCTGGGCGGGAGGGCGGGGGGTTGTCAGCGGGAGGGGAGGATCACAAATAAACAAGGCAAGGGAGGAGGATGGCAAGGGAAGCAAGCTCACCTGTTTGCGCCGGTGACCAGCACGAAGAGCTGCTCGCGGGGTGAGACCTTGTCCCAGGGCGCTGCGACCATTGTGCGACTGTGGCTCTCTTTCTTTCCGTGTGCTGTGCGTGTGTCAATTGGGAAAAGGAGGGTATCTCGAAGGTGTGGAGTGAATGAATGTGTGAATGAATGAATAAATGAATGACGATGAAGCGAAGAGGGAGGGGGGGGGATGTTTGGCGGTGAGTCTCGGCTCGTCTCGTCGTGTCTCAATTTCGGACGGGAAAGCTTAACTTAATAGCCTAGGTAGGTAGGTACGGGTAGTAGCTGCCTGCCTCTTTGGGGTCCGCGCGCCTATGCTACTGGTTTGGTTTACCTAGGTACCTACCTAGGTAAGGTACAGGTGTGTAGGTACGGTGCAGTGCAGTGCAGTTGGTGGTCAGATACAGGAGGGTAAGGGCCTATCAAAGCGTATCCAGACACGCTGTAAACTCGGTTGGCTCGCTTATCATACCGGATGCGGCCGACTCGCACGCTCCAGGCTCACGGTGTTACGCAAACCAAACCAAACCAAACCAAACCAAACCGAGCCGAACGAACCAAACACCAAACAAACCAACCGAACGAACCAAACACCAAACAAACCAACCAACCTGAGCCGAACCAATCCAATCCAGTCCAATCAGCCACGGACCTCCATCTGCCTCTGTCATGCATGTCACATCATCTCACTCCGAAGCGCATTCTCTTGCTCATCCCAGAAGCCGCGTCTGATTGGTCGGCAAGCCGCCACGGCGATTTGATCGCTTAGTGGCGCTTCGCATTCAACTTCAACCCAACTTCAGCTCAACAACGCCGCCGCATCGCAGCTCGAGACCGACCGACCGACCGACTGACTGACCGACACACTTGACGAAGCGGTAGTTATTATTATTACTATTGATATCCACCAACTACACACAAAAGAAAGCGACAACACGGCCACACCCCGCTGTCTTTTCGTTGCCCCCGCTCGCTCACTTCCCTTACGAGGCCTTGCAGAGACGGCCGTCGCTCTGCACCTTCCAGTCGTCGCTGCCCACGCCCGTGAGCGCGTAGAAGATGCTGGACGGGTCGTACTTCTGCTTGATCGTCTTGAGCTTGGGGTAGTTGCCGCCGTAGAAGACGTCCTTGTAGTCAACCTCGTTGCGGTCCGCCTCGTTGAGGTACGCCCCGCCCCCGGGCGTCAGCGCCTTGAGCTGCGGGAGGATCGTGTCCGTGACCGTCTCCTGTCCCGTCTCGAGCGTCGAGAATTCGCTGCGGTTGTAGGCGCTGCATTTTGGTGTCTTGTCAGCCTGGGTCCGTTCGACGCCACGCAAGGGGAAAGAGAGACAGAGAGGGAGAGAGACAGAGAGGGAGAGAGAGGGAGAGAGAGGGAGAGAGAGGGGGAGAGACTCACGTTCCGACAACGGCAGAGAAGAGAGCAGTGCGCCACGCCGGGGTCACGGCGTTGGCCACCGCACCGTCGGGTCGGGCGACGTTGATGCTGAGGCCCGAGATGAGCCCACCCCCGTTGGCGATGGAGCGCAGCGTCTCTGTGAGGTTAGACGCCGAAGCGTCGTCGGCCACGAGCGAGCGGGGCATGAGACGCCCGCCGATGTTGTACTCGGTGACGGCCGGCTCCGGGTTCATGTCGTTGTAGCTGTCCAAGAAGGTGTTGTACTGGTTGATGTGGTAGTCTGGAGTTTTTGTTGTCAGTCAAGACCTGTCATCACACTTGCTTGGGCTCACGGCTTTGTTCCGTTCGGGCTTCGTTCGACTTACCATACGCGATGCTGGCCTTGTCGAGCGCGTCGAGCGTCGGCTGGATCAGAGTCTGGAGCTCCTCCTTGGTCTTGTTGGGCAGAGTCGTCGGCTGCATGAGGAACGCGCCGCCGCCCAGCAGCCAGATGCTGACGGCTCCGGCGTCGACGATGGCGGGCAGCGACTTCAGGTACGTCTTGACGACGCCGTAGAAGGCGTCCTCCGAGATGCCACTGGTCGTGAAGGTCAGGTTGGCAGACGACACGATGGTATCCGGGAACGCCTTGAGCGTCACCGACAGCACCGCCGCGTACACGCCACCGCCGCCGCCCGACAGAGCCCAGTAGAGGTCCGAGGACGACGAGTCGTTAGGCGTCGCGACGACCCTCTGGCCCGTCGCCGTGATGACTTCCCACTCGAGAACCTGGTCGGCCGAGAGGCCGTACTTGGAAACGAGGGGTCCGTGGCCGCCGCCCTGGGTGTAGCCTCCCGCGATGCCCACCGTCGGGCTGTTGCCTCCAATGACGACAAGGCCCTGCGCGTGCGCGGCGTCCTGGGCCTCGCCCGCCTGGACACCGGCGCCGAGCTTGAGCGCCTTGCCCGTGTACGACGCCGACTTGTAGTCCACGACGTTGATGTCCTTGATGTGGTGCGTCCAGAGCGCCAGAGCACCTGCGCCCGTCGACTTGCCGAGGTAGTCGTGGCCAGTGTTGCGGATGACGAGGCGGATGTTGTTGTCCTGGGCGAACTTGATCGTCTTGACGTAGTCGTCGGCGCCCGTGGCGTTGACGGCGTACTGGACGTAGGTGCCGATGATGCAGCGAGCGTCGCGGCCGAGGAAGGGGTCGCAGCTCTGGTTGGCGAAAAAGGCCGCCATCACCGAGGACGACGTCTGGATGTGCGTCTCAGCCTTGCTCCAGACGTTCTGGAGAGCCGTGCACTTGGCCTCGTCGTAGGCGCCGAACGAGCTGTCGTGGCAGGGCGCGCCGATGGGCACCGTCGCGATGAGGCGTCCGCTGACCGTCTTGTTGAAGGCATCCCAGTCCGCCGCCGTCGGCCAGCACGCGTCTCCGGGGAAGCACCGGCAGTCCGCGTCAGTCTGGCGGGCTGGGAGGGCCGCAGGACCACCGGGAGCCAAGGGGCAGCCGGGGGCCAAGAGACCGCCGAGGGAAGCAGCCGAGACAGCCGCGGGGGCGAGCGCGAGGAGCTTGAGGAACGACATCATCCTGAACGAACTTGAAACCGTCACGGTCGCTTGCGGAGGGCAAGTGAAACGGAGATGAGAAGGAACGATTGGGAGGGAACGAGTGAGGTGATGTGATGGTTCATTCTTCAATGTGACTCCGGGCTACCACACATTTAATAGGCGGTTCACGAACAAGAGCATTAACAACGCGAGATGAGCCAGACGGCCCGGCGACGGTTCAACCGACACCCATGCCAATAGTGGACGACTCGTTGGGCCAAGACTACGTTGCGTCCACGCGTGCTTCCGCGAGAGAGGGAAAAAAGCAAATTCAATACTCTTGTGAACTATTGGAAAAGATCATGCCTGGACTGCTACTTTCCTGACTCCTCAACCCTGCCGAGCCACGGGGACACTAGAGCTATTGGGACCGGTTGCCGTGTGCGACTCGCGACTGAGGGATAAACACGCCGACGTCGATATTGGAGGGGGAGGCGATGTCGACTCCCACGGCCCACGGAAACCGGCTTCGTCTTCTCCCAGATGCGAGGCCTCCTCGTTGGATAGCGGACGGTCAGAAGACCCAGCCTTTCCGATAACCTGATATAGGTAGGTAGTATCGCGGTATTCTATTGAAGCGATATTCCCTGGTACATGAACTCTAATCAGGGGTGTCCTCATCTTCCAATATGATGGTGTGATGCTACCGCACGACGGTACTACTTCGGACAAGGCAAGGGGCGAGCAGGCTCGCACATATGCCAAGGGCCAAGGGCAGTCGGATGATGCAGACACAACCGGACAGAGACAAATTGCCCGTCAACGTGAACGGTTCGTCCAACATTTCACAGTTCCGCACTACCTACCGCAAGAGGGTTTACCCCAGGCCGTTGTCCGGGATCGAACGGACGACACTCCAGGAGAGGGGGAAGGGGGGGAGCCGAGCCACCCTCATCGCTCGCACGGATAGCGGACTCTGCCAAGGAGAAGAGAGGGGAGGCGGGAGTCAAACGATCCTCCCGCTGGCAGGGTTTACCTTTTGGGTCTGAAAAGAGTCAACATCGCACTCGCTTGGCGCATTCCAACCGGTTTCATTTGTCAGTTCGAGGACCGCGAGTAGACTAAAGCATGAGGGGACAGGAACCAAGGCAAAGAGACGGGGTGTTGGCAGCGCCACACTGTATTCAAACAATCCTGGATCGGGCGGCCCGCTCGGGACCCCTGTCGATTCCGGGCCACGTACGCCCGCGACTCGACAACATCCCTCCTCGACCTCCACGCTTCCCACTCCAACCCAGTTGGTTATCTAGTCCATGACTCGCACATCCCCAGGTATCCTTGGCCAACCCCAATCAACCCTGGTCGGCGAAACTCTAAACGGCACGATGAAAACGTTGACGATTCGCAGAACAGGTGGTTCGTGCCGTTTTGAACCTCACTCGCGCGCGCGTGCCATTTACACCCGCCACGGCAACGACCACGGCAACGACACGAAACCGTTACCGACCAGCGGCAGGGAGTATAGGCAAACGGTCCACAGGCACCAAAACTTCCAAGACCGGGCGTCCGTTTTCGGTGTTCTTGTGCGGAGGACCCCAAAGACCACCAGCGCCCCGGACAGCGTGGGCAGCAGAACCGCCAAGGAGCGGATGCGCCAGACGTACACGCATACGCAGCTCCATAGCGGGACGAGCAGCGAGAGAGACAGGCGCGAGACCTTGTCGCCGAAAAATAGGGGGACGGTTGCGCGGCCGCGGCCGCGGTCGCCCGCCTGATCCTTGAGGTCCTGGACCTGCATCGTCGTCAGGATCACGGCGCTGATGATTGAGGCCCAGGCGTAACCTTCGTCGGTGATGACCGCATCGGCGTGCCCGCTGATGGCGATCTTGAGCGAGGCCGTGTTGAAGAAAAAATAGGCCACGGCGATGATGGGGTCCCGCACGAGCTCGTCGCCCCCACGGAGGTCGTTGTACAGCCACGTGAGGATGAGGATGAAGATGCCCTCCCCCCAGACGTCCAGGGCGTAGTTCATCGCCATGACCGCGGGGATGGCGACCAGCATGGCCTTGCGCGTCTGCTCGGGTGTGACTTTGCCCGCGGGGATCGGGCGCCAGGGCTTGTTGGCGTGGTCTTCAGCCACGGACTCGGGGCCGCGCTGGTTGGCGAGGTCGAAGATGAGGACGCTGTACCAGTTGAAGGCGACGATCAGGGGAAACCGCTGCAGCACCGAGAGGGCTGTTGCGTGGCCCGAGGTCAGGGGCAGCCCCGTGAGCGCGCCCAGGAGGCCAAAGGCGGTGTTGGGAGCGACGAAGGTGAAGAAGTTGCTCTCGGTGAAGTCCCATATCAGGCGAGGGATGCGAAGGAGGGTCGAGAGGCTGGACGACGACGGCCTACGGCTCAGGGCCATGTCGTCCCCAAACGAGGATTGTTTGAGCAGGAGGGGAGAGTGCTCCCCGGAGGCTGTGCTGTGCATGATGGGGGCCGTCCAAAGAGGTGAGAAATCTGGGGAACGATCCGGCAGTTTCGGTTGACAGTCTCCCAAGCACGAGAATCGCTTCTCTGTCACCTCTATATCTCTCTCTCCGTCTCTATCGAAGCGGCGATCATGGCCCTTAGATAAAGGCCCGCTGAGAGCAACACGTTGTCGTTTATCAGGGGTCTTGCGCGGAACTCATACACTCACCGCTTCGGCCAGCGATCGCTCGCTCAATCCCAAACGGCCGGATGCCTCCATCGACACATGTCCAGCTGCCAGGTGGTACATAGTCCGAGGTCACAATCTCGTCGACGTAACCCTCTCCGAGATGCTCGCACTGGAATCATGCATGCTGCGACTTATGCTGCAGGGCAAATCACATATTGAGAGTGTGCAGCAACCCCCCCTCCCTGGAAGATCATACGCCGGGCTCCATACGACTTTCCTTCGTTTGCGATGCTCTTGGCCTAGCAAAACTGCGAATGCGCCTCTCACGGTGAGCCAAACGTGCAAGGAGTCCCCTTGAGATGCGTTCTTGGGGGCCGCGAGGTTCCAAGGCGAGTGCGGCCAATTTCGAGACGGATCCAGGGCCGGCAAGTCATGAAAATGCAACGCGGGAACCCGCAGTGCCACTCCTGGACCTTGTGATGGAACGGGTAAGAAACGTGACAAGAACAACTCGACCCACGGCCTGCGATCACGGTGATCGGATAGGGTATGCGAGGCGTAACTAGTTGGGTGGCAAGGCGGAGCAAGTGACCGTACAAACGCGACCTCGACTCAGTCTCCAGTCCGATACTGGTACGTCCTTCGGTTGAGCGGAAAAGGGGGGTGGGGGGGCATGATTTGAGCATCCTGAACAGATACGCGAGATACACTCGGCTATGGAGACTGAGCTGGGGAGGGGTTGGGTTTGGTTTGGTTTGGTTTGGATCATCCTTCTCGCGGCCCTCTCCCCGGGCACGGGGTGGCGAGGACGATTGCGATTCCCGCATCGTACAGCCCCCAACGTAACCGCGCACGCAGTACACTCGCACTATTGTTTTTAGTGTCGCAGTGTGATTAAGATGTGACCATAGCTTCTCCTCCTCCTGCCGGCCTTGGATCCCTAGCGGAACGGGGCTGTCATGTTCACCTGGACCTGCCTGCGCGCCCGTCTTCGTGGATTTATCGGAGATATCGAGAGACAAAGATAGGCAGAGAAAGAGAGAAGAGATATAGACGAGACTGGATGTCCGAGGCACACGCAATGGGTGGACCCTGCCGTAGTATCGGGTCTCTCCAACTCCATAAGCCTTCTCCACCTGGGATTCCCATGTCCGTTCTCTCTCTCGGGAGTCGGAACGGACGGAGGGCAAATGAGTGGTTTCGGGTAAACGAGCCATCATTGCCCCCCTTCTTTCGACCGTTGGCCCTCGACATTTGTGGGCAGAACTCGCGACTGGAAAGGGCGAAAGTCTATCTGGAGTTAACTTGAGTGACCGGACCATATTCCCCGGAAGCTTGTTCGTGGCATACGACGGTACTAGCTGCGAATCCCAAGGCCGGACCGCAACGATTCACTTTAATGGGGTGCGGCAGATGGGAAAAAGGTATCGGGTATCCTAACGGGACTTTTATTGCCGGGTGGAGGGAACTAAGTAAAAAAAAAAACCAACACTGGACAAAATGCTCCAGCATAGAAGGGAATCAATCATCAAGCGGAAGTCGTCAAAGCTATAGTCGTCAAGAAAAAGCCCAATTTTGGGCCACAAAGGTGGTAAGGCAAAAAAAGAAGAAGAAAATCAGAAAAAAAAGAAACCCTCAAGAAGTTACATGGCTCATAACCCATTCCCCCCTCCAAAAAAACACCGTAAAACGACAACCCTGGTTCCCCTCCCCCGTGGCTACCTCACTCCAGGATCAAACCGGTGACCCTCCGCGCGGGTATGTCTCCGACGCAATGTTCTGGTGCACGTAGATGACGGGCCTGCTGTTGCGGGGCGGCTCGATGTCCGGGGAGAACTGGCACCGTGTCGTGACGGCGCCGTTCTTGGCCAGCTCGGCGCGCTCGAGGTCGTCGACGGAGGAGGTGTCGCCGAGCTTGCCGTAGGCCCGGCGGGCGGTGCGGACGGTGCTGTGGCCGCTGCTGGAGAGGTCCTTCAGCTGCACCGACCCCTTGCCGCTCGAGGGGTGCGTCAGCTTCGAGACGGCGGGCTTGACGTACGTCTTGAACAGCGGGCCGAGGGTGGGCAGGCAGGCGGCGATGATGCCGATCCACAGCTCGAGGAGGCTGACCAGGCCGATGTCGTGGAGGATGAAGACGAAGTCGGGGTCCCCGATCGTGGTGAGCGTGTTGACGAGACGCCAGATCATGATGGCGATGGTTCTGTCCGTCGTTAGTCGGGCCCAAAGGGACGGGGGAGAAAGAGGGGGCGGCGTGTAGGAGGTCGGGAGACTTACGCAAGGCCCATGCCGAACATGGCGCTGACTGCAATCTTGTTCTTCAGGGGCATCTGGAGGCCCCAGAGCATCGGCATAGGGAGGACGGTCATGGCGACGTCGACGACGATGTTGATCGACACCGAGACGATCTGGTCAATGGTGATGTCGCGGCAATGGCCGCCCGGGACGGGGTCCCATTGCTGGGACATGGGCGTGCACCTGCTCATGAACAGGATGAGGAAGGCAACGCCGTAGGCACCCGTGACGCCCATGAGGATATGCGCCCAGCGCTTGAACCGCGCCGTGGAGAAGATCCTCGTGTAGAGCCACAGGATGGCCATCTTGATGAAGACGGTTCCGAGCAGCCAGGTCACGCCACTGGCGAGGATGAGCTGTGCGAGCAGCGGTTAGCGGACGGTTGGAGGAGGAGGTGGAGAAGGAGGAGGAACTCGGAAAAGACATACCTTGAACTGCACGGCGTATTCGTCCAGATTCAACTCGCTCGTGTGTTTACCTAGGCCGTTGTAGATGGCCCAGATGACTACGCCTTCCAACGCCACCAAGTTGGCCTGTCACGAGTTAGACGAGCCAACTAACTACAAGCAAGGAGAGACGGGGTGGAGCCGGTGACTTACAAACGCAAATATGATCATCCCATCGTCCCAGTAGAAGGACCTCCTCATCAGCCTCGCGGACCACGCCCGCAGGCCGAGTATGGTGGCATCGAGGGAGGTGAAGACGATGATGCAGATCAGGAGGCCGATGCCTCTCTCGCCAGCGCCAGGCATGTCTGAGGAACCTGTTGGGATCGCGGAAGGATTTAGGCTCAAGAAGATGGGCAGTGATGTGGTTGGTTCGGGAGGGGGAGAGAACAAGATCAGACGGACTAATGGGATGTAGGACCAACAAGCTCGCATTAGTGGCACAGCCGGACGCGCGGGATGCCGTCGACTCTTATGGAGGGGGGTTGCGGTGTCGGTACTCGACGGCGTCGAGGAGCGGCGGCGAGAAGCCCATCAAGGCCACACACACACACACACACATGTACACGGCGTAGCCATCGAGACGAAACGTTGTCCGCCGCGTCCTGTCTCTCACACCAAGCAAGACTCAAAACGAAGTATAGGTAAAGGTATAGGGCGCTAATTCACCGGCGGATGCGACCCTGTTTGCCGTCGTTCCCAGCCTCGGCGGTATAACCAGTTGGGTATGTGATATGCAGCAGGTTACACACATACCTACACGCACACACACACACTAAGCCTAATCGTCTATGGCGAGCCTTGTTGGGCCGGTTACATTTGGGCCATGGGTTGCGTCGAGCCGGAGCATCCACGCTAACTTGCGTGCCATCAAGACGTCGATAGTCTTCTTTCCTCACCTCACTCTGATATCTGATAGAGGACGAATATCCGTAGGCATGACATGAATCAGTAAGAGCGTTCTGCACTCGCATGACACTGCATTCTGTCACCCCACCCACCCACACTCGCCTGCCAAGTGCATACTTCGTGCATACCTACATAGGTAGGTCGGTTAGACGACCAGACCACGCCTTTACAGACAGAGCCTTGCCCTGGAGCCATGGGACCTGATCCGGAGACAAAGGGGTAACGGAATTGTGAGGGGAGTCCCATCGCCTCGCCCCATGGGAGACCAAGCATCCGTGTGGTGTTACTGCGCCTGTGGACCGTATGTATATCGATATTCTCCACATGATCGTTCGTTACCTCCTCAGATGTGATCGGAAGACGCATGTGGGTGATGAACTCCACGCCCACGCGTCCCAGACCCCGGTTTGCTTGCCAACTTTCTGCTGCCCATCTGTATTAGCACATCGCTCTTTGTATGTATATATCTCGGCTCAAACGCTGGCCGACGTACCCCTGCTCCTGCACTTAGATGTTGCAGGGATCATGGTGCCTCCCCAGTCTATTGGGTTTGAGTCTTTTGCGAATCTATAGTGGAACTGCTGCAGAGTACTCGGTTTACTAATTGTTTAGCTGATGCATGGTATCATCCGGGGACCAAGGTATCATCCGTACTAAGTAAGGTATGTCTGGAGGTACACTGACTGCTGCGGTTCCATAGTGGATTCTCTGCAAGTTGACAGCGTTGATTTCGCCATTATATGTTGCTTTGCGATTACCGAGGTACGCGTGTTCACTACTAGGTGGGTGCGGCCGTCTCATCCCCAAGCCCGGTTATACAAATACAAATAGATACAATACATGGTATGAAATGTATACATCGTGCATTCGTCCTTACACACACACACACACACATACATTCATACATACATAAAACCCACATGTTGAGAGCGAGCTCGTGCCCCACACATGCACGGCAACCCGGGCGGATTCCTATCAATGTGATGTGCAGCCTACCTGCTACCTACCTATGTGACCAGAGCTGCTCCAACCGTCAAGCTCCCGGTGGCCGCTACATATCGACCTTCTGGTTTAGTCCAAGTAAAGGGACATCGCACCTTTTGTGTTCCTGGGCGCGCAGTGGGCGGCAATGGCCATGTTGCAGTGCGGCATCGTAGCTTATGTCAAGCAAGCTCGCGGGCCCTCCTAGGGCGGCCATGCAAGGCACCGCCGTCCCTTCTTGTTAGTCCAGTTTCACCCAGGATTCCCGACCCTTCCGCCTGTTCCCGTAGCATTCGATGAAGGGAAGGGACGCCGCCGCTGTTGTAGAGAATCAATCATACCATGGGTATGCTCCGGACCACTTCCGCTGCCTTTACACCCGGCTCAAGCTTTCGGCTATGTTGCTCGTCCGCGTGCGGGGAGAGAGGAGGGGGATGGGATAAAAGAACAGCCCCCTTTCGTGATAGCCGTCAGCTTTGTACCACTTCTAACCCCATGTCCTTTTCTCGATCCAAACCACATCACCTTATCTACCCACCGCTAGTTCGTTCCTCTGCTTCGCCGCCGAGTCTCCTCGCCGGATCGTTGTGTTGTATCTGCGACATCTCCTCTCCCCCCGGGACTCTTAGATAGCCTGATTTCTACGTCGGAGTACCTCCATAATCTCGAAAGATGCAACCTCCTCTGCCCTCCGTCACGCCCACCTGGCGCAACGACACCTACGATGCCATCTCTCCATCGCGCCCGGAACTAACCGCGGCGGGCAAGACCATCGTCGTTGTTGGAGCCGTAAGTTTCATTTCGATGCCCCCCTCCTCTGATCCCTCCTCGGATCCCCTCGGATCGGCCCCCCTCTCGTTTCCCTTCCTGTCTCGATACTGCGACCCAACCACCCTGCTCGTGCTTCAGCCCCCAGAGGGGACCTTCTTGCTCCTCGCAACTCTATCCCATATGCCGCGCGCGGAATTTGAGTCTAATCCGACTATTTACTCAAGGGGAGCGGAATCGGTCGAGAGACTGCCCTGGCCTTTGCCTCGGCGGGGGCCGCCCGAGTCATTCTCCTTGCCCGCAGCGAGGCTGCCGTGGCACAGACGGCCGCGTCCCTGCCGAGCTCAGCGCAGAGCTCAGCGCACGCTGTGGACATCACGAACGAGGAGGTCTTGACCAAGGTGGCTGCGGCGGCGGGCCAGTGGGACGTCCTCGTCCTGACTGCCGGCTATGTGTCCAGCCCCTCGTCTGTAGCGGCATCGGCCACCGACGAGTGGTGGCAGAGTTTTGAGGTGAGTCCCTGATGCCCCCCCCCCGCCCCCCGCCGTCCTTCGGTATTCTGCTCCGATCCATGGCTCTGGCATGGGGGGAGAGAGAAAGAGACGGACGCCTCCTCCCCACCGTCCGAGCGCTGCCCTCCCCGCCCAAGCAACTCGGCTCACACGGGCACGTGGCAGACAAACACCAAGGGCACGTACCTGGTCACAAAGGCCTTCCTCCCCACGGCCAACCCGTCCCACGCCGCCGTCGTGGCCCTCACTACCGGCACGACAGCTCTGCCGGCTGTGGCGCTCCCGGGCCTATCCGCCTACATGGCGTCCAAGCTGGCACAGACAAAGATCATCGAGTTCCTCGCGGCCGAGAACCCCAACCTCTTCGCCGTCACCCTTCACCCGGGCATGGTCGAGACCGACCTCTTCAAGAAGAGCGGTGCCAAGGCCGAGGCGCTCCCGATGGACAAAGGTGCGTCGTCGTCGTCCTCATCCTCCTCCTCCTCCTCCTCCTCTCTAAACCAAGCCCCTCTTCTGCCCATGCCTCAGTGCATCTCCCAGATGATGTTCCCGTCTCCTTCCTATTCTAATGCTGCTTGTGGGACAAGCAAAGTGATCGACTGACCGACTGACTAACGTGCCTCGCTGTAGTGCAACTCCCGGCCCACTTCACCGTCTGGCTGACTAGTCCCGAGGCCGCGTTCCTGAATGGCCGCACCGTGTGGGCGAACTGGGACGTCGAAGAGCTGAAGAAGAGCGCCGCGGCTATTCAATCTGGCCAGCTGCTGACCAGCGGGATCAACGGATGGCCGTACACGAGCCTTGCGTGATGCTTTTTTTCTTTCGTGGTGGTTCGGTCACGGAAAAGGCCGTCACGTGGCTCCGACTCATGTTGTAGGCTCGGACTCAAGTTGTAGATTCGGACTCAGGCTGTAGTAGTAATAATGTAGTACTCATCACTCAATGAATCAGCATCATACGGAGTCATGCAACACCAAGGAATAAACCGTGTCCAGACGATACAAAGGTACATTGCTAGTAAAGGTTATTCAAACCCTCCCGTGTTATAGTATCTAAATTGCTACTGATGAATATAATTGATGAATGTAATCGCCCTAAGCCCCCATCAGCGGTCTAGTGCAGTTCACCCAGTAGATGTAATATAACAGTACGTAAAACCCAATACGCAGCACCTCTGACCCGTGCCGTATCTCGATATCTTAATGCGGTATAGAATGCCAAATAACGATCTAAATTGCTATATGCATGTATTCTCTGACTTCTGCGCGGAATCCGCTTCACCTTAACTCGAAACACAAAGACAAGGGCCCCGGGTTGGACGTGAACTGGTCCCTGATCTCGTCAAACACGCGGTTTCCCGTCTCTCCTGGTGCCAGGCGGACGTGGTACTTCTTGACCAGTCTCGCGACAACGAACCTCATGGTGTCCATGGCAAGGAAACGACCGAGACAGCTGTGGTGACCTAATCGAAAAAAGTAAAGAAAATCAAGGTTTAGCGGTTGAGTCATGAAGGCACGGGGGAAATGGGTGCACCGTACCTGTGCCGAATGGCGCAAAGGCCGCCGCATTGCGGGTCATTTCCGGCTTGGTGGTCCATCTCTCAGGGATGAAATCATTGGCCCTCTCGAAGCAGTCCTCTCCTGCGGACCGGTTAGTTAATTAAAGTTTGAAAAGACGGATAAAGCCCCCCGCCGTTACTTACTTCGAGATATCACGTGGCGTGGAGCTATGATGGTTGTATTGGGCGGTATAAAGGTCCCGCCGATCGTCGCCCCGTTTTCCGTCGTCTTCCTGGCCCCGCCCGTCAGGAGGGCGGGGTACAGACGGAGACCCTCGTTGATGACGGCGTTGAGATGGGGTAGGCTGGTGAGGACCTTCAGGTTGGTCACATCGACGTCTTCCAGCTCCGCGTAGATGATGTCCGCGTGCTGCGGGTGCTTGGCTATCTCGCAAAAGATGCCGATAAGAGCGGCAGCCGTCGGTTCGCTATGTCGTATTAGTTTCCAAACACCCAGGGGGAGAGAGGGGGGGTAAGTATTACCTTCCAGCCACAATAGCAAGGAGGCTGTCGCCGAAAAGCCACGTCAAGCGGTCCTGCTGCTCAGTCTGACCGTCGTTGAGCTCCATCAGGTAATGGGCGAGATCAGGCGCGCCCGGCTTCGGGGTCGCATCGTCCAGTCGGACACGCATCTGTCGCTCGCACCAGGCAACCATGTCAAACCAGTCCTTGAGGACGCTGACCCGTGGACCGAGCTTGAAGCCGACTTGGATCAACCACGGAGCCGGGCTGAACGGGCCCAGGAGAGACAGGGCGCGTTGCAGCCGCACAATGATGTGATGCCACTGCTGCTGGTGCAGCATGTCAAACGACTTGCTAAAGACAAAGTCGCCCATGACGTCGAAACCGAACCAGAAGAACAAGTCGCGAACTTCGGAAGGGGTATGCGCTTTGGCATTAGCCTCGATGCATATGTCAAGCTGTTCAATCCACTTGAGAATCTTCGTCTCGTGTTGGACGAGGGCTTTGGGACGGCGTGGCTCGTTAGACATGGTTTCGCAACACCAAAGGTTCCGGGGGCTGCATACCTTGTGCCGAGAAACCACGGTTCCATTCACGGCGTCTGGCGGCGTGGATAGGCTTGACGCGTGTAGTGACGAGCGCTCTGTCGGGGTGCAGAATGTCGTACCACTCGGCCTTGATGCATTCGGATCGGGGCCCATCCACAGCCATGAAGACTTCCGGATGGAAGACGGTGATCTCGCTGGGTCCTGTTTCCATCCATAAGAACGCGCCTCAAAGGAAGACTCATGTGCCAGACCACTTACCTGTCCTCACGAAATCCCCATATTGCTCATGCAGCTTCTCCAAGACCAAGTGGTTCTTGCAGTTTCTGCAGGCCCAAATGTGCCAGAGCTTCGTGATACGGGCGTACCACGGACCCTTGAAGCCGGCGGTGCTGAGCTGATGGAAAAAGACTCTGTATAAGGTGATGCTGGCAAAGAGGCCGGGAAGATATCCGGCAGACAGAATCAGCAGAGAACGAAAAAGCTGCCCGATGGCAGTGCCACTGTAGTATCTGCTCAGACCTGCGAAACAAGAAAAGAGCCATAAGTGACCCAACAGGATCTGAGGTGCCTGTACGTGCCATTCGCCATGGATGAAGATTCCCCGATGGACAGCAATACCGCACAGAAGCCCAAGACCGTAGCCGAGGACGTCCTGGTAACTGGAACCGATGAGTACATTCATCATGAAGTTCGTGATGAGTGTATGCGTGTGTGTCTGGGAGATCCGGTGAAGTTCAAATCCCGTAGACAGCCGATCTGCGAGTCTATCACTCGGGCGTATAACTGCACTCGAGCTCGTAGTTGGTTTACATACACCAGCTGCGCTATCTTGGAACCCGGCATGGCTTTCCCTTCCATGATTGGGTCCAGTCTAGACTCACCACCCGGTGGCAAGTTGAGCAACGCCCAATCCCACATACAATGACTAATGTCCAATAATTGAGGTGTAAGCTAGTGTAAACTAGCACCATCTGCAACGTCTACCACTTCAACGCGGAAGGTTGTACTGGCCGATGTGAAGTACAAACCAATATCACGACGTGGTAGCTATGGGTCATTCCGATAACCTTGACATCTGAATAGAGGTACCCACCAGGCTCTCCCCTAGTCATGTCACCCATCAGGGGGTCCCTAGGAAGTGTGAGGGGGTCTCTGTCCCAAAACGTTAGTCCCCTGCTGCATAAAGACAGAGACCTACGGATACAACTCTGCAATGAAACGTGCTTCCAACGGTGCCAGAGATGGCTGGTTGGCGCAACATCGCATGTCGGCGCAATACGGCGGCGCGGGGTGATGCTTGGAGCATCCTCGGTTTTATGACAACTGAGTGTTTTGTCGCAACTATGCACGTTTCGAGATAGGGGCCCTCTGCCATGATTTAACAGCGCCGGGAACTCCAACGTTCTCCTCTGTTTCCGTAAACTCACTTGTTTGCGTCACCCTATATCACGCACTTCTTTTGAAATGGCTGCGACGTACGACTTTGTTATTGTGGGCGGTGGTGTCGCCGGTTTGGTAGTAGCGACACGCCTGTCTGAAATCCCCGAGCTCCATGTGCTGGTCCTCGAGGCGGGTGAAGACCAAACGGCGGACCCTCGGGTCAATATCCCCGCACTGGGTCCCAGTCTCGTCAAGACGCCTTCCGACTGGCAGTTCCGGACAGTGCCCCAGGTGAGTCTCTCTCAAAACACGTACTCTTAGCAAGTTTGGGTTGCTGACAGGACGTCATCTGCAGGAAGGCCTAGGCGGTCGAGAGGTTGCCGTTCCTCAAGGTCGTCTCCTCGGTGGCTCGGGTGCGCTCAATGGCCTCTCCTTCACAGTCACCACTAAGGCCAACGTTGAAGCGTGGGCCGGTCTGGGCAACGACGGTTGGGACTGGCCTACCTTCAAACAGGCCTCCGAGAAGACGTACTCCACCGCATCTGGCGAAGGAAAAGGTCCTCTCAAGTTGTCTCTTCCAGACGACGGAGAATCTATCTGGCCAAAGGTCTGGCAAGAAACCATCCGCGGGTTAGGTTTCGCGGACACGTGTGATCCCTTGAGTGGCCTAGGAGTTGGCAGTAGCATTACGCCTGACACTGTCGACCCTGAGACAAAGCAGAGAAGCTACGCCGGTAGCACGTACCTACAGTCTGCCAAGTCTCGGCCGAACTTGACTGTCGTGACAGGAGCGCTCGTGGAGAAGATCATCTTCAAGACGGACGCTGGAGACATTGTCGCTGAAGCTGTCCAGTACACCAAAGATGGCGAAAAGAAAACAGTGACGGCAAGAAAGGAGGTTGTGTTGACTGCTGGCACGATCAACTCGTCACGACTCCTCGAGCTATCAGGTGTCGGTAATGCAGAGCTTCTCCGCGGACTCGGCATCGACGTTGTGCTTGACAACCCCCACGTCGGCGAGAACCTTCAGAACCACGTCTTGGTCGGCGCAAGCTTCGAGGCCCTTCCAGAACTTGACACCATGGATGGCCTCGTCCGCCAAAACCCGGCGGTTATTGGAGCCGCCATGGAGACATATGGCAAGGGCGCCGGAGGACCGTTTTCCAGAAGCAATACTTCGGCGACTGCGCAGCTTCCTCTGCCGGCGGGTGAGGATATCGCTCAGCTTCTCGACAAGCTAGACGGGCCCAAGACATCGGCGACCCCGGCTTTCACAAAGGCTCTGGAGACGTATGTGCGGTCGGTCCTGACGTCATCCTCGGAGCCTTCGGGATACTATATCTCGTTCCCCGGATACGCCCTGTTCGCCGGAGATGGCCACATGGCACCGCCGCCTCCTGGCGAAGAAAAGTACTTCACGATTGCTGCCATCCTCGCGCACCCCCTCTCGCGAGGTTCGAGTCACATTACGTCTGCATCGTTGGAGTCGCCCGCCGTGGCCGTCGACCCCGCCTATCTTTCGCACCCTCTTGACGTCGAAGTTTTGGCTAGGCATCTCCAGCTCGTGGAAAAGATTGCAGCTAGCGAGCCGCTCCGCAGTCAGCTGAAGGCGGGAGGAAAGCGTAGCCCGGCCAGTGCCCATGCTGATCTCGAGCAAGCCAAGGAGTTTGTGCGCCAGACCGCAGTTGGCGCTCACCACTTTACGGGCACTTGCTCCATGATGCCTCGTGAACTTGGCGGAGTGGTCGATGAGAAGCTGCGCGTGCATGGTATCCGTGGCTTGCGGGTGGCCGACGCCTCTATCGTTCCCATCACGGTGCGTGCCAACCCGCAGGCGACGGTATATGCCATTGGCGAGCGTGCTGCCGATCTGATCAAGTCGAGTCTTTGAACAAGGTTCGAGATGGGAGAAGTTGTCCCCAGGGCCGACTGGACGCGACGTAGGTAGTCGCACGAAGTCTGGGTAGCAACCGTAGATGACAATACAATGAATGTAATGGCCAGAGCCATATGAAACATAATAATCCCGTTCTTGTTAGTGCAAATGTTTCTAGGTATAGGTGAGACGATACCCAGGGTCGGCAGTCGAGTCTGTCATTGGCAAAAACAGACTCTCAACGGCGCGTCATTGTCAAAAGGAATGATGATGATATCTACGGCGTGAAGAGGGAAAAGAAAATGTACTTCTGGGGGAATCGCGGTTGCAAGGAGGTAACTACTACGTACCGTACCGTACTTACTTAGCTTAGCGTGCATGTCACCACAGATCTGCGGCAATTGGCGAGCGTCTGTGCCATTGTTTAGTGTCTGTTGGACGCGTCCTATGGCGGGTTTAATAGGCAAAGTACAGGTACTTCATCAGTGGTGCGTGATCCGGAGTGAGAATGTGTGCTAGTACTTCACACGTGACTGCGAGCTCACCTCGCGTCCCCCCCTTCGCCTGGCCGCGTCGCTAACATTTTCGCGTCAAAATCACCTCCGATCTTGATTGTCCACACTGCCACCTCGTTGCTTTCCACATACTCAACACTTCGACAGCCCACAGAATCTCGCCCCACGTATGCCTTGACCTCGACTCCGAAGCCCACTGGCTCTAAATCTGTCAATTGCATGCTTCTATCCACACGCCCGCCATGTCTGACTCAAAGGGCTTATTCTCAGAATGCGTCTTCGCCTTCGTACCGAGCACCCACCTGGCTCCCAAGGAGATCAGCGACCTAGCAGACATCGTAAAGGGACGAGGCGGCACCGTCCTGGACCCGAGACGCGATGGCTCCCTCCGGCTTGAGGCGGTTTCTCACATCATCTCCAACACTATCGATTTCCCCCAGTTCACCGAAACACAAGCCTTCATGATCCCCGTCGTCAACCCCGGTTGGATCAAGGCAACGATCCAGAGGAACAGGCAGGCCCAAGTGCGGCCCTTCTCCCCCGACCCGCGCATGTTCTTCTCCAAAGTTATCCTCACCTGCGCCGGTCTTCCTGAAATCGATAAGGAGACCATCATCGGTGCCACCTTGGCCATGGGCGGTACGGAAACCGCCGACGTCACCCGACAGACCACCCACATCTGCGCCTTAAATATGGATCATCCCAAGTGTATCACCGCCAAGGAAAAGGGAATCAAGTGCAAGTTTGTTCTGCCTCACTGGTAGGTTTGGCCAACCCTAAGCTTCGGGTTCCATATCAGCTGACGCGGCCCAGGTTCGAAGACTGCTTCAAGCTTGGCAAACGAATCGACGAAGGCCCCTACACGCTCCCCGACCCCGAAATCCTGCGCAGGCCTGAAAACCAGGGCGAGGTGCAGATCCCTCAGTACGACCACCTTCAGGGAGCGACCTCCACTACCCCCAATGCCCTCACCGACGCCCCGCGAAGGGCGGCCACCATATTCCGAGACAAGAAAGTCTTGCTTTCGAGGGATCTCAGTATCACCCCACGATCACTGGAGGTTATCAAGCAGCTCATTGCGAACGGCGGAGGCAAAACCGTGGACGACGTGGACGAGTGCGACTACTTCGTCTGCCAATACCGTGACGGGGAGCAGTATGTCAAGGCTGCCCAGTCAGGCAAGGACGTCGGAAACCTGTCATGGCTCTACCACCTCATCACCCACAACGAATGGACGTCCCCCCTCCGTCGGCTCCTCCACTACCCGGTACCCCGAGATGGCATCCCGGGCTTCAGAGATCTCAAGATCTGCCTCTCCAACTATGGTGGTGATGCTCGCATATACCTCGAGAATCTGATAAGAGCATCTGGGGCCACTTACACCAAGACCATGAAGGCAGAGAACACCCATCTCATCACGGCACGGAACAGCAGCGAGAAGTACGACGCAGCCAAGGACTGGAACATTGAGACGGTCAACCACCTGTGGATCGAAGAAAGCTACGCCAAATGCGAGATGCAGAGGGTCACCGTGCCCAAATATTCCCACTTCCCGGTTCGCACGAATCTGGGCGAGGTTATCGGCCAGACCTTTTTCGACGAGTTTTGTTTGCGAGAGAATTACTACCCCGGCGGCGAGGACAGAATGTCGCCGCGAGCGCAGAGGAAGCGCAAGATCCTCGAGGCTGCACAGGAGAACTCGTACAACCACGGACCTGCCGAGGGCGTTGTCATCGGCAGGCAGGAGCAGAAGGATGACGAGGCAGTGGTTGACGACAGCTTCATGACGCCCATCCGTCCCGGAAAAGGCGGCCGCGGCAAGGAGAACGATGATACCCCCTCGGTTGTTTCGACCGGCAGCCGAAGTGCAAAGAGCAAGGCTCTCACCAACCTTCAGCGCATAGCCCCAGACATTGCTCTGTATGAGAAGGAAAAGAAGCGGAGCAAGGACGGCCACGGCCCGTGGGGTGGCAAGCGTGCCGCCGACCAAATTGACAAGGAACGCGGTCGCACATCCAGCCCGGCGCAAGCCATGGATGTTGACGACGAGGACAATCGGCCCGCCAAGAAGAGAAGGACTCCGCGCGCGGACGTCGAGATGAGAGTTGTCTTGACTGGCTTCACGAGATGGGTCAACGGCAAATCCAAGGAGGACGCGGAAAGGGTAAGCCAAGCCGTCTTGCGGGCATTCGTTTCATGTGCTAACAACTCGCAGAGAAAGCTCCGCGACATGGGAATCCTGATTGTGCAGGACAACCAGCCGTGCGACTATCTCGCCGCACCTCACATGGTACGGACAGTCAAGTTCCTCAAGACGCTGGCCAAGGGGCCAACCATTCTCTCATCCGACTTTATCGATGCTGCCCTCGACACGGGCGAGGTCCCGGATCCCGACGAATTCCTCCTGGACGACAAGGAGAATGAGAAGAAGTTTGGCGTCACGATTGAGACGGCGGTGTCGAGGGCACGAGCCAACCTAGGCAAGCTCCTCTGGACCGTTCCCATCTATTGCACGGCCAACATCTGCAACGGCCCCGACAGCTACAAGGCCATCGCCGAGGCGAACGGGGCCATGTTTAAACTGTACCGCGCGCGCAGCGGCACGACGATCAAGCCGACGACGGAGGATGAAGACGGCGGCGCGCCGCCGGAGCCCGTCTACCTCCTCAGCTCCAACAGCGCCGACGAGAGAGCCCTCTGGCCCAAGTTTGAGGAGATGGCGCGCAAGGGCCACATGGAGCCACGCATCGTCGCGGCCGACTGGCTCTTGGACGTGGCCATGACGCAGCAGGTGTCGTTTGACGAGAAATACCTTGCCAAGAACTTTTTCGATAAGGATGCGTAGGTGTTGGGTAGGTAATTGACAGGTCTTAAGCATCGCGACTTGGTGGTTCCGGCTGTACATGTATATACTCGCGCGAAGCGCGCCGGCTTGGGAGTTGGAGGATGCATTGGAAAAGGGGGGAGGGGATGTAGGGGAGGAGGGAAACCACCGCCTTTGGGGGGCCTTTGTTGTTGTTGTTTTCATTACGACCGCTCTGGGAATAATGTGTGAACGTGGTACGTCTAGTTAAAGATCCGGCACAACAGCCAACATGAAAAAGAAGGCCGTGGCTCGTCGATTGCCGAGCGAGAATGAAAGCGAAAAATTTCAAAAGAACTTGACACCCTGCGAGTCTTCTTGGCCGAAGATCTGGGCCTTGCCTCGCTTGACGAGGATCTGCAGCGCCTTGGCGAGCAAGTCGGGGTCGAGGCCGTGGAATTCTAGCAAGGGGGGGCAAATGATATCGGGTCAGCTCGCGCACCGTGGCCGTCGTCGAAGAAGAAGATGGGGCCTTCGCGGGTCCGTTCCCCCGGGGGGGGGAAGGGATTAACTTACCGGTCCCCCTGGTGGTCTCGCCCTCGGTCAGCTCGTAGAGCGTCAGGACGACGCCCTTCTGCGCCGTCTCGTCGATCCAGCCCTCGACGAAGGCGGCCCACTCGTCGGGGGTGCGCCAGTAGATCCAGAAGACGTCGGTGCTGGCGGGCAGGGCCTCGGCGCGGCCGTCCTTGCGCATGAAGTCGAGGACCTCGCGGGCGTCGGCGAGCGACAGGCGCTTGTTCAGGGCCCTGTTGTGGAAGAGCTCCTCGGGGGCGGCGGCGGCGGAGGAGGCGGCGGTGGCGGGGGAGAAGGTCGTCGGCTGCTCGGCGGCGGCGGCGGCGGCGTCGTTGTGGTTCGGCAGGGCGTGGGGGAGGGCGGAGGAGGAGGCGGAGGGGATGGCGGCGCCGAGGGAGAGCTTGAAGATGCGGTGGTGGCGGCAGTAGGCGAGGATCAGGTCGGACCACTTGACGAGCTGGGCGTGATGGGTTGTCAGGTTCGTTTGGCGGGTGAAGAAGGGCGGGAAAGAGTACTCCCGCGGGAAGGGGAAGGGTGAGGTCGTCGCCATTTGTGCGTCGCAGTGGTGGTTGTGTCGGTGTTGGTGGGAGATTTTGGAATTGAAGGAGTTGTAGCTCGAGCTCCGGGGAATGGGTCGTCACTCTTGGCGGGGTGGGAGGGAGTGCAGGCACCTGGGGGAGGGGTCGGTGGGGGCATTTTAGCATTGGCGGCGGTGGTGGGGTTTAGGCTCGGAAGATGGGTGATTAGGTACGGGTAGGTAGGACTGGGCATAGTACCTTCTTGGGAGTGCTTTTATTTTAATTTTATTTATTCTCAAATATTTTACGATCACTATGTACAGTGTACCTGGCGATCTTCAGACCAACGACATTTCCGCCACATCAATCGACCTATATGAGCCTATATGAACCTGTATGCCCTACCTACATATTTGAGGATGATGCTCTCTGGGCCCAGGACTATCATCTTGTGACGGATATGTAAAGAAAAAAAGAAACATCCATTTTGGAGGGGAAACCCTGCCATGAGCTCTTGAAATTGTGATCGTGGAGGATGCTGGTCACTTGCGTAATGTAACACAAACATATAAAAGAAACAGACATCCGAGAAATCGACTATGCCAAGTTGAATAACTCGGACATCAAACTATGCCTCCCAATTAGGATGAACACTGAATGATATACAACACATGTATTCCCTTAGTGGCTATTAGCATTGCTACCATTCTCTACTCTCTCGATGTATCTAAGAACTCCCCAGCAATCAACAGGGAGAAATTAACGGACACAGCGCTTGAACAACATCTGGTATCAACTGGCTCAGACTCATTGCCCTTCCTTCACCTGTCCGCAAAATGTTCGTCATGACAACCCACTCGAACAATCCATGAATCCCAGGGCATTCTAGCTTCTTCAATCAACACATCTCTCTCTCCATCCTGGGGGTTTTGTTTTTGCTCCTCCACCAGTTTCATTGGCCAGCACGAAACCCTAACCCTAGTGGTCCTGGCCGAAAACCACCTACTTCTTACGGCGAAGACGCTTTGTCTGAACTTCCGGGCTTGATTCCGAGCTCGAGCTCGAGCTGGAGTCGTCACTGAGCAGATGTTTGTGTCCAGATTTGGAGGCCTGTGGCGGTCTCATGAATGGCATCAGACTAGGTTTCTGGGCCACAGACAGAGACGGCCTAGGCTGCGGCAAAAGGTCGGCAGGAGTCAGTCTCGGCATCTGCAATATGCCATGTCCCTCGAAAGGCAGCACAACACCCTGCCGCTCGTGCAGTAGGTCGACCGCGGCTGCCTTGGCGTGGCGTCCCTCTGCCAATATCTTGTTTCTCACAAAGCTCACCAGGTCAATGGGAGGAATGGCTGGCGGGGCGCCGCGTCGAACCAAGTGATCGACCCAAGCAGCCAGAACCGCCCAGGCCTTCCACTTCATAGCTGTGTGCTCTTCGAGCAAGCACGAGTCCTTTTCCTGCTCAGCGATCTGAGACTCAAAGAGTTTGACGTGGATCGAGGGGGGGGACTTGGTAGATTGGATCCGGACATTCAGGAGACGACTCAGTAGATGGATGTAAGGGTCGATGTGAATAGTGGTGTCCATGTTGGAAGGCAGAGGAACTTGCCAAGGACCACAGCTGCCCAGCTGAGGCAGCTTCTTGATGATCCCGGTCGAAGTCGTATAGATCCAGTCCCCATAAAGCTCGTCATCGAGCCAGGCTCGGGGATCCTTGCAGAAGGGCACGATAACTCCAGGATAGGCCGGCCCCTTCATGAGCTTCGTAGTCTTCATGGAGCTAACGGGACTACATTTGCCCTGCATGTGCTGGTCGAATTGCGACGAGGGGGTAGATGATGGGGCAACCAAAGCGTCGAGAACCGGGTTGTGGTCTGAGAATGATGCAGTTTGGTGTCTGGGGACAGTCTTTGACTCGGCGGAGACCGACTGTAGCCTCGTGAGGGCCGGTTGACGAACTCTATAGTCACTGGGAGGAGGCACGTTGGTTGTTATGTCCGACCTGGAAGGCGAGGTGGGGACAGAGAGTGAAGCACGAGCTGGACCATGACAACCCGTGAGATTGACCGGGGCAGCCGAAGGGGCAATGGCAGAAGCGTTGTTGTGAACAGCCAGCCTGGTGGAGCGGGCGCTGGTTTTCAGCGTTGGCAGGCTGGAAGAGGATCTCTGGTATCGTGAAGATATCCCCGAGGCTCCTATCGAGGGAGCGATGCGCAGTTGAGGGGATGGTCGAGGGGGGGGAGTGGAAACCTCCTCCTCTACTTTCACCTGGACATGTTGCTCTCCCCTAGTCATCGGGACGGCGGTTTCTTCATACTTTGCCGGGGTATCCGACTCTTCATTCTTGACTTGGACGTTCATGGTGCTCGCAAGACTTTCCTTCTCTATTTCGAGGCGGAATATCTGCTACCAATAGGTTAGTGTTTGATGGAAGAAGGGATGTACACCACACGTGCATTGTGTGTGCCGTACCTACTTGGGCCAACGCGATCCAAGTGTCTGTCCTGGACCTTTGTGCAATGTCCCAAAAGTAGGAGATTCTCAGACCGAATTTATCGAGCATGGACGGATCTGCAGTGGTTCCCAAGGAATGAATGCGCTGTAAGATTTGTTGATGGGTTAAACTGGTGAATTAAGAGCGCTGATGTTGCGCGTCAGATTTTGACTGAGTTTGCTCCGAGAGACTGACTGTTTGTTTGTTTCGTGTTGTGTCTCATCTAGGCAGTCACTTGGGAGCAAACGGAGGCTCACTCACCTGTTTGGGTTGTTTGGTTTGCCGGGAAGGAAAGGAAGGGAGGGCACGGCACGGCACAGCACGGGCTGTCAGACATCTGGCAGCGGAAGGAAGCCACGATAAGGAAGCTTCACAGCATAGGTAGGTAGGTAATAATGGTGCCGAGATGTCATTCTTGGCCCTGTGGAATTTCTGACAAGAAGGTAGCCGCCGGTGACACAATGTGCAGAGGACTACCTACCTATGTAAGACGGTTGGCTTGTATCTTGCATCTGTCTCGATTTCTTAGGACTCTGACGAACTTATTGCATCCCGCCTTTGTTTGTTAAGATTCCAAGAGCACGCATGCTGGGTGACTTGTTTGCTCTCGACTTTTCATCCTCTCTCCAGCTCTCTCAATCCAATGGGAAGCCGGGCCAGTACGAGCATAGAGAGTTCCCCCGTCGGTCTACTGGTAATGAGTTTATGGATGTTCTTTTTTACCCCGAACACTACTTACTGTATAGCTACCTACCTACCTACCTACCTACCTAGGTCTACCACTGGGCTAAATAATATTAAGATGGAGCTCGCTCGGTAGTTAAACTCCGACGTGCCCGAGCGCCCCATCGAATGCCCCCATCAAATGCACCTCGGAATCACGCCGCGAGGAAACCCTTTCCCCGAACATCCTCGGGGAGACCAACCTCATCGTCGTCTCTCGCTCGCAGACAGACAGACAGACAGAGAGAACGACAAGTGGATATTGCAAACTGGCCACCCTAACATGCGGCCCCGAACCCTCCCCGGGATATCTCTCTTTCTCCCGAGGTCGTTGGCCCTGAGCAGCTCCAGCAAGCTGGCAAACGTCAATGGCAATGCGACGTTTTGGCGGTGGCCCACATGCATGTCACCATCGGCGCCAGGGACCTGCCGGCGTCGCATCCGCGGTCGCGGAGTAGCAACAGCTTGTCGCCGCGCACAGCAGCAGCTTCGCCAGCAGTCCCCCAAACCCCTCAATCATTCCTCCAATGAGCGCTCGCCGCCCTCTTCTGACATCATCCCGATCGCCGGTGCAAAGCTGGGGCCGCCGCCGCCGCCGCCGCCTCCGCCTCAGTCCGTTCGAGATTGGTCGCAGCTGACGACGCAGAGCCAGAACCCGGACGGGCACGGGCATAATAAATATGACGAGAATGGAGATGCGGAGGCAGGCACCAATGCTCCACAACCCAGACATCCTCGCGATACTCGCCCGTCCCAGACCCGCGGGATGACGCCCGACAGCCGTCCCCAGAAGGCCTCTTGTCAACCTATCGGAGCCGCCAATGGCCAACCTCGGCCGACGATGGCATACTTAGTTAGACAGTCAGTCATTCCGAAATCCATACACACACGGGGAGAAAAGGCCAGCCATTGCACCCCGGCACGCGTATTCCCTTGCAGTTCCATGCCTTTTCCCACGATCCCGACCTGTCCCTGCCCTTTGCCCCGCCACCTACGCACTGGTTTCTACGGGCCTTACCCATGGACGAATCAACATTGTCCCCCGCAGCCTCCATTGTCGATTTGTTCTTCTCCATGCGATAGTGCCCCTCCACTGCTTCTCCAGTTTGCCCTCTAGTCCTCGGATCTTGCTGCTTTCTCCTACTTCCACTACATACCTACCTACCTGCATACTACATACATCTCTTCCCATCCTGGACAAAACTCCCTCCCACTCGCTTCTCCTACTCACCACCTCCGGCCGCAGAACCCCCCGAGGCGACCGAGACAACGGCGCGATGGCCGAGACAAGAGATCCCAAACGCCTGCGCCGGGCCGCCAACCCGGCCGAACGCCTTCCAACCGGCATCACCGAGACCCAGGAGGAGCTCAAGGAGCACTGGTTCGTTGGCAGCATCGACCAGGGCACCACCTCGACGCGATTTCTCATCTTTAACGGCCTCGGCGACCCCATCGCCTTCCACCAGATCGAGGTCGAAAACCACTACCCGCACTCGGGGTGAGTCGAGGCCCCCTCTTCTCGGCCCAGGGACGCGGCGATCCTGGCAATTGGACCCCCTTCTAACACCAACCCAGATCGCACGAGCACGACCCCCTGGCGCTCCTTTCCTCCGTCGAGGAATGCATCGAAAAGGCCACGGCCAAGTTCGTCGCCCAGGGCCATTCCGTCTCCGCCATCCGCGGCATAGGCATCACCAACCAGCGCGAGACCACCATCCTCTGGGACGCCCGCACGGGCGAGCCCCTCCACAACGCCATTGTCTGGTCCGACACCCGCACCGCCGCGATCGTCCGCGAATTCCGCGCCCGCCCCGGTGCCGACAGGCTCCAGGACCTCTGCGGCCTGCCCCTCTCGACGTACCCCTCCAGCGTCAAGCTCCGCTGGCTCCTCGACAACGTCCCCGCCGTCCGCGAGGCCTACGACGCCGGCCACCTCGTCTTCGGCACCGTCGACTCGTGGCTCATCTACCGCCTCAACGGCGGCGCCGCCCTCGGCGACAAGGCCGTCCACATCACCGATTCCACCAACGCCAGCCGCACAATGTTCATGAACCTCCGCACCCTGCAGTACGACGACGAGCTCCTCTCCTTCTTCGGCATCGACAGATCAAAGATCCGCCTCCCCAAGATCGCCCCTTCCTCCGACCCGACCGCCTTTGGCGCCCTCGCCGGCGGCGCCCTCAAGGGCGTCCCCATCGCCGGCTGCATCAGCGACCAGTCCGCCGCCCTCGTCGGCCAGTGCGGCTTCTCCCCCGGCCAGGCCAAGAACACGTACGGCACCGGCTGCTTCCTGCTCTACAACGTCGGCGACGAGCCCGTCTTCTCGAGGTCCGGCCTCCTGGCCACCGTCGCCTACGACCTCGGCAAGGGGTGCAAGCCCGTGTACGCCCTCGAGGGCAGCGTCGCCGTCGCCGGGTCCGGCGTCAAGTTCCTGGTCAAGAACCTCTCCTTCGCCGACGACGCTTCGCGCATCTCCGAGTTGGCCGAGACGGTCCCCGATAACGGCGGCGTCGTCTTCGTGACGGCCTTTAGCGGCCTGTTCGCGCCGTACTGGATCGACGATGCCAAGGGCACGCTGTGTAAGTGTGCCCATCGCCCCTCTCTTTCTCCCTCTCTGGCTGTAAGCTAACACCAACCGCGCAGTCGGCATCACGGCGCACACCCAAAAGGGCCACATCGCCCGCGCGACCCTCGAGGCGACGTGCTACCAGACGAAGGCCATCCTCGACGCCATGGCCAAGGACTCGGGCCACGCCCTCGAGTCCCTCGCCGTCGACGGCGGCCTCTCCAACTCGGACCTCTGCATGCAGACCCAGGCCGACGTCAGCGGCATCCGCGTCGACCGCCCCGGCATGCGGGAGACCACGGCCCTCGGCGCCGCCATCTCCGCCGGCCTCGCCCTCGGCGTCTGGGACGAGCTCGGGGACCTCGAGCGCGTCAACCGGAGCGGCCGCACCGTCTTCGAGCCCTCGCTCGCCAAGGATAAGGCGGACAGGATGTTCAGGAAGTGGGAGCGGGCCGTCGAGATGTCGAGGGGCTGGGTGAGCGACGACCTGGAATAGAGCAGCAGGCCCCCCCTCCCCATTCCCCCGCTACGTGTAGACAACCGAGTGTATGGATTCTGGAGTCATTGGGATACAGGACGGGACAGGATATAAATAAAAAAAGAAGAAGAAGAAGAAGGCAGAGCGATTGCTTTTCTTTCCTCTTTCAGTTGGATGTTGGGACGATATCCGTCCTGAGTAGTGTTGGGTTCGGTTTAGACAAGGATACCCATCAAGTCAGTTTCTCTTGATCGTCGGGCGCACCTCGCCCTTGTCCTACTCGGTGTGACTGCTTGTCTTGGGGGCCGCTTACCAGGCAAAGTCACGCGATGCTCGTCTGAAGAGCCCATATGTATGCACCTAAGCACGACGGACCGTCACTGAATACACTGCCGCGCGCACCGAATCCACAGGTATCGTATTTATTGTCATGTTTCTCGGGCAGGACCCAACAACTCGGCCACCCCAGTTGCTAACGACATTTCCAAGAGAGTATCCTCCCAATTGGGGGTCTCTCGACTGTCATTCCTTCTCAACTCGTAGCAAATGTGACAATCACCTTTCCCAGGAAAACAAAAAGATAAAAAAAAGTAACATCGCAAAGCAAAGTGCTTTTTTTGCGCTCGCCGAATGATCCCCCTTGCCGACGCCAGCCCAAAATGTGATTGTTTGGTTTCCGCCCTCTTCCCCCCTTTCTTTTTTTTAAAGCTCTCGGGATCTCATAGAGTGGAGTGGTAAATCGTATCGCAACTTGGAATTAGAAAGTCGATAAGAACAGGCGTGCAGAAAGAAGTATAAAGAGCATGGGCCTCGGGTTGATGTATCCGGGGCTAGGTATTAGTGTCCAGTTCGGATGGAGTGGTTTACATGATGATGGCGGGAATGTCGACGTTGGCCTTGATGCTCTTGTGGGGCAGAATGCTGCCGCCGTTGACGTAAATCTCGTCGCCAATCGTCACGTCGTCGCCGAGAACAGTGACGTTCTCCAGACGAGCCCACTTGCCGACGGTGCTGTTCCAGCCAACAATGGTGCTCTTGACCCAGGCGTGATCCTTGACCTTGGAGCCGGGCAGCAGGACGCAGCGCTGCAGACGGCAACCGTCGCCGACAACGACGTTGGGGCCAATGGTGACGTTGGGGCCGATCTTGCAGTGCTTGCCAATCTTGGCAGTGGGATCGATCAGCACGTTGCCGCCGTGGACGTAGGGTTCCGAGGGGGAGGCGAGCTCCTTGGAGCCCTGCTTGGTGAGGGAAGTGAGGTACAGGCAGGTGCCGGTGAGGAAGTCCTTGGGCTGGCCGACGTCCATCCAGAAGCCCTGGAGGTCGAAGCTGTGCAGCTGGCCGTCGCGGACAATGGCGGGGAAGGTTTCCTTCTCGATGGAGGTGGGGCGGAGCTCGATGCGCTTGAGGACGCTCGTGTTGAGGATGTACATGCCGGCGTTGATGCGGTTGCCGACGAACTCGACGGGCTTCTCGACGAAACGGTCGATCTTGGTGGCGTGGCCGGGCTTGTGGACGACGACGCCGTATTTGGATGGCTCCTCGACCTTTGTGACGACAATGGTACCCTCATCGCCGTGGTTCTTGTGGAACTCGGCAAGCTCCTTGAAGGGGAAGTCGCAGATGACGTCCGAGTTGAGGACGAAGAAGGGGGAGTCGTCCTTGGCGAGGATGTGCTCGGCTAGCTTCAGGGGGCCGGCGGTGTCGAGGGGCTCGGTCTCGATGGAGAAGGTAATGGTGAGGCCGAACTTTTTCTCGTACTGTTGAGTTGAGCGCGTCAGTATTGGTCGGGGTAGGGGTAGCAAGCAAGCAAGCAAGCTCAGGGGAGAGCTCCGAAAAAACGCACCTCTGCCAAGTGCTTCTCCATGACCTCGGGGCGGTAGTTGACAGCGAGAACGACATCGGTGACACCAGCGGCAGCGAGGGCCTCGATCTGGTGCTCAATCATGGGCTTGTTTCCAAACTCGACCAAAGGCTTGGGGAGGGTCAGGGTCTGCACATGGAGAGCGGAATTAGCAAGCGTGTTCTGCCAAGTATCTTCAGCGCAGCAGGTGGCGCAGCTGGCGACGGTCGCCATATGCCGCGCGTCAAGCTGGGAGAGGGGGTTGTGGGCTCACCAGAGGGCGAAGACGAGTGCCGAAGCCGCCGACGAGGATAATGGCTATTATGCGCGTGCGTTAGCATATCTGTGTCGATGAGACTGCCGGCCGGCCGGTGCCGTGGCTGCCAGCCATGCGGGTGCAGAAGCAACCCGGCGAGGCTGGCTCTGAGTCTTGGTCTGGGTCTGGGTCTGGCAGGAGGGGCAGACAGGCAGCTAGCTGGCTGCCATAGGCAAAGGAGGTAGGTAGCGCTCACCCTTCATGTTGGTGGTGGTGTTGTGTTTGAGGGGTTATGTGGAGGTTCGATGTCGTTCAACCAAGTAAAGAGAGTGGTGTTGCGACGGCTTCCGTGGGAGGTGCAGTGCGCAAGCAAAACGAGTGTACGAATGGATGGATGGATTGGGGGTGGAAAAGGGAAGAAGGTCTTCTTCTTTTGGCACAGAAAGTAAGTAGCGCGACTAGGCGACGATGTTCGGCAGCAGCGACAAGGGGTAAGGTAAGTAAGCTTCCGCTTTTCAGGGGTTCTTTTTTTCTTTCTTTTTCGCAGAGCAAGAGTTGCGAGTTGCAAGTTGCAAAGGAGGAAGAGCGAGTGCAATGAAGATAATAACGAAGGAGGAGGAGGAGGAGGTTGTTGATGGGGAAAAGGGGAGGTAGAGGGCGAAGGATGCCAAAAGCGTCCAGAGAGACGGACAGACAGACAGACAGTGAGCGACTGAGTGAGTGAGTGGCAGAAACGAGAAAGAGGCGCAGACGCTGGGCTGGGCAGGGTGGTGGTGAGGAGAGGAAGGAAGGCAGACAGGCACACTTTCCAAAATGACACATCTCTGTCACCCCAGGGCCCTGGTTATTTGGTACTACCTAGTGAGTGGTACACTATAGTACTTTAAGGGACGAGAGTATCGTACAGCTTACAGGCACACACATGCACGTACCGCTCTGGCCCTGGAGATACACTACCGTGGGTACCTACCTACGAGAAGCACAAGCCACCCAAGGGAAGGGAAGGGAAGGGAGGAGGGAGACGCCAATTAGTGGGCCCCAGGAGGGTTGAAGCAGGAGGAACGGGTACGCTACCGGCTGCACTCCGGCACTAACGTACTGTACTGTACATACCTGTACGGTTCAACCGCCTTGTAAGGCACCTAAGGAAGGTACAGTATGTATCAACTGCGTGCGTACCTAGGTAGGTAAGGTAAGGGACATACCTACCTAGGTAGGTGGAAGTCTACTGTTCTGTTCTAGGTAGACCTTTTCCTTATTCTTGCTTCGTCTCGGCCTCCAGTCCCAATCAGAACCATCTCCCGCTCCACGTTTTGTGCGGACGAGGCGAGGCGAGGCGTAGCTAGCTGGCTGTGTCTGGATACAATGTTTACGAGACGGTTGAAATGGGTACCGGTAAGGATACATACAATACCTACCTACCTACCTATCCGTACACTTCCAGAGACAGATACGTACCAAACTCCAAATGTCAAATCACATCCAATCATGTTCCATTGCTTGCTTGCTGGCTGCCACCTCGGATTCCGAACATTGGCATTCCACGGTGGTCTGGTCTTGTCTGGTCGAGTCGCTGATTGTACAATGCACGTCTACCCAGACTCTCATCTCCGTTACGGATCACATATCACGGACTGCCTGTTTATGTCCGCACGCGTATCTAGTATCAACATGGTCGTGCATGCCTGCCTCCCTTACCTACCTACTTTGACACTCTGTCTATAGGAATATCGTCCGCTTACCTGGTACCTAGGTGGGCATGTATACGTATCACCATGTACACATCTACATGCGGATGTAAGGAGTACCTACTGTCTGCGCCTCCCCCTCTGACCCCCAATTTCCCCTGCCGAGATTGATCAAATTGGTCACGCCAAAACTAAGGACAGGACCCCCCACCCCTTGCTTCCTGCTTGCCTTGCGCTCCTTACGAATAGATCGCTCCGAAACTTCCAGCGGGAGCCCATGCAAGGGCCCTCCCTACAGACCGACGACACCTGACCCGCGCCCCTTGCTCGATTCGCGGCCTTTTTTTTTATCTTTTTTTTTTTGGCCACCCTTCGCGGGGCTTTCGACCATCCATCGCCATTGCGAGGCCGTCACGCGGACCGGCAACTTGACGAAACAGCAGTTGCCCTTCAATTTTTATTTATTTACAAAAAGAGTATTTTTGCGTTCAAAAACATACGAAAGAGGGCGTCGCATATGCGCGTCGTATTCGTCGGGCGCCTTGTGTGGCGCTTGACGCCTCACAGCCGTCGTATTCACGAGGAACATGCAATGTCAGATCCCCCCCCCTCCTTACAGCAAGCAAGCAAGCAGCAGCCTTTTGCATCTTCCTCCCTCGGCGCTTTTGTCTCTGATTGGACGTCGCAGATTAACCCCTACTGCACTTGTACATAGTGTATGCTACCTAGTTCCGCCCATCCCTAGCTTTCAGGCTTATTCCAACATCTTGCTCTCTCCTTCTCCCATCCTTTTCGGTCCCAGGATGCAACAGAAACACGACGAATTCACACCCCCACATCGTCGTCGCCGCAGAACTCACCTGGCGACCTCGAAATAGAAAACGGGCCCTCTTCCAACAGAGATGCAACATGCGACGTCATGCTCCTCCGTACGTGTTCGTTTATTTTCGGACGCCGCAGAAACCAGTTCCTGTGATCCGAGGAGGGTCCATTCCGTGACGCCGAGGTGGAGGAGACACCAGACGACGCCAGATGAACCAGCGTGGCAATGTGCGGCTCTGGGAAGACGCAAAACCCACAGCGTCTCTCAATCCACATTCCGGGGCCGCCCGGCGTCCGAGTTTGGCCGGGCCATCACGGCACCGCAGCTTCGTCATCCCTCCTCCTGCCACAGTGACCCCCGGCGCCGGCCAGCAAGCAGGCCTCCCTGGTCTAGCACGGAGGGAAAACCCACGTCCACCCTTTCCGAGAGATTCGCAATCCCAGCACACCACACGGACTCCCGCCCGTCCCAGCACATACCTACATAGGTAGAGAAGGGGGCAATCGTCTGATTCCTCTCCCTTCTCAAACCCAACTATTGCAGATCCCGCGGGGGAAAAGAAGGTCAATAACTTTGCCTGGGTTGAGATCATCAACGTGTCGATCTCCGCGAATCTGCGCCAATCCGAGGCATCCGCAAAAAGGAAGAAAAAAAACCCCATGTTGTAATACTTGTAGATGCGTGGGAAGGGATGGGGTTCGTTCGTCCCGTGCCCCTCTTCCCCCTTTGGAGACAGAGTCGGCGCTCCGAGAGAGAGACAAGCGCCCACAAGCCACACATGTCTTCTCAGCCCACGGACACTACACTAATGCCTAGCCCGCCATCCAAGTCGTCCCGTCCGATTCAAACAAGGCGATATGGTTCGGGACGATGCCGTGAAGCTTCCTTTCTGTGCTTCTTCTGCTTCTTCTTTTTGGTCCGCCGAGGGGGTTCTCCCGTTCTTCCCCAGCCAACAGCTTCCCAAGTACACCACCCATCTATCAGAACCAACAGCGCCTCCTAATCTAAACCTGTAGTACATGTCACGTTGCCGAGCTGACTGATGAGCGGTCCTTGGACGTATAGTATAGCACACACACACCCCTCTACCCAGCACACACACACATCACAAGCGCACGCACGCATACAATCACAGTCACACTCGCACCCGCATGTACGTGGCTGCTTCTTGCGTGTTTTCCACGTTGTGTCGTTGCCCCCCCCCCCCCCCCCCCCCCGCCCCGTGTTCAAGCTGAGCCATCATGTCTCAGAGGTCTCTAGGCATGGCAAGCCGATGATGATACATCCCCCCACCCTCTTCATCCCGTCCGTCCCTCCAGTTCCACCTCGTCGGCTCCTCGGGCGCCTTCCCGTCCGTCCTTTTCTCTTTCTTGTTCGTCGGCAGGCGTTCCGCACGCGCGCGCCACCCCCCGTTGGCGGCCGTCGGGCGCGCGGAGGAAGAGGGGGGACGACGTCGGATCCGTCCTCTGCCAAGACGCGACATACTACTAGTAACCTACTTGCTCTCTCTCACCCGTCGTGACCCTTGACGTCGTTCGTCGTCGCCACATGGCTCTCTTGCCTTTCTCTCGCATCAATGGTTCCCAGAATCTCATAGACGCCAAAAAATAATAAGCTTAGACGCTTGTTTTTATTTCTTTTTTTCTTGTCTTCTCCGTTCTCGCAATCATATCATGGATTCTTTGTCATCATGGTCGTTATCATCATCATGGGCGCCGCGGAAAGCGTCGCTGGGAGAAAAGAGCGCAAGTGGAAAGGAAAAAAGTGCTGTGGGATCATGGAATCCTTCCTCTTCCTCCACGTCCGGCCATGAATGCTTCCCCCGGGAATATCCACATCTCATCACGATCCCTCCTAGTTCTTCCAGACTTGTGCCCTTCCCCTTTCCCTCTCAAACGTCCTCCAAACCCCGACCCCCAGGGGCCATCGTCCGCTGGCATCGAGATCTGCTTCCGCCTCGCCAAACATGAAAGAGCCGTCTGCACCTTGCGAGATTCGGCTGATGAGAACGGGTCTCGGAACGAAATACCCGTCCACGAGATCCACCCTTTGCTCTCGTCCAAAATGTCAGAGAAAATATTACGCTTCGCTTTCTGAGGCAAATGAAGGGGGGGTTTGCTTTTTCTTTTCATGACCCGGTCTTTTCATCATCACCCCCCTTTTTTTCCCACCGTTTTTTTCCCTGTCTCGTGAGCAAGAGCGCAAGGAGAAAATAGCAAAAAATGAAAAATGAAGAAGAAAGAAGAAGAAAAGCTGCTGTTGCCGCGCCCAGCGTCTCCAGCCTGAAGTCTAGCCGCCCCCGTCATGATCTTTTGTTGCAATCTTTTGTGGCGAAACAAACGAATACTAGAAAGGGAAAACAAGAAGGAGAAGAAAAAAGAACAGCAACCGGAATCCATAGAGTGCCGAGCTCAAACAAGTGGAGGAACGACAATGTAAAAACGTCAAGAGCGAAATGGATGGTCGATCGGCCAGAGTCGCCTCTGGCTGTTGATCCGTTCGGGAGTAGCGGACGGCCTTTTTGACTGGTACTGTACAACCCCAGCCAAGCGCCTGGTCATAAAACAAATCAAAAAAAAAAATATTGGAAAGAACCTGAACGCTTCTGGAGGGAAAGAAGAAGAGATGGAAAAGGGCCCAATGGTTTTGTCCGTAAATTCGAAAGTGACCGGCCGGAAGAGATATGAAGCGCAGAAGAGCAATGAAAAGATGAAAAGAAAAAGGGGGAAACAAAAACAAATGTGCCGCGCGGAAGCCATGAGTCTAAGTCATCAAGTCGTTATGAGTCGTTGCCGGTGCAAGATCCGCATCGCTTTTTGCCACATTTGGCCCGTCTCTTTCCTCCCCCATCCTGTGTAACCCCCCAGACCGGGTGCCTGGGAGGTGTTGGTTCGTCTTCGTCCGTATGCCCCAAATTTCGTGGCCGGCCGATGCCTCTTGTAGACACACCACCAGCTAACTGCCCTTGCCACACGAAAGTCGGGCAGGGGCACAGTCTGCCCGGTCCATCTTAGTCAAAGGAGGCCGTGGAGCTGCTGCTGGAATGGTGACCGGATCGACGGTGGCTGTCTCTCGAGCTGTGACTGGATGACGTGTGCCGGCTCTTCTTGGAGCGGCGAGGAGTCTCAGTGGCTGGCAAGCCCTGGACGATGCCGTTGCGGGCGAGCATGCCACCATTGACCGAGAAGTTGCGGCAGACCATGAAGGCACGCATTGCGGCGTTTTCCTGGGCCAGTGAGTCTGATTCGTACGCGAGATCAGTTTGGTACTCTCGCCCGTTGACCAGAACCAGGCAGGTATAGCCACTGTGGTCCCGGTAGCACTCGTACGTAGGGTCCATCCATCCACGTCGCCGGCAAAGGCCTAGAATGCATGAGTTAGTTCCCTGGTCTTTTTTTCCTTTTTCTTCTTTTTTTTTTTGGCTCCTCTCAGATTCACTCGGGATGATGATGGCGGCAAAGCTGAGCGGGACCGGCGAGGCGATGGGTGACGTCTGCTGCATCCAAACCCAACCCAGCTCGCACCGTTTCCCCACCCTTGGAGCCCTGCGTGTCGTTCCTTGGGAGCCGCAACATGAGGCTGACGACGATCACGGGGCGAGAAGCCACGCCCCGGCTTGTCAAGATCCGTCAGGGTCCAAGAAACGCATGTCACTCCCGCATCTTGAGAGCATGCAGGGGTCGGCACACGATCTGACCCCTTCACCTAGGACAGCCCCACTTATACAGACAATGATGAAGAGCAGGTTCAGGGAAGCAAGCATTGGGCTCCAACAAGTCATCTGCAGAAATCAATTGATGACTTACTCTCAAGGTACTGCATGTAGAAGCCTCCCATAGTGACGGCGGTTCCCAATGGGTCGATTAAGAGGTAGGAAGGCGGCTCGGAACTGCAGGTCGAGTGCGAGCAGAGGGCTGACTGGTGGCAGGGGGGGGGGGGGAGGACGTTGTCTCAAAGCCGTAGCGAAAGAAAATAAAAATAAAAAATAAAGTGAAGCAAGAGGAGAGAGGAGTCGACAATTAGCCAGACAAGGGGATCAATATCCGGACGCCGTGAGATGCAATCGAGCCCAACGGTGAGGCGAGCAGAGAGATCTGTGGTTGAGGATGGACGGACGGCCTGGGCTCGCACGCGGTCTACGCACCACACGCCGAACTGTCTTGGGGGAGGGGGGTTGTATGTAAGGCGTAGGGCAGAAATCCGGGGTGTGCTCGAGGGTAGGCGAGTGTGTATGAGTTGGCTCAACGAGACTAAGAGAAGAAGAGCTGGCTGGGGCCGGTCGGATTTCGATTTGTTTTGGTGGTTTCCAGGTTGGAGAAGTAAGGTAAGGCTTGAGGAGGGTATTGAGAGACGGGGAGGGACAAGATGAAGAAAGTCGGTGGAAGGTGTGTTGATGTGTTGTAACTCGTCAAGTGTGTGTATGTGTGCGTGTGCGTGTGCGTGTGCGTGTGCGTGGTGTGTAGAGACAGGGTGGTGTGTAGTGGGTGGGTGGTGTTGTAAGTTAGGCTACGTATCCAGGGCTTCCTTCCGCTTCTTGGGTCGCAGGAAAGCTCCAGAGCCATGAACGGCGAGACATGTGTCTGCTTTATTGCAGAAAAGGGTGCGTTCTCTTTCTCCTCCCCCTCCTCCTTCCCTCGCTCTCGTGCTCTGGGCTTGTTGATGAACTAGTGCGGGGGCAAGGGGGGGGGGGGGGGTGGAGGGGAAGTGAGGGGGGGGGTGGTCCAGCAACGGATCCCGGGTCCAACATTAACATTTGTAAAGGTACATCACATCAACCTGGCAACAACGACACCGTCCCGCAACAGTACGTGGTAATGAGAGCTGCGGCGGCGGCAACGGCAGGAAATGAGGGACCGGACGAGGGAATGAGGGGATGGGATGGATGGGATGCAAGTGTACGGTAGGTAGGTAGGAAGGTAGGAAGGAAAGTACATCGTTCGTTCCTACCTCAGCCCTGGTGGAGGACGTGGAAAGAGAGACGCCGAGTGGATAGGGGATAGGAAAAATCGGGCACCGCATCGGGTCACGGAAAGTACCTACAGTACACAATCGGGTGGGCGGTTCACTTCTTCTTTTTCCTCCCCTCCCTCCCTCCCTCCCTCCTTCCTCTCCTCGGTCTTTTGGGCTCGAGATGCAAGCGGCGATGCGGCTCTCGAAAGAGTGTGACCCATGCTTTGCTGCGTTGGCTCGTCTCGTTGCCAGTTGATAAAAAAACCGCTGGAGACCAGCCAACTCCACACAGCAACGCCCCAAGGAGGGGAGGGGGTGTGTACCAGCATCATCGCTGCGCCAGGGGCCGGGGCAGCCCAGACGAAGATCTACCTCTCTCTACCAGTACGTACTACCTATGTGTTGTGTAGTAAGTAGTTTACTACCTACCTACGTAGTAAACTAAGGAAAGGTCTGCCGCCCACCCTGCTCGCCTGTTAGCAGCCTAGTGCCCCGGTGCCCCGGTCGCCAATCCTTGTGTCCCTGGGCTGTAGCGAACGAGTATCAGGAACAATTGCTGTAGAATTGGTCGTGAGTGTATGTACAGAGAGAGGGTGTCACCGATAACCTTTTTCCACCTCAGGGACCTTGCCGTCCATGATGATGCTTCAGACGCTTCAGCTGCTGCTTCGCTTCACCGTCTTAACAGCCCCCCGCTTGCCCGTGCTAGCTATTATCTGTGCAGCCGCCGGTCGTGGTGCCACCCACGGACCGATCGATTTACACTTCCTTCGGCTTCGAGGCCGGCTTGTGGTTTGCTGACGACACCTTCGTCACAAGCAAAGGCGCGCGCCTCCGTCTGAGATCAAGCAGGCAGTGAATGTACATGCCTACATGATCAAAACTTTGCATCAAGTCTCTCTGACCTGACCGTGTGTGGCCCGCCGGGTCGCATAGCGGGCTGCTTTAGCTGCTCTAGGGCTACGTACAGCGGACAAAGGGCCAGTCCCGGCCGGAGGCCAAGAAAAACCGAGAGACGGAAGGAAGAAGAAGAAAAAAAGAAAGAAAAAAACGCAAACGCCGACGAGGGCTGCAAATGCAAAGCCGGTGGCGAAATGCAACCATTCGGAACGGCATGACATAGTCTAATGGGCCGGTCTTGTACGCGTATCTTGGTTTGGCTGTACCCTAAGACGATTCCACACAACAACCGTATATTGGACAGGAGCAGACCAAGTACCATGAACTCAAACCCAAGTCATTGTTCCTTACTGCGTACGTATTCTCTGGGTTGAATTGATTGCCTTTTGGCTGACGGCGAGTCAAAACTCCAGGGCATGCATGGCATGCTTACCTATTCGATTCTTCTATGCTTTCGGGGAGGCATGTGCTTGGTGATTAATCAGCAGCTGTGTGGTACTGTCTACCTTAGGTAGTGAATGAGTGAGCGAGCTTGGAGCAGAGGGCCGGCTAGCATTGTGTTGCTGGTCCAGTCCGCCGACCATTTTCCCATGTATAACTAACTGTACGCCCGTAATGTTATACGGTAACGTAGGAGGCCATGTGCATTGGTTTGATTGCTGGGCTTGCGTTGCATGTACAGACTGCAGTCGATTTCCAATGTTGTGGGGGGGCAATTTGTCGTATATGGTCGGTTCGGACTCTGAGATGTGCGCTGCACTGCACTGCACTGCACTGCAATTAGGAGCAGAGATTGGCATCGAGTTCCCTTGCTCCGCTGGTCATTTACTCAATGGTGATGCGGGACCCGAGGCAGAGGCGCGGGAACGACAAAGCCGGCAGCTTGGAAGGTGACATTGTGATACCAACATAGAAGGCCGAAAAACTTAAGAGTCGAAGAACTGTCAACCGCTCCAGGTTCGTCTGTGCCATGCCAGGCAAAGCCTGGCCGAGCCAATTGATGCTAGCTGGGACAGGGGAGACGGCGGTTGAATGCCAGGCGCCGGGGCCCGCTTCTGGGATGGACCATCCATCCATCCATCCATCTATACAGTGGCTCCCAATGATGTGCAGCGATGGTGGGCGGCTCGCAAGGCATCATCAACGTCGAAATCTTCAGTCGGACTGTCTAGTCGCGCAGAGCAGCGCTTCTGCCCAGTAAGAGATGGCGAATTTCGAAATATCCTCCAAAGATGTCGACAAATCAGCTGCAGAGAAAGTGGACCAAAGCCGATGGGTCATGTATCTGTACACCGGCAAAGACCCCTTGCGATGACGGAACAGGGTGCCTCTATCGGGCAGCGAATCAACGGTCGCTGGATGGCCGGTCGGTCGTTAGCCCGGGGGCGTAAGCCAGGGTGCCGATTAAAATAGAGGCCGGTATCCGCAGAGAGAAGAGCAAAGAAGAATACCTAGACGTGGGCGAGGGGTGAAGGAGGGGCGGCGAGACGCTGCTTCTCGAAGCCTTGCTGCCGCTGCTACGACTGTTACCGCCGCCCACAAATTTCATGGGGGGTTCGAGTAGGTATCGTTTCCCCAGGCTGAAGGCAGTTCGATGGGACATGCCTACGAACAGAGACTGACTACATGGTGGGCATTGGGTAGCCAACCACGGTCATTGCTCATGGCCCCCTCCCGGCGGGCGGCACAGTCCACGGAGGACAGGATGTTGAGGTCGGTGAAGGGGTCATCTCTCATTGCTGCGAGGGGCATGGACGACGTGCATGAACCCTCCCAGCACCGAGAGATGGCTGCTGTGGGCGGGTTTAACGGGGCGAGATCAATTGACGCGAGGAACTCGAGACCGGAGTGGGATGAGGGGTATGGCATGGCATGGATAGCATGGGGCCGATGAGGGCGTGCGCTGGCGGATTGCACGTCCAGTCCCCATCTGCAAGAAGAAATTGTACTCGGCGCTTCCCACTTCTTCCCTCCCTCCCTCTCTATCTGGGGGTGTGTAGTTGTGTGAGTAAGTGTGTGTGTGTGTGTGTGTGTGTATAGCGGGAGCTGCAGCGAGTGCCGCATGGTACCTAAATCAGCCAAGAGCCACCCTCTTGCTGTGAGGTGAGGCAAAAGCCAAATGGCATAAGAGGATGGACTTGGTAGGCTAGTGTGGAGGGGTCGGAGGGGCAAAGAAAAAGAAGAGGAGGAAAAAAAAAGGAGAAAAAAAAAACGGCCAAAAAGGCACGCGAACGCAACCCGCTGGATAGACATAAACAGACAACGACGGCAATAGGACCGAGAGGGGTGGGAGAACGGAGATAGCATCGGACGGTGAGAAGCCACGATTGTTGCCAGGGACGGATGGATACTTGGGAGCTGGCGAGCTCTGAGTGGTCGAATATCTTCTGCTAGGTCACTGAGTATGATTGTCCGCCTGTGTGTAGACAAGGCAGGTACAATGCAGCAAAGTACAGTTACTACATATTGCTGCTATCCACCATCATGGAAAGAGGCGGGTACGGATACCTTGGACGCGGTTTTGTAGCTGCCGCCGCCTAGGTAGCCAGATGCAGCGCAACGGCTGGTGCTGTACACTACACGGTAGTACGCGCGCGAAGGGGAAGAAAAGAAAAAAAGAAGGAGAGAGGGAAAAAAAAGACAGAGACAGAGAGACTAGGCAAATGAAGCGCAGGCCCATGGAATGCAGGTCATGCAATGATGAGTTGGCAATGCCGCTGGGCGGTGTTGCTTTAATGGAGCTGGGGTGGCAGAAGCGAGCGAGCAAAAACAAGGCCGGCGAGACCTCGATCCAAAGGCAAGGTACTTTAACTTGCTTGCATCTCTTTCCCTCACCTGCCTCATTGGCTTTACCTGAGATGTCAGGTGTTGTCGCCTCCAAGTCCACCTATGGATGCTGCCTCGCGCCTGGCATCTGCATTCGTAAACTTTGGTCCATCCCTCCCCCCCGGTTCGCAACTGCGATCTGGCAATGCAAGGAAAGTAGTGTACCTAGCGTAGTGTAGAGGCCGGGTGGGTGGTGGGTGTTGGTAGGGCCGGGCCATGCACGTTGGGTTAAGAAAAGGTTAGATTGCGGCGGGCAAACTGTTGCTGTTGATGGAATTGAGAGGTTGGCGGTTTGTGGCGTGCAGCTTGGGAATGCAGGAAAGGAAAGGATCGGTCAGCGAGTCGCCCGTGCTCTTCCTTCCGAAGCAATCTGGAAGCGAGAAGAAGGAGGCGCCGCTAACCTAACCTCACAGCTCTCTCTCTCTCTCTCTTTCTCATATTCACTCTTCAATCGTTCGTACAGGACCTTCCTCCCTCCCCGCCTCCACGCCTGCCTCCTCCACTCGCTTCATATATGTATATGTATGTAACAGTCGGATCGTCGTCGACCGCGGAAGTCATGGCCCATCATTTGATAACGTAAGGTACCTACCTACCTAGCTAGGTACCTGTTTAATAGCCAGCCCACTCTACTATACTTTCCCTCCATGGTCCTTCCTTGACAAATGTATGTACGAAGCTAAGCAAGCACGGAAGGTGCTGCGAACAAGGACCCATCCCGCCATCTGATTCGACAATGGCATCTTTCTGGAACCCTGCCGTCGTCTCTTCTTCTATCTGCATGGATTCGAGCTGTCCGTCCCTCAGAGAGAGGCAGTCGCATGACGTGACTCGGCAGACAGGAAAAGCAAGCAAGCAGTACCGTCGCTGCTTCCCGAGCAGCTTACCTACCCACCTATGCGGGACACATTTCTTCTATGGCCAACGCCGGGATACTGGTTTCTCTCATATTGCTCCACCTTGGATAATACACATGCCACAACCCTCACAGAGTAATGCCAAACTCATATAATGTACGTCTGTTATTAGAACCCCACGAACCAGCACGTGCACCAGCGACCCTTCCGAAAGCATCGCTGTTCGGGTATCCGTCTTCTTGGGAAAAGGAGAAGAAAGGGGGGGAAACCCCTCCAGAGATGTCTCGCTCTCAACGTCTCGGCTTCTCTGGCCGTCCTTTGTTTCACTGGTCCCATCATGAGAGACGCTGTCAATCCGCAGCATCCATAAGATCGGACTTTTTTGTGACTTCAATCTGCGGGATCCGGCGGCTCGGGAATACCAATATGTGATTACGCCGGCGTCCCGCTTGTGTATCCTGTACTACGCCCCATCCGAAGCTGACCTGACCTGGCTCAGCAGCTATCGACGGAGGGGTTCGGGGCGAAGAGGAAGATCAACCAGAGACGTCAGGGGCCCCTCTCTTTGCCAAGCCATCCCGCAAACAACCACTGAATCCACCCGAAGAAACGACACATCCGGCTCTCTTTCAACGTCAATTGCATCCCCAAGGTGGCATATGAGCAAACCGCCATCCAACACACGCACCAATGGACCCGGGAGGATGAAGGAGGGGTTTCGCCAGAGGCCAAAAAGGCGCCGGTCCGCGAAGTGACGCCCCCGTTGAATCCATGTCGCACCACATACCAGACCGCCGTTCTGCCGTTTGGCCTGCCGGAAAGGAAACCACGCCACGCCATCCTTTAGCCTGCTCTGCTATGTCTTCGTTCCACTATGGTGACGCGAGAGCAGCATAAGCATGCCGCTCACCGTCGAGTCCAACCGGGCGGGTCCAATCTCGACATCTTCTTGCCCTCCCTTGGCCGTAACAACCAGCGAACCGAGTCCTGTCCCTCGCAGTGAGTGGAAAGCTACATCACCTCTCGATCCACGGGCGGCCAGTTTCGGCGACCATGGACACGACTGGGAACTGTCTCAGCTCTTGTTGCTCTTGATATCAGAGACCACGGGAAAAGAAAAAAGAGGGGCATGCCTGCGTCCTGTTCATGTACGCTATGCCAGCAAAGACATCTGCGCTCGGGCCCTGCGCGTTGCTGTAAGGCAAGATGCGCCAATCGAACATCGCGTGGCCGCCATCGGCCGGGTCATTCTGCTGGGTATATCCACCGTACTTGCAGCAATCAACACTCTTCTCTTGTTCGATCTACCGTCCGCATACGCACAAGAATGCCGATCTAGTCTCTCTTGCTTCTAAGCGTTGTCAGGACTGGCTGGCCTGGCCTGGCCTTGCCTTTCTCTCCTGCCATCTTGTCTCGGATCTGCCGTCCCAAGACAAGCATCCAAGTCATCCCATATAATTCTCGAAATACCTGGATACATACAGTTATGCGTGGGTGGGCGGACACACAATAACAACCGCACGACATAGACATCAAAGCGGCGTCTTGTAGAGGCCCAGATCGCCAGCTTGACCCGCCGTGGGCTGACTACGTATGTACATTTCACGGCCACTAGGTCGCGGCGCCACGATTCGGGATACGCAGCAGAGACAACCTTCTTTCCAGACCAGAAGCAGCGTCAGGTAGGCCGTTGAGGGTTGTGCCGGCGGGCATGTTGGCCCGCCATGGAGTGGATGGTGGGCGAGGTAGACGAGGTACATGCCGAACTGGATCTGCCTCGAAGGCCCGTTGGCCCCGTTGTAGGTCAGAGACGTTGTTTTGATATGGATATGTATTGTCTGCTGCCATGACACATCCATCCAGCCTGTGCAGTCTGTCCGTCCGACTCGCGTGCTGCAGCTGGCGCATGGGTTCCTAATGCAACTCGGCCTTTCGGGAGGCCCAACATGGAAACTCGACATGTACAATCACGACCGCCGCCACCAGTCCTTCTGCGCCGCCGTACTGCCGTTGATGAGTTGTCCAAAGCATCACACACGACCCCTGTCCAAGATCTCCGTTTTACTCCGCCGCCGCTCGGGCTCGAGCTGCAGCGCCATTCCGTCGTGTTCGTTACGCAGACCCGCTCCCTTTCTTTTCCCTTTTTGGTCGTCGGGGGGCTGTCAATAGGCGCGTCTTGACAATCGCCAGATTTATCACGGAAACATCCCCGCCGCCATAAATGGCCCAGCCTTTCTCTTCGTACAGTCCACGTGACACAGGACGTCCGATGCGCCTTCTCCTACTCCCCCTCCTCCCTCTTATACATAGAGGGGGGGCGGCCGCCTTGGAGGCGGCCAGCTTTTCGGTGGCGGAAATTCAGAACCCCTGTCTGGACGCAAAATACGCCCTCATGTCGTCGACACTCTCCTGGGGGATGGTGTAGACGGGGTGGATCGTCCCGACGCGGTCCTCCTCGTCGAATATCTGTGTCCCACCGGTACTGGGCGACGCCACCCACTTGGGCTCCGGTAGGATTGTCTCATCTTCGTTGACATATGTGAGATCCCACTGGTGCTGCGCTGAACTTAACCCCGAGAGGACATAGCAGGTGTGATACGCATCCGACGGCCTACATCGTTCGAGAAAAATTAGCGACAAACGTTCCCCGAGGGCAAGCACTCGATTGCCATTGTCTCACCTGCTGGGCTTGTCGCGAAGGCCACCACGTTTCGACCGGTCCTGGCCGCAGCACAGAATGTACCGGATCAGCCCTTCTCGGCTGTACAGGCTGCCCTGATGGGGAGCGAATCGACCTTTGGCTGGCTGATCCTCAAGCTCGCTCGCACCTTTCAGCACGGCGTCGATCAACGGCCAACATCCGCCCACCCAGTGGCTGTAACAGCCGTCGACGAGCTTGTTTGTACGGCCGCTGAAGCCACCCTCCGGAGCGTACTGCCGTGACGAGAGCCAAGAGATAAGTCGTGGAACGTCAAGGTATCTGTCATCCGGGAAGCAGAAAAGAGTCAGTTATGCGCTGCTTTCATGTCAACCCCTCAGTGGACGAGGGGGTGGGCTTACGGCACAGGCCTGTACGTACTTTGGGATGATGCGGTGCGGAGTGTCCAAGATGGAGAGGCAGCCCAGCGCGCAGAACGCATATGCTCCATGAGCTTCACCATCCGGCTTTCCCGATATTCCACCCTCGAACGTCTGGCCTTCATTGGGTGAGCGCGGGCAGACGATGGAAGAGGCAGCAGGGGCTAAAGCATGACTTACATCTGCGTACATAGTCCGCCAATCCAGTGAAGAGCGTGGGCCGCTCAGGCGTCCAGGCCGGCGAGTCGGTAGAGAGGTCTAGAGGCAGGTTCAAGAGGGTTACAATAACGGCGGCACAATACGCTCCCCTACAAAGCTGTCAGAAAAGAAAGCAAACATGGCCATGCCGAGAGAGCAAAAAAGAGGGTCAGGGGTGGAAGAGAGAGAGAGAGAGCTTTGTTGTCATGCCAAACCCACCTGACGTCTACTTCTCCACCCAGTGTCATCTGGATCCCTCCGCTTGGTTGTTTGAGGGAGCAGAGCCACCTCCACATGGACTTTCTGTCTATGACCTCGTAGGCATCCTCACCGCCGACGATGGCGAGGGCGAGGACCACGGCGTAGGTTGTGGCGAGATGGGAGTTCTGCCCGTGGCCGCCGCCTATGCCGCCAGAGGGGTTCTGCATAGTCCGCACCGTCTTGATCAGGTTCTCCCGGTACACCGCCGTGTCGTAGCCCAGCAAGGCCAGGGCGTTGAGGGACCAGTAAAGGAACCAGGGGCGACTGGCATCGGCGGCTACGTAGGGGGCGGGGAACCGCCCTAGCTGCTTCTGGAGGAATTTAATGTGATTGTCGCGGAGCAGCGAGGGAACGCCGTGGGCGTTGTACTCGATGTCTCTGTCAGTCGCGGCCAGCAGCGGGATGCACTCCCGCACGGTCTCATCCTGGGCCTGCGACGTGGCCGTCGTGAGCGCATCGCGCACTGGGGGAGGCGCCGTGAAGAGGTCTGGCACGGCGGCGTTTGCCTCGATGCTCATGGAGCCTACGCTGCCGGAGTCGCTGTCGACGAACTCCTCGTCCACATTGCTCTCTGGCGAGCGTTGCGCCGACTCGCCGGCCTGGACCTGGGCCTGGGCCTGGGCCGAAGCGGCGGCCATGTTTGGTGCTGCGCGCTTGATGAAAGTGACTTTGGGGCGGCGTTTGAGAGGTTTGATGCGGGGTCTCATCTCACTCGCGGCGGGAAATGAGCATATGCAAGGCGACTGACGAGTCGTTTCAAGGCCCCCACTCTCATTAACGGGTGAGTGCTTTCTTCTTTCAAAATCCCATTCTGTCGAGGAAGAGCGATTCGAAGCCGAGAGCGCTGTTGCTTTGGGCAGTGACGATGAGAGCCCCACCTGCAAGCAGGCAGTTCAATAAAAATGGGTCCCCGTGCGTTTGATTGGTCACTAGAGAACGACGCTATTACTAAGAACAGGGGATCCGGTAACCACCAAGACGTCAAATCATGATATCAAGCCTCAACGACATGCACATGGATATATAATCGGTTTTCCGTTCCAATGTAGTCGGGTGCAACGGTGCCGAGGTCGACCTAATACCCTCTCTCATAGCTAGCTGTCCGATGGCATCCGCCAAATATTCTGAATAGCAGGTACTTATTCCGGCTTTCCTTAAGGCGAAAGAGGATGCCCTTGGTACTAAACGTCACGGAAAGTTGCTGTAAAAAGCTGGTTCACAAATCACTAGCGAAATTTCCATTTAATCAAAAAGAGTATCTTTATCTAAGCGAAATCTTTCTGTCTAACGCTCTGGGAAAAAGCAACGCATCATCACAATTTCTTCATCGTCGTGGATTTAATTGCTTGCAAGTGAACAACGGTATCTAGTTATTTCCTCCACACTCGCTAATTTGACACCACTCTGTAAACAATTGAAAAATTTATCTTTGAGCGGCAGTCTGTTGCTGACTCTCCAAAATAGTAATGCAGAGGCAGAAACGAAGACATGACACGTGCTCAAGAGCAACACTCACCACCCAGAAGAATTGTTTCACAAGCTGCTTGTTCTTTGGCCGCATGAGATTAAATGCGGATATAAATGTCATGGGAGAATGGGATTGATGACGACACTTTTACTCAGATGGAGTGAGCATCAACTCGAAAACAAGTGTCGTCCATGTGATAACTTGTTGACCAAGTGAGTCTGATCTTAACTCCCTGTCCCGAGTATGAAAACAGCTTCTCCTCACAGTCAGAATAATTTTATAATCTTGACTATTTGTTGATACAATGAGTTGTTTAGGTAAAATGATCTTTGGTAATTCCAACACAAGATTTATACCTCTGTTTTATAGGGTGCACGGACATCTCATTTATCATAGTTCGGAATAAATGTAATTGTTCAGCTGCCTCCAGGACTTATGACTTTAATGACACTCTCAGAATAGAGTCCACGTTATGTAAGTCAACCCCAGACTAGGACTCGTCAAATATTCATGAAAAAAATACAATGACGAATGAACCGAAGGGCGAGGTTTTATAATTTCGGCTGTATTTCACAAGAACATCACTTTGACAGGATGGCCAGGGTGTTCCAACCAGAATTCTGGCAGTAGTATGATGTATCTACCGAAGCACCGTTAGTGAAAAATTTTCCGATGGACAGCACCAAGATCACTGAGACTATTATAGTTAGGAATGGGATATTTATATGGTGGCTAAATATCGCAATGTTCAATATCTTTCTCTTCCCACATGGGGTCGGTTTTGCGTCCTCTGTAAATAGTGCTTCTGGATATATGCTCTTTCTGGAGGCACTGACCGTTCAACCAAAGCGATATTCTCCCTCACAAACGAAGAAGTAACTGCCGTTATCGCATATAATCCACGCCATTTCCAGTATAATAAATAATTATACAGAGAAGCTGCTTAGACCACCAGACCGTGATTGATCCCTAAGTGAACAAGAAGGCTGTTTTCAGAGTAACACGACGGATGAAAATATTAACAATCAATCGTCCTGTTTTTCCCTCCTCTATACATCTCGGTGTTATTTGATCTGCTTTTCGTCGCAGTGAAGCATTCACAAAGGGGGTAATTTAGGTGTGGAAACCGCACTTGTGCCCGAAAGTCGATGGCTAATGGCGTGAAAAGAGCTTTTCTCTGTACTTGAGGATTTACCGAGAATTTCCCTGATCGGAATCAAAACCTACCGAGGGGGTAATAAGACAACGCCGCCATTGTCTTTTTCGCAGCCGTTTTCCAAGATAACCAACAGGTGCTACGGCGAGAGGTCGCTATTCTGCCGTAAAACGAATTGACTTGACTGTTCTGCCTTGACGCACGGAAGAGAACTCCAGTACGCGTACAGCCACTGGTGCACATGGCCGAGTATGGACAGCGCAAATGGAGCAGGGCAATTGTGTGATGCCGCTAGTTCCTAGTAGCAGTACCAAGAACGGGCGGCATTCACATGCATGCTTGGCCTGAAGCATGCTCAAGTGTATCGGTGACCAACTTTCATTATATTGTGCTTGCTTAAACCTATCTGTCTTCGGCAATCTCACGGCCTTATCAATGAGGTGAAAGTGTTCTGAATGACTATCTGTCTGGTGGGGACGGTGAGTTCAAGGCCTCGGTGACCCGTAACGTCGCCGAATGGGCATGTTTGGAGGTTTCCAAAGTCGTGGGTGGGTTTGGAATAATATGTAGTTATTGCAAGAAGCTGACACCCCTCGTCGTAGAGGTTTACAGCAGCATTTTTATTGATAAATTATACGCCATTGCGATATTCGCTTCATCAGGAGTCTTTTGGTGGCAGTTTTACTTCACAGACGAGTAGAAGAATTGCGCTGTGTTGCTGTATATCTGAGGTGGAGGAAAAGGACGCTGTTCACAGCTCGGCTGACTGGGCTAGATATCGGATTGGAATGGCCGTGTAGATGGATAGCTGTCCTCTTGACTTAGCTGTCTCGGCCACGTAATTTCACTGCTACCGAGGTATCGGGAACGTTCATTGTAACATTTGTGTAAACCTTGATTCTAGAGTGGAGGAATGCACCCATAGAGAAAGCCGGTTCCATCTTGACCAGCCTGCACAGCATATTCCAGTCCATCGTAACCTTGAAAGTCCAGCGCCATCGTTTGCCATAACCCAGTTTTTCAGATACGACCTATCGGCCGAGCATTTGCTATGACTGTGAAGGAGTGGAGCTTGCTTCCAATATAGTTCGAGCTCTCCACAAGGTCAAAGCCTTCGACTAACGACTTTACCGTGGATGGCCGGTCCCTGAACGCCCGGGTGGTTGTCACACATCTCTTCTGCCGGGGCTTATGATTCTACCTTGAGCGAGTAGCAGTCTGACCACAGCATCATGCTCATTCAAAGATGCGGTTCTGTGGGTTGACAGTCAATGGCCGATGTATTTTGTATTCACCACTTTTCTAAGAAAGAGGTTTGACCCTGGTGCTGAACCCCCAATATTACCTACTTGCCATGCGTCCTCAATAGGTCTTCCCAGTTCCTTAACATCCTGCAACCTTTCCGAAAGAAGCAGAATCACTTCTTCTCTTCCGTCATAAAGTACCGTTTGTACAGAGTCTTTGGCTCCCGTGATTACAAACAACTGGCACTCATGACCTATGTCAAGCGGACCATCAGCATTTAGGACCGATGCAATCCATTTTAGTCTCGAGGGCTGATACATGACACGCGACACACTCATCTTTCTGTCAAGATTGCCAGAACGGTCGTTGAAGGGGCAGGATGACTGGAAAAGCATGATCAATGCAGTGTAAAACAGACAACAGCAACATATCCGGGACACTGCACATGGGCAACTGGAAGAGTGTACGCGACGGAAAGTGCTTCACAGTAAGCCTTACGTCGTCCTCTGGAACACCAACCCATGCCAGCCGTGTATCTGTGATGCTAATGACACACTACCAAGATGCCCAGCGAAGGCGTCAGCACTGCTTCCGAAGACCGCTACTGAGATGGATGGACATTGGTCGAAAGCCGAGGGGGGGGGGGAATGGGACGGAAACTCAGTTCCGTCCAACAACCTTTCCGCCAGGACCCGAAAACTATATTCACCCAGTTCCCAGGATGATTCTATGCAGGGATGGACGTCTTACGCCGTGTCATCCCAACCGCCTAGGACCGTGCTCGTGCGATCTCAAATTCAATAACAAGATCAACTAAGCGGGACCCTGTTGACGCAGTCGTGAGGCATGTACTGAGCCCAGTCCCGCAGTGCGGCGGATAACCCCGTCCGGCTTAAGGCGCTTTCTTCCCTTCTGCCCCCCCCTTTTTTGTTGGTGGTTTTTTAAGTAGCCTGGGTGACGATGTCTACGCCGGAAAGGAGAGTTATTGCGCTTGCTTACGAGATGGGTGGTGTTCTTCCTTGTCCAGTGCGGCAACGGGCTCACGTCCCTCGCGGCTGTGCCCGTGTTTTCGTGGAACCTTGGAGCAGGACACTATGGCATGCTCTCGATAGAGAAACCGGGAACTATGAAAGAGGTAAAGTGGGTTCCATGAAGCACGTTGGACAGAGGCCGGATGCATGCTTAAAGGGAGCTGGGAACACTCGCCTCGCCACAGCCCCAGAGACCAACGACCAGCTTGTGATATATATCCTTGGTCGACGGCAGCCTTTCGCGAGAGGCTAGGAAAGGTATGGGTCTCTTTTCCGTCGCACCGAGGCTGGCAACAATGTAGCAAAAGACTGACTGACTATGCTTTCTACAGCGTTGGACCCGGCTTCACTGGATGCCGTGCATCCTCTACTCATGATCGGTGTACCATCTCCACTCTCCCAGTTACTCGACCGACTTTCGACTGATCAGATTGATACAAGCACATAAGTGCGGACGTCAGTGAACCAGGGGACCAACTCTTGTGCACAACCACTGACTCATCGACACGCCGAGCAGTGATTGGGATACCCGAACCCTCAACCTAATTCTGGAACCCTCATCGTCCTTCTCCCCGGCGTCCAAAGTCGGCAACAACGCAACCTCCACCCAAAGAGTTTCATGACAGCACATATTAAATGGAGATGGTGCAAACAGCCTTAGCAGTGTTGGCGGTAACACCTACTTTGCAAGAAGGGATAAACGGCTGCCTGCAGTGGCATGCATGACGGAACGGCGTGCCCACACACACACACACACACACACACACACACACACACACACACATACAGGTTATGTGCGGCATCCAAGTTTTTCCGCCCTCGCACCGCCGAGCGGTCAGTCCTTGCCCGGGATACGACTGGAGCCAGCACATCATCGTCACGTCCCTGCATGAGCCAAGGGAGCACGTATTTCGCGTGTGTGTTGCTCCATTCAATAGGATCCGGATATCTTCAGCTGCGCGCACTTGCCAAGTGCATTCGGGGAGGGACCGCCCTCCCCGCCATTGGGGAACATTCCAAGCCCACCGCAAGATATTAAATCACGTTTGTATGATTACGGTTTAGACGTGGTGGCAATCTGAGAGACGACGCTGGAAGCGATTGCAGAGCCTGAGCCACACACACACACACCTCTGGCATCAACAATAAGCGGTCAAGATCTTTGAGGAATCCGAGCGCGTTCCCACTAGAGGTGGACGGCGCCGTGGTGACATTGAGGCCGTACATTGGGCCTCTCGAGCCAAGCCCGCCAGGAACGTTCGCCGTAGCCTGCCATCTACCATGGATTGGCTACGAAGTGCATTATAACCGTCATTGGAAGCCTTGATCGGTGATGGTGGCCGCTCGCGAGTGAGATGCGAGCGTGATTGAATGGACCAAGGAGAAGGAGGAGGTCTGGTGCCCCGCGTCGAGAAAGGAGGGGTCTCAGGAGGGGTCGCGGTATGTAACCAATCTGTCCCATGGCGCAATCAGATACCGAGATTCCCGTCTCAATTGGCTTTCACGTGTGGTTCAACTCGAACCCTTATCGACTCGACGAATCGACTGCCACTCGACAAGCTGCTGATGACGGACTTGAAGACGACCAAACAACTAAATTAGGTTGAGCCGACGTTCCGGAATGATCGCCCATAGCTTCGAATAAGTCACCTGTCTCTCCCAAGAGTCCAGACAGCAGCGGGAAGCATTACTTGCATCACGGAAATGCAAGGAAGACAGTAGGCCGACAACATCCTTGGGTCGAATCCCGCCAACGTCCAATAGACAGGTCAACGTGATTGGCTGGCGGGCACATCAAGGCGTTTCTTTCAGACGGAAAATCTCACACCGCAATTCGAAATCCAGGGGATGGCTTGCGGCAGGTTTCTTTTGCAGTTCAAGAGGGCGGGCACGGAAGAGGGGGGAGATGGCGGGGAGAGATGACCGTACCTGAGCGAGCCCCTTGCTGGGCGGCTCCCCCAGAGCTATGTTCTGTGCCCAATGGCCACAAGGTGAAAATGGCTCTCGCCCGCATCGCTGCTGTGCTGGCCTATTCCGTCGGCCTTGTTGCATTGTCCGCCCCCCCCCCCCCCCCCCCCCGGTGCCGGGCCGGATTTGACCATGAAACTGTGATTCACTTTGGCACGAGGTTCGCAGCTCAAACAAGACAGATGGCTTTTCCGACAACGGGTGCCGGGCTTTGTGGCGTTTGTACGACGTCGGCTTTGGCGGATACGTGATTGAGACCACACGCGTGGCATCTCGATTCCCAGAGTACCTTGGTTTGCATCTATGTCCAGTGAGTGAGTGTCCGGTTCGTGTGGGGTCCGGCTGACCAACGGGTGGCGGAGAATCCAAGATGGTTAGAGGTAGAGAGGGTATGCAAGATGATGTGCCATTTTTTATGCCATAAATGCGGGCAGCCAAGAAGAGGTCACTGGCACACGAATCGCCATCGTGGGTGGACTAGGTAGAACGGTGCCTTTGCAAGCGGACATGTCGGATCAACCATCGGCTAAGAAATCCGACGTCGACTGCCCTTATCGCATATGGCTGGCAGGGTGTGGCCCTCTTGGTGGACTGAAGGAGCTGGGAATAGGCCGTATCGATCGGGGGACTGGTGCAGATCTGATGTGCCTTATTCGCAGGCGAATCCGGTCCATTGGGGGAGGCTACCCCATGAATACCTACTGTACATACTCGGTCGTGAACAGACTCCCGCTCGTGACGTTGATCGGCTGTTCAAAGCAAGAGGGGTCTTTCGAGGTTGGGATGCACCCTGATTTCGAGCCGCGTCTCCCACATCGCAACACCTCTCCAGACATGATGGGTGATACGGGGTGGGGATTAGCCCATCGTGTTAAGCTGCCGCTGGCTGATTGCCCGCGCCGTGTCGAGCCCGGCTGCTAGTGTACGATAGGTAGTAGACGAGCAAGCCTGGACCCTGTGCTGCGACTCGTTTCGTCATCTGCGACTCGTTTGTTTGGCAGGTCATGGACTGCGCACCCCCTCCTTTGTGTGTGTGTCGAGCCACTAGTTTATGCACGGATACACGCACTATACTATGTATGCTTTGTGCCATCCATCGAGGGGGAACATGTGCTGAAGCCTCGCAATGGTCTCTGGACTGGCACTCGGCGATCCACCTGGTGCTCGGGCTAGACCGGATTTTCCAGCCAACCACCGGGAGGGTGACGGCCTTGACAGCCAGCGAACCGTCGGACAATTAGGCGCATGATTCAGCGATCCTCCAGGAAGAAACTATTCCCGTGAGGAGGTCCCCACCAAGCCGTACGACCCGTTCACCGTGCCATGGCAGCATCGCGTATCGCTCGACCAGGCAACCAGCTTTGAGGCCTTTGGGCTGTTCCGAAATAGCATGGCCCAAGGGATGGATGGTCGAAGCCAACCGGCCAACATGCAGGAGTGCGCGCCCCTTTGGGAGGGTTCAGGGCGCGGCCCAGCAGAGGCGGGGTCTGCAATCCGGACGCAGGTCGTCTCCATGATGTGGGGGGGGGGAGAGGGGCCTCGGAGGCATCAAGTTCGTTCCGCTGCTACCAAAGTCAGCGGTAGCGTAGGCCGGCCCTTGGTAAAGGCTTCGTCCACCTGCAGTCTGCAGCGGGGGCATGGAGCGATGATACGGTTTATCGGCCGAGGGGTAGGTAAACTGCGAATACCTGTCTGTGTACTGTACATACAATACAGTACCTACACGCCAGCCGGGGGGGGGGCTTGTGAGGAGGGTGCAAGGTCTCGTGGTTCGCATGGGATTTTGTTGAGCCGACTGCGAGCGGCGGCGGCGGCGTCGTGTCGGTCGTCTCTGGTGGCCGGCGAGCTACTATACGCTACTCGCATGCCTGTATTTATTCGTAAGGGTGTCCCGGATCCGTATTTCCAGAGTATTCGGTGTATCGTACGAATACAGCGGACTTTTGCAGGCGTCTAGACTAGTTAGTGTAGTGTATGTACTTCGTACCTAGGTAGGTAGGGACCTGTTGTTATCCACTGGAGTGGGCGTCCCGTATGAGAAGATTTTCATCCTTGCGTTTTCTACTTCGTACAGGTAATGCTGCCAAGCTGCCATGGTACATGGTGAACTAGTGTAGATCTGCGGCAACTCGCGATCGAGACCTGCTCTGGTCCATGCTCGTGGGGCTCTGGTTGTGGCGGGTGATGGTGGTGGTGATGGTGGTGGTGATGGTGGTATTCGTACCGAAGTTTTACGCCGAATACGTACGGATACATGGTAGTTTACAGGTAGAAGTGGGAGGCGGGGCGGGTTGAAAACTCCGAAGGGTCTACCTAGGTAGTCGGTGGGTGTGTGGCCCTGATTCTCCCCCAGCCATGCCATGTTGGGCGGGCTTGGCACCATGGGTGGGTGAAGAGGGTCCAAGAGAGGAGAGCCAGGTTTCCCGCGGATGAGGCCTGATTGATTTTTATTGACCGAGGCTGCCAGCCAGCCAGCCAGTGGGCGACGGCGGCCTGTCTGTCTGGTTCCAAAAACCTTGGACTTGTTTGCTCGGTGTTGCCGCTTGTAGAAACAGGGCGACAACGATGCCACTTTATCCGTATTGATATCGTCAACGTTGGTTGTCCGGCCGGGGTGATGGTGGACATGATATGATGCCACCACCTACCTACCTGCCTACCTGCCACCTACCTATCCGTAATCAATGGGTGAATGGATGAATGGATGGATACGCGAGCTGCAAGCAACGGAACGGCGATACACAGTGTGTACCGTATTAAGGTACGACGAGACCCTGTCGGAACGAAGGAGACAAAGAGGGGAGAGGAAGGGAGGGGGAGGGGAGGGGCCGAAGTGCCGTCCGTTGACGCGAGGTGCAGATAGAGTTGCCCGTTGGCAGCCAGCCGGTCAATTGCCGTAATAAGGAGGAGGGAGCTGATCGTTCTTTCCGTCTCCATTGCACGCCTGGCACTGTGCACTGTGCGCTGTGTTGTGTTGTGTTGTCCTTTGGCTTGACGGGCTGCACCGCTCCGCTACGTCGTCGAGAGTCGCGCAACGCCCATCCATTGATTGTATACACTTCCTCCAGGGCAACCACTTGGAGCCATGTACCCTACCTAGCATGTAAATCATACTCGTACTACTGAGATAGATAGGTAAACTATTTACCTCGTACTTACAGTAGCTAAAGGAAGACGGGAGCATGCACGGTCGGATGCTGATCAAATGGTGGGTGCTCTGATCAGCCACCGGCCAACGTCCGTGGGCCGTGTGTTGTAAACTACCTACCTAACCTAGGTAACCTACAGATACAAAGTACCTACCTAGGTAGGTATTCCGCATCGCAAGAACGGACGAATGCTTCGGGGCAGCCCGAGTTGCAGATCGGGGTGACCCTGTAGACCACAGACAGAGTGCATAGAGTATGTACTTTAAGCAAGGACGGCACGCAAACACGCAATATCATCCATCCATCAGCCCTTCAGTCACCACGTCTCGTCTCCTTCAGCCTGAAGGAGGGGTCGACCTGGAGAATGATGTGATGCCAGACGTTTGTCTGGCGATAACCGCTAAGAATGGCCGGTGGTGGCGGCTGCAGCGGAGCAGCGTCAAGTGAGTGAGAGGCGAGGGAGGCGTTGTGGGCAGTGGTTCGGCTCGCAGTCCAGTGCCGATGACCAGGTCTAGCCAGCTACCTAGGTAGGTAGTGAGTGGACTTCGTACAGGCAGGCTCGTGAAGGACTCGTCCGGGGAGAGGACGGCGGGAGGTCCAGTGGATCATCATCCGGAACATGGTGTTTTAAACTATTGCCTCTCTGGTCCCGCGTGCTGCAGGCACGAGGAGACCTCTGGAATGTGGAATCTGGATCAGGAGACTGCGTGCGCATTTTTATTTATTTTTTCTCTCTCGCCGATACTGCAATAGACGAAATGAGAGAGAGACACAGAGAGAGAGAGGCGAGCCGTTGGAGCCGCGACGGATGACTTGTGTGCTCGTCAACCCCGAGGTACTACTATAGTAGGTAGTGTAGTGAGTACCTAGAAACAGGTAGTAGCTGTACTCATGAATCGTGACAGAGCAGAGAGCAGAGATACGAGGCGGAGCAGTGTTGTCCAACCATGGTAGCGAAAGGGACTATCGCCGGCAATGGTTGCCCAAACGTGTAGAAGAAGCGTGAGACTTGCTTGTATCGTATGACAACAAGAGCAGAGAGCAAAGAGAAATCGTGGTGAGGGTGGCAGTGAGAATGAATATACTAACCTGCCTACGAATACACGGATATCGTAAAGGCGGAGAGGAGGATGAGGTTCAGAAACCTCGCCAGAGGCGGGAAAGAACGTTTCCATTGACGCTTCCAAGGTGGGGAGGGAGGGAGGGCAATAGGAGGCAGGTACGTACAAAACAGATATCCTGCTGGGTAGGTACGTACAAAACTGCACCATCTGGGTACCTGACCACCTTCCTTCTCAGGCAGGGTACCTACGCGGTATGTATAGGCAGGTAGGTACCCACGCACTGATGGCGGCTGCGATAGCGGGAATGTCAAGTCCCGTGTGTGGAGGAAGGCACTGTGCTAGATACGTACCGTTGGGAGCTATACCTACCTACCTAGGTAAGAACCTACTATTATATCGGGTCTCGCTTTTTTTCTGCGCCGTCCGTCCAATATCAGCTTTCCAGCCATTCCGCCATGGATCAGGGTCTGATGTGATGGGAAGCGACGAGGCCCGCCCAGCCAGCCAGCATCCGCCAACTTTTGGCCAGCCCGCTGTTAGCGACACGTTTTGCAACCGCCCATCAATCCATCCATCCATCCATCCCACCCACAGTTTCTTACCCGCTAACCGTGAGGCTTGGCCAGCATGCAAAATACAGTATCAAGTCACTTATAGCACGGTCTCACCCACGTCGATGCGGCTGCTTGATTGGACAAGCTCGGGTTACAAAGTGGTCCTCGTGAGCAGCCGCCCTCCCCCCCTTCCACCTTCCACCTTCCCAGCAGCGTCTCCCCCCCCCCCCCCCCATCCGTCAACCCACCCTCTAGTTTACTGGCCCAACTATCCGTACTCTACTTTGTACCTAGAGGAGCCACCCACCCCGGTCGTCCCCGCTCCACACCTGTGCAGCTGCAGAAGGACAACCGGCCCCGTTCATTGGCTCTGCCTCCCGGCCGGGGCTGGACGTTCAACTGCATCTCTCACCGCTTCTTTCGCGGGCTCGTCTTCGTTCCTCTTCACCCACGCATGCCCGCTTCTGGGGCCCCCGACCAAGTCCCCTCGCCTCTCTCACCACCCGAATCCCTCTCAATCCACCTTTGCCGTCCCCCAAAAATCTTGGTCGTCAGCGAAGAAGGTCCTCTTGTTGCCCTCATCCACATCCTCGACGCCCCGACGAAAGAGCGGTGTCTTGAGGAAAAAGCCCATATCTGCGCACCAGCTCCCGCCCCTCGACTTACACCTATTCCCTTGTTGGACCTTTTCCCACGACTGATCTCACCCAACATGAACGTCAACTTTGATTCGAGTGGAGGCGACGGCCTCTTGGACCTCTCTTCCTTCGACCAGCGGGACCGGTTTTCTTACGCCTCGCAAATCCCCTCGTCCCAGAATAGCCCCCAGAGCGTCACAAACATGCCCGCTCAGAGGATCTGGCCCATCCCTCTGGATATGGCCTCCAATGTCGCAGCCTCGAGTCCTCCCGAAGACCAGCAAGCCCACTCGCCTTCACATAGCTCATCGCCTCTGTCCCAGCACTCTCACCACTCGCCGTATCAGCAACCCATCAACTCGTTGACCGACTGGGCTCTTCAACAGCACCAGCACCAGCAACAGCAGACGCCTCATGGATTGCCCGACTACTCCCAGTTTGTCTCCGACGCCTACATGCCCGTCACATACAACCCGTATGCCCCTGGCTTCCAGACAAATCCCATCGATTTCCTCCCCGCGACGACGCAAGCGCTGCAGGCCGCAAATTTCCAACTCGCATCTGCCTTCAACACCATGCCCCCGATGGACGACACCGTTCCCGCCATGAACTGGAACATGGGCATGGAGAGCTGGCACGACATCCAGGCTGCTGCCTCGGCTCTTCAGATCGAGGGGCTCTCACATAGCATCGGCAGCAACTCCCCCACCGGCACTTTCCTCGAGGTCTTATCTCTGCCCAGCTCCAGCAACGGTGAGGGATGGTCAATGGTTGTCGAGCAGGGGTCTGGGGCCGGATTCGACCATTTCCAGCAGGCTCAGCCCAATGCCGCCATCTTCAACCCCGGCCAGACTTTGCACCTGAGAACCAACTCGGACTCGTCGGATGGCGCCAACTCATTCGAACTTGGCAGCTACGAGGAGATTGCCCCGTTCCCCATCTCGCCCTTCTCACCCGAGTCCGATGGGTATGTCGATGCCGGATCGCACCGCAACTGCTTCGGAGACAACCACAACCACAACCATAACCACACTCACGCCCACACTCACGCCCACGCCCACGCTCATGCCCACGCTCACAACCACGACACAGTGAGTCCCGCGGCGGCCGTCCCTCCCATGGCCATCAAGAGCACGACCACGCCACCCCGGCCTACGCCAGCCAGCGGCTCCGGTGCCACGTCTCCCCCCATCCTCACGACCGCTCGGAGAAACTCAGGCCAGAGGCGGAGCCCCGTCACTGGCAAGGCTACCAAGGCTGTCATCCGCCGCACCTCAACCGGCAAGAAGGACGGCACCGAGGTGAAGAAGGTTGGCCGCAGAAAGGGTCCCCTTCTTCCCGAACAGCGTAAGCAGGCCAGCGAGATCAGAAAGCTCCGTGCCTGCCTGCGTTGCAAGTTCCTGAAGAAGACCTGCGACAAGGGCGAGCCGTGTGCTGGTTGCCAGCCATCTCACGCCAGACTGTGGCAGGTTCCTTGCACCCGCATTGACATCAAGGACATTGGCTACTTCATGAAGGACTGGAAGGCCGACTACGAGCGCCACCTCGGTCGCGGTGTCTCGGTCTACAACGTCAAGGGCTTTGCCCAGAACGAGACCATCATGTGGATCACTCACGGCTACGGCTTTGCCCTCCCCGTCTATGTCCGTGAGGTCTACGTCGCCGACGAGAGTTGCTTCCAGGTTGACTGGGTTGAGTCTTGCCTGACCGACCAGGAGCCCATCGACTTCGAGCTACGCACCGAGAGACTCGATGTCGGCGCCAAGGGTGTTTCCGTCGAGGCTCTGTCCGACTACCTTGACAAGCACATCGATGGCGGCTTCGAGGACTTCATTGAAGACCACTTTGAGGGCACTCCCTTCATCACAGAGATCCTCAAGACGGCCCACCGCTACTACGTCAAGGAGCGTATGCCCGTAATCCGCAAGGCCCTCAAGCTGGTGCTTGCCTACAACCTCACCCTGCACATCACCATGGTTGAGAGCCAAGGCGAGGAAATCCCCCTTGATGGTCAGATTGATGACGAGGACTCCAAGTTCTACGGCAAGACCGTGGCCCCTGTAATGATCAACTTCCAGATCAAGTGCGCCATGGCCGACATGTGGCGCGAGCTGCAGAAGGAGATTCTCGAGGAGCTGTCTGCTCTGTACTCGAGCGTGTACAGCGGAGAGCGCCTCAAGAACTGGCCCACCATTTTCATGCTGGCCTCTATTCTTCTTGCCGTCTGGGAGGAGATGCAGTTCGACTGCCACTACCGCGTCCCCGACCCGGCCGCCGTCAACAAGTTCTGCAACGACATGGAGACCACTCCCGTCGGTGTTATTGTTGGCCTCTTCCACGCCATCTCCCAGAAGCTTCCTGCCTTTATGGACTGGGACACCGCCAAGCACGGTCACCTTCTCAACAACAACGTCGCCGTCTGCGAGGCCATGACCGAAGTTCGCCAGCATGTCATCAAGCACGGTAAGTGACGCCGCAAAGACCTTTGCGATATTGACAAGTTACTAACGATTCCATTAGAGGCATACCTGCGCACTCGCCCTGATGCCAGCTTCGACCGCAACGACTTTGACTGCTTGTCCAACAAGTTCTTGTCGAAGCTCGTCATCCGGGCCAACTAAATGCCCTCTACTGTGCTATATTGCTGCCTTATATTTCTTGAGACCATGATTTCTTTGAAAATGCCTCGGGCGGGCAATTTCTCTTTCATTTCTTTTGTTATTTCGAGTCACAGCGACGGCGTTGAAACGAGACACCAGACACACACCCACATACACAGTATCTCTCCCTCTACACACCTCAGTTCACTTCTTTTCGGCTGGTCACCTCCCCACCACGACGATTCATCGCGATGTGTTACGACCTTTTATCATGATTCAAATTACGAATGTATGACTCGAAACATAGGGGGTGGTGGTCTGTAGTCGCGCGCAGGCGCGAAGGGCTGCCCAGCGGCCGAGAGAGACGCGACATGCGCCAGAGACGTTCATGGAGACGATCATGCCGGCACGACAGGCAAACGACAGAGCATAGCGAGCATAGACGATTACGATATGCATTGGAATTGGGCGAAAGAAGGGCCCCTCCCTTGGAAAAAAGCACCCTCCAGACGAGCTTTGGGAAGGGCACATTGGCCGTTATAGGCATTACTTGTTGTAGTTAGGCCAAAAATCGATATATCGGACTGTTTGTTTTATGCCCTTCAACTCTTTCCCCCCCGCACTCTTGAACTCGTTGATTGAAATGATGAGCAATGAATGCAATGAGTGAAGACGATGGGCGCCATTTGGATGCTAAGGTTGGCTTGCCATCGTGGTGCAGCTGACTAGGATGGCATATCTGATAAGGGGATGAAGCTTTGCGGGGCTCCTTCGTTTTACCTAGGTAGATAGATAGCGAGGTCGTGTTCCGAGCGAGTGGGAGCTGGGAACGAATGGGGCGAGCTTTGACGCCGACATGGCCAATCCTGGGGAGGCTGGAGGAGGGGATGCAGATAGTTGTGGTACGCTATCGTGGTGTTTGCGGTCTGGTGCAGAAACGGGCTGCCACGTTGACAGGGGACTCGGGATTTCATGCAACCTACTGTTATCGGGGGCATGGCCAATGCCGGCGCAGGCGAAGAAACACTCTGAGAGCGCGCGTGGACGGATGTCGCGATGAGGCCCGAGCTGGGGGAACACCAATGTCACCATTCCTCAGTGGAACGAAAGCGTCAAATCACTCTGGACGGGGGAAAGTTTGTAAGGAAGGGACGGAGGTTTGCTCGGCGATGGTTCATCTTCGCCCGCGGTTTCTTTGAGGCATGTTCAGTCGCACGCAGCCCTCGGTTGAACGTCCCAACCATTGTTATGGATGGCCGAACGGGTTGTCGTGGTGTATAGTACTTGTATGTTCTCGTTCGGGCGATGGGTTCAGGTAAAACCAGGGACGAAGAGGTTGGGAGTTCGGGGGAGAGAGGGGGGGGGGATGACGTCGGGTTGTGGTCCAATCCCAGTCTGGCCTGCCGTATCTATCTCGCTTTCTCCGCACCTGAGCGTTTTGCTCGCATCGACCGAGGGAGGACTCGCCGACTTGAACTGGCCGGGCTTCCGAATGTTGGGCGATGGGCGGTGGAAAGTCATCGTGAGGCCAAAAACATCGATGAGTAAGACTGACACAACGTGTTCTTCTGAAGTCGATAGAAGCTTTTTTGCATGGATGGGTAAGGCAAAGCAAGCGAGTTCTTCGGACGAGGCGAAGATTGACCCAGAGACCCCCCCAAAAGTGGCGATTTCGGGGACGTGAGGGCGAGACCGGTGTGACACAACCTTTTTTGCGCAGTCCGTTAGTTCATTGTTTCTGGAGGGCGGGCGTCTGGACCTGGACCGGACCGGATCGGCTGGCATCAAGGTGACGGGTGGGGCGCTTGCTTGTCACTACCTGGTCAGTGACAGTCTGCGGCCGGGTCGAATGTCTTTCACCTTTGGGAGGGGGGGGGGGGGGGGGCAAAAATGGCCGGCTGGCGTCTGGCTTGGTCTGAAAGGCAGTGTGAGACACGGCGATTCCAGTGAGGTACCAACAATCTATTCTTCCCCATTGTCGAATACGGACACCGCGGGGAAGGAGAAGCATTCCAGGCTGATGCGCTCAGCGAGTGCTTCAGCCCCGACCGATGACGACGGGCTTTGTTTAATGTTTGCGTCTTTGGGGGGAGGAGCAGCTACAGGGGTTGATGGGCGCCCGAGAAGAGGGGCAGCAGGCTGTATCGACCCATCAGTTCCTCACCGATAGCGCGCGCCCCCCTCGAGGCTTTCTGGGGAAACAGACTGCCTCGGTAGGCATCGTGATGTTTTCTTTCCCTCTCTTTTTGTTTTTTCCTTGGCGGATTTCTCATCTCGCATGACAGTCAAAGGAAACGCAAATTTTTGATCTCTCTCTCTGGAAAAGCCACATTGTGTCGAATGGTTCCATAGGACTAGTAGTAAGGGGGCACGAGGGTCGCAGCGGCGGCGGCATGAACGAGACCATCTGATCAAAGAAAGCGTGGCGGCGGCGAGTGGCCAACCGTCCCAGTGCAACTGAGACATCCAATTCGGTCACAGCAGTCAGAGTGAGTTCCAGCCTTCCTTAGGTTGGTAGGCAGTAGGTTCGCCGGCCAAACGCAGCCCGATGGCCAAAGATAAAAGGTACTGATACTTACTCGTGCCCATGTTTCGCCAGTGGGTCGCAGGTATCTCTACTTTCCGCCGAAACCCCCACTTGGTTCTGGAGGGTTCCGGCTTGCTCCTGCCTGCCTACCTACCTACCTACCAGGTATCTTAACGCTCTCTGGCAATTGCGCGGTTGCTGATGAATCATTCGCCATTCTCCCAGACAAGGCACTCGCTGCATAATCTGCTCCACCTTTTCGTCCTTGCGCCTCCAATCAAGCCCCTCCGCTCCTTCCCTTTTGGCCTGCCTTCCGCGGTCAGTCACCACTCAGCCCGTTCCTTCCCTCCGACAGACCGACCCGGGCCAACCTCCAACCTTCGTATTTAAACCACTTCATCTCTTCCTCCTACTCCTCTTCCGCTTCTTCCCATCACATCCACTGCAAACGCTCTCGTTACGAGAAATACATCAGCGAATCCTCCATCACAAGCATTCACTTTACAAATCACCCTCATCTACACTCGCAGAGACAAGAAGCCGCCATCATGCAGATCTTCGTCAAGACCCGTACGTTGTCTCCTTCGTCAGACCGCCCCTCCGCCACCCATCAGTTGCTAACCTTTTTACAACAGTCACCGGCAAGACCATCACCCTCGAGGTCGAGTCCTCTGATACCATCGACAACGTGAAGTCCAAGATTCAGGACAAGGAGGGTATCCCTCCCGACCAGCAGCGTCTCATCTTCGCCGGAAAGCAGCTTGAGGATGGCCGCACCCTCTCCGACTACAACATCCAGAAGGAGTCTACTCTCCACTTGGTCCTCCGCCTCCGTGGTGGTATGCAGATTTGTAAGTTGCTTTGCCACGCACCGCTCGTTCAAACCGTTACTGACCCTCGAACCAGTCGTCAAGACCCTCACTGGCAAGACCATCACTCTTGAGGTCGAGTCATCAGACACCATCGATAATGTGAAGTCCAAGATTCAGGACAAGGAGGGTATCCCTCCCGATCAGCAGCGTCTCATCTTCGCCGGAAAGCAGCTTGAGGATGGCCGCACCCTCTCCGACTACAACATCCAGAAGGAGTCTACTCTCCACTTGGTCCTCCGTCTCCGTGGCGGTATGCAGATCTTCGTCAAGACCCTCACTGGAAAGACCATTACCCTTGAGGTCGAATCGTCCGACACGATCGACAACGTCAAGTCGAAGATCCAAGACAAGGAGGGCATCCCTCCCGACCAGCAGCGTTTGATTTTCGCCGGAAAGCAGCTGGAAGATGGTCGCACTTTGTCCGACTACAACATTCAGAAGGAGTCCACACTTCACCTGGTCCTTCGCTTGCGCGGAGGTATGCAAATCTTCGTCAAGACCCTGACTGGAAAGACAATTACGCTGGAGGTTGAGTCGTCGGACACGATCGACAACGTCAAATCGAAGATTCAGGATAAGGAGGGTATCCCGCCTGACCAGCAGCGCCTGATTTTTGCTGGAAAGCAGTTGGAGGACGGTCGCACCCTGAGCGATTACAACATTCAGAAGGAGTCGACGCTTCACCTCGTCCTCCGTCTGCGTGGTGGTCAGTAAGCGATGGCGCTACATACGGAAGCTGCCTGTTCAGGGCATCGGCGTTCATGGGTTATGATTAGGGGATATGGCATGGATGTAATTTTTACACACATACCTGAGCACTAGCCAGGAAACTTGCGCTCACGAAAGCGTTCAATACCACACTCTATTTGAGTTCTAACCTTTTTTCATCCTCCTGACACCTGAACTCTTGATGTTTGTCAATAGTTGGGCTACATCGACCTCTTATCAGTGACGTACACAGTGGACCCGTTTATGCGATAGCGGGGCACACTATAGTGAAATGCTCTCCCACAGTAGCTGCTGAAACCCTGCAACCAAATGATCTTCGCCAGAATACACACACGCTTGGCTCGTTATCCGTGTTGCGCCACGACATGAGGAGCTCACAGAACGTTTGGAAACGCCTGGAAATACATGTTCTTTTGCCCCCATAGCGGCCTCGGATTTTACCCTGAATTTTTTTTTAAATCATCCGCAAGCTCGAGAAAGACTCAACGGCAGCAGCATCGCCCAGGAGCGAGCGGCTGGTAAGGCTGAGAGAGGCTATGCGGTCCTTCTTCTACCACTTGAAGTTTGAGCTTTATCCCACCTCCTGCCCCGCGACACGCGACGCGACAAAGACAAAGGGGAAAGCCCAAGAAGCAGCGGTGTTTGACAGGGATCTTTGGCTTCCTCCGAAAGGCGCCGACATCTTTGCCGAACTTCCCGCGCATTCGAAGAAATCCAGACAAGCGAACCCTTCATACCGACCGCAGCCTTCGCCACTGCAGTCATTCGAATATCCTTACCCCGCCGATACCTACCGGTCGAGTACGCTGCGAGCGCCGGCCGAGAGTCCGAGCCCCAACCTAATCGACTGCGGCCCTTCAAGAGCACCGGTCAAGGAGGACAGTGGCAGCAACGTGGAGAGGATATCAGAGAGGCAGTGGAGGGCGCGCACGCAGAGCTTCCCCCCTCCACCTTCATCGGCTGCGCTACGACCCGAGGCGGCCGTTAGGGACTGGCGTTTTGGGCGAGTGAGCATCGAGAGTATTGACGTCGACCCGAAAAGCGACGCGCATACGAACCAGATGGCGGCCGAGGCAACGAGCTCTGCGGCAGACTTGGGCGTCGGACCGACGTTTGGCGGCACAGGGAAGTCTACCAAGGCAAAGTACGTTCCGCTGGAGACGAAGAACACAGAGGTCGGCTGGGGAGTGGTGCATTTCTATCGCGAAGAGGAGGACACGCCTGGACTGGGACTGCCGCCTTCAGAAGACGGGGGCGTCGAGGCGGAGGAATGCACGACACTTTGCATACCCGCGGTTCCCAGCTACCTCAGTCCGGGCGACTTCCTTGGATATGTTGGCGAGAAATGGCGGGACGATATCAGTCACTACAGAATGGTCATGACGGCCAGGATGAACCGGTACCTCGTGCTACTGAAGTTCAGGAACAGCAAGAGGGCGCGCGAGTGGCAGAAGGAGTTTGACGGGAAGGTGTTCAACAGCATGGAGGTGAGCAAGTCGCAGCAACTAATGTCTGATAAAACCACTGACAAACGTCTCGCAGGCGCAAGTTTGCCATGTCGTCTTTGTCAGATCCATCACATTCGAGACGCCCACGAGGGAAAACCGCACGTTTCCCGACCTCAACCACGATCCCTTCACACCTTCCTCCTCCTCGGTCGCTGCTTCGAGCAGCTTGAAACCCTTTCCCCCGCCAACACCGAGTCTCGTCGAACTGCCGACCTGTCCGGTGTGCCTCGAACGCATGGACGACACAACTGGGCTGATGACCATTCCCTGCCAGCACGTCTTCCACTGCACTTGTCTACAAAACTGGAAAGGCTCAGGATGTCCCGTCTGCCGACACACGAACCCGGAGACGGCATACGACCCTTCGAACCCGTATACTCAGCCGTTCGGATCGTCGGTGTCGAACCTCTGCAGTGTTTGCGATTCCACGGACGACCTGTGGATCTGCCTCATTTGCGGCAACGTGGGCTGCGGCCGGTACAAGGGCGGCCACGCCAAAGACCACTGGAAGGAGACGGCACATAGCTTCGCCTTGGAGCTGGAGACGCAGCATGTATGGGACTACGCCGGCGACACCTGGGTCCACCGTCTGATACGCGACAAGGGAGATGGCAAGGTCGTCGAGCTTCCAGGGAGCAACGGGCATCACCGTAGCCCTGAGGGTGGCTACGAGGATACCGTCCCGCGAGCGAAGCTTGATAACATCGGTCTGGAGTACACGCATCTTCTAACGAGCCAACTCGAATCACAGCGGGTGTATTTCGAGGAAATGCTCAGCAAAGTAGCAGACAAGGCCTCCAAAGCCGCCGCTACGGCCGAGTCCGCCTCGACGCAGGCCGCCGCCGCGTTGGAAGAGAACGCGACCCTCAAGGCGGAGCTCACCCGCCTTCGGACGCAGGTCATACCCCAACTCGAGCGCGACGCGGAGCGGGACCGCAACAAGGCCACCAAGGCCCAAGAGCTTGCCCGCAGCATGGGAAAGGCCCTGCAGGAGGAGAAGCAGGTCACGCAGGGGCTGATGAAGCGCGTGGAGCACAACAACGCCGAGGTCGAGGCGCTCCGGAAGAAGGACGAGGAACACAAGGCGCAGATTGCCGAGCTCGAGGAGATGAACCGCGACCTGAGCATGTTCATCTCGGGGCGGGAGAAGCTCAAGGAGCTGGAGAGCGAAGGCAAGGTCGAGGCCGGAGAGGTTGCCGAGGGGAGTGTCAGCGTTCCCGAGAGGAAGGGAAAGCGGAGGGCGAAGAAGTGAGTGAGGTCTTTTGTTCTGTTTGCCACGTAGAGACTTTCTTTTGGCGTTAGGCGGAAAGGGGGCATAATGCGTCTGTGGACGACGGGTTTGCGTGTATCAGCGGCGCAGAATAGGTGAATAGGTTCAGTGCTCTTTCTATTTTAGCGTTTTACGTCTATATCTATATAACCGCCTTGGTTTTCGCTCGTCACTTCTCTTGACAGATTCGAAAACGAGATGCTTTTTCGAGCGCAGATATCCGCCCGAGTGTCCCAAGGCGCTTCACAGGCCCGTCCCGCCTCCCGGTTCCACGTCTACGGACAGTGCAGAGTCGCCGTTACTCGACCGCCTCGTCCGAGAGCGCGATGCTGATCAAGCTAATTGTTTCAAGAACAGGCGAAAGGAGGGAGTCGTGGACGTGGTTTGTGGATGTTGACGTCGCGTCGTGAAACCCGGTCTCGTATCTACAAATATCAACCTCCCCTCATAGGTGCACACGCCGCTCTTTTATAGCAAAACAAGGCAAGCTCGGGATGGGTGAGAAAACACACGTCGCAGCGCTTAGTGCTAGAAAAGAAAAGAAGGGAGAAGTTCATCAGGTCGTCAAGTCATGAAACATTCCTTTACCCCCGTCCGCCACAGCCCGGCCTACTTCACGGTGCTTTTCACCAACAGGACCAGGTTCGCAACCACCATGACCGTGATCATCAGCCAGATCAGCACGGCCAACGCCGTCACCCACCAGGAGTTGGCCATCTTGACACCCACGGCGCTGAACCGCCTCGCCGGCACGACGCCCGTGTCGCACCCGTAGCTCGCGGCGCCGGGGACGACCGTCATGTACTTGTCGCGGGAGGTGAAGTAGATGAGAGGCGCCGTGATGACGGGCAGCACGGTGCTGAGCACGACCTGCGTACCCGTCAGCGCCTTGCTGAGGCCGCCCCGGCCCGCGAGGGTGACGACGACGACGGTGGGCACGACGCTGATGACGCGCGTGACGAAGCGGCGGAGCCACGGCCGCATGCGCCAGTTGAGCGCGCCCTCGCTGACGAGCTGGCCCGAGATGGTGCAGACCAACCCCGCCGACACACCGGACAGCAGCAGGGCGAAGGCGAATATGATGCCGGCGGCGGATGAAATGCTGTTGGCCAGGAGGTCGTGCATGCCGAAGATGTCCGGGGCGAAGGACGACGTGCCTTGGTACATGGCGGCGCCGGCAACGATGAGGATGGCCGAGTTGACGAAGAGGGCGAAGATGAAGAGGGAGAGGACGACCTCGGCGATGGAGAACTTCATGCAGTGCTGGATGGCCGCCATGGAAGGGAAATAAAACACCTTGCGGTAGCTTTCGTCCGTCATCATCGTGTCGGACCGGGGGATCTCCTGGAGGTTGCCCGCCTTGGTGTCGTACTCCTTCAGGCGGGACTGCACGACGCCGGAGCCGAGCTGAATGCTGTGCGGCATGACCGTCGCCCCCAAGATGCCGCAAGACTGGTATAGACTGGCCAGTCGGCTATGTTAGCAGGGGCAATTCTTTCCAAGAGAAGCGGGGGAGGGGGGGAGATGGACCGATGCTGCTTACCCCTGAGTCTCGATGATGGAGCTGGACGGGAGATATCCCCGGAAGACCTCGCCGATTGTCGTGTTCTCGATCAGAGAAAGCTGGATGCAGAAGCAGACGACGACCCCGAGCACCAGGATGGACACGCCGATCTCGAACATCCTCAGCCCCCGCATCGAGCCGTCGGGCCGGTAAAAAACCACGATGAAGACGACGTCGAGGACCGTCAGTACGACGCAGGCGATCAGCGGCAACCTCGGTATCAGGAGGTGCAGGGCCGTCGCGGTGCCGATGACGACGGCCATGTCGGTCGCGATGATGGCGACCTCGGCGAGGGCGTAGATGATGAGGTTGAGCCACCGGGGAAGGAACACGCGGGTTGCGGTGGCCAGGTCGAGGCCCGTGATCGTGCCGAGCTTGATGGCGAGGCCCTGGAGGAAAACCGCAACGACATTGCTGAGCAGGACGATGAACAGGAGGTTGAAATGATACGACGCGCCGGCGGCGATGTCGGTGGCGTAATTCCCGGGGTCAACTGCGTAGGATGGTCAGTCTCTGTATGGCCTTCGCATCTGCTCTCTTCCACTTACTATACGCGACAGCGATCATGAACCCGGGCCCGATGAATTTCACAAAGGTGACGAGGTTGTCCCATTGCCGGTTTATCCACTTGGGCCGCTCGTTGTGAAATCTGTCATTGCCAAGAGGAAATCCCGGTCCCGGCAACAGGGACAGTGGTCCCGGGTCGTCTGTCTTTTCCGGTTTCTTGGGCGTCTGGAAGGAATCGACGGTGCTCTCCGACGTGCCCGGAGACGAGACGAGCGTCTCGAGAACTATGTGGTCGGGCGGCACACTAATGCTCAACGGTCTGGCATTCGCGTGCGACCGCCCGTGCAGCGTCTGGTTGATGGTGTAGTCCGCTGCGAAGACGTTGGCGCTGAGCTCGCGGCCATGGATGTCCTCCCCTTTCTGGGGCTCGGCCAGCCAGGTCGGCTTCATCGTATCCCTGGTAGCAGCGAAGGGCGTTGCACGGGTTCGCGAGGCTGCGTCCCCCCGTGAGAGGTGATTAGAATCGATGTGTACAACACATGGATAGGAAACGTCTGGCCAACTCACCATGAGGGCGCTTATGAGCGATAGTTTTTTATTCTTTGCAGCGGCATCAAAGGGGCGAGTAAGGAGACAAAAGAAGTACTCAGGAGGAAGAACAGGAAACGCAGGTTTTGTTATATCGCGACAGATGGAAACCGAAAACAGCCTCCAAACGACGCCGAGTTCCACGTAACGGCAGGGCTCGCCGAATGCGGCACTGCGAAGGCACACGGCGCTCCCGGGCGAGACACCAATTCGTCATGGACGCGTCGCGGGGAGCTGGCCGAGCCAGTGGGCTTTTGGGAATGGCAAAGCTCTCTCTTCAAAAAGTTGTTCCGCCACAAGCCCTGGGTTGCGCCTCGAAAAAATGCTTCTGGACCAAATCTTGAGACCTTCTGCCTGCCTTTGGACTAGCCCTATATAGAGAAACATATGCCAAGAAGAGCCAGCGTGGGATGGGCGTGAGATATAAAGTCAAGAATTACGGCATGGCTTCCCAGTTCATGCATCGGCATAGGCAGTGGGCTTGGAAAGATAGTTGTGTGAATGTATGGCATAAGGGAGGCGCCAAACCATGCGATGTAAATTATTATTATTTTCAGGCTGGTCTGACTAGAAGTGAAGGTTCCTCGGTCTTTGGTCGCCAAGGCATTCTGGGCAGCCGTACTCTGTTGAAGGCTGATCTCTGATTCTTGGCGGGCCGGTTTGGGCTGAAGTCTGCCGGCCGGCCGTTCTCTGTCTCTTTTTCTCGGTAAATGGGTGCGTGCATGTGGCGTGCCGGCTGACCGGGCTGACTGGCCTTTGCCGGAGGACTGCATCTCGTTTGTCTTCCCCCGGCGGGACCGTGCCTGCATGGCTCCGTACACCCCCTGTCGTCCGGTCTTGCGCTGCGGCCCCGACCCTGACGGGATGTGGAGAATCATGGTGCTGTTGAAGCTGGGCCTCTTGTCACGTTTACCTGACCTTCTTGGTGTCCTTGCCTGCGGCGCGCTCGCGGTCTCTCTTGGCGTAGATGCCAGCAGTGAAAGGGTTCTCGTAGCTCAGGGCAACCTGATAGACAATGTAGACCCAGGCGGTCAGCAGGATGCCGGCAGGCTTGCCGTAGATGAGAGCGGCGCCGAGGAAGCTCATTGTGGAGCCATTGTACATCGGGGCATTGGTGATGTTGAAGGGGAAACCAGTCACAATGCCGTCCATGAGGATGCCGAAATAGTCACCGAGGAACGTGCCGGTAATGCCCAGCTGCCACGTCGAGGAGAGAACGAGAATGTTGCCACAGGCGACGAGGGCATATCCCACATAGGTCACCGCATCGGACGAGAGCAGGGGGTGCGCGGGTTGGAAGCGAAGAGCCCGTTCGTAAAGTAGGTCACGAAAGATGCCGAGGGAAAATATGGTAGCGGCTAGGCCGTAACAGGCAGCTTGCGAGCGTCCGCCAAAGAGTTTGGTGAGGACTTTGTTCTTGTACTCTGGGGGGGAGGGAGGACCAGGTTAGACGGGCAGCGCTACCGGGCACGACAGCAAGTGTGCGACGAACCTTGTCTCGCGACGATGCTACGCAGCTGTCAGCACACCAATTGACGGGGAAACACTGGGGGAGAGAGAGCAACTTACTTCCAGAACAGCGGGTTGAATGCAATTGCGGCGGCGGAAACTGTGTGCAACATGTCAGCGAGAAGACCGACGAGGTGAGAAGCCGCTGGCTGGGGAAGGCCCAAGCTCTACGAAGGCATGACGTACTGAACAAGCTCTTCTGGTCGAAGTCGACCAGGGACTTGCTTTGGAATTCGACTGGCGCCATGTTTTGTCTGATGGTTGCTGTTGTTGAAAAACGATAGGGGGGGGGAATCAATTCGGGAAATGCCGGTGTTTTGTTCCTCTCGCGCTCTTTTTGCACGAAGAAGCAGAAGAATGTTGAGGACAGACAGGCGTTTAAACGGAGGAAGAGTGGGAGCGGAGCGGCTTGCTTGTGACAGAAGCTTGCTCCACCCAAGTATTTATGTTTGGTGGGGGAAACCTGGCCATAGCGCCTTCGTCATCCGCAGTAGGTAATACCTAACATAACGCATGGTGGTGCACCTGCTTTTCTGGGGTTTCTGCAGCCTTCGGGGTTAAGGAAGGAAAACCTTCCATGTCGGCCGCCGCTATGTATGCAATCGCTTGGCGCCGAAGAGCGTCCAAAAAGAACAAGTCAAGCCCCGTTTATGGCATCGTCGCATGGCCATGGGAATATCCGTCGTATCATTCTTTCTAAATGGCGTAAAATAGTAAGCGCCGCAACACCTGGGCAAAACAATTCGCAACATGGGGGTATCAACCGCATCCTCAAAACACCCGGAACAGTACCGTTCCCTCGGAGCTGGGAAAGCCAACAACAACGCTTGGACACCGCGTCACCTGCGATTCCTAGTCTTTTTGGCCACGGTGCCCGTGTCTTCCTCCTCGTCGTCCTGGCCCTTCTTCAGGTCCTCGGTCAGGCCCCACTCCTCCTTGTCGTACCAGTCCTCGCCGTCCGACATGTCCCGGTTCGGTCCGCTGTGCGCCTCCGCCTTGGACCAGTGAAGCACCGTCTTGCGCAGCCGGTTGGCCTTGAGGAGGCCTTCGTGGAGCTTCATGGCACCGCGGCAGACCTCCTCCTGCTTCTGCACGTACAGTGCCAGCAACCGGCGGATATCCTCGGCCTCGGCCTCCGGCAAACCCAAATCTCGGTCCGGACGAGCGTTGGGCGGCGGTCGGAAGAACGGGTGCACAAATGTCTCGTCCACCTCTTCCGATGCTATTGATGGCGCATGCGTTCCGTTGTGGTCCAACGTGTCCGTTCCGGGCTGCGACGGAGGTGCCGCGTTGCCCTCGTGCATTTCGACGTCGACAGCCTTTTGCTTCTGCTTCTTGTCGGCAATGCTCTCGTCGGCTCCCGCTTTCTGGGCTGCATCCATCTTTGATACCTGGCCGTTGGTTGGCCGAGATGCCTCGCCTGCGGTAGGTGTGTCCACCTTGGCCGACTTCTCGTCTGACCCTGCATCAGCCATGGTCACGTCCCCGTCGCTGCTCTGCTGGTCACCCGAAGACTCTCCGTTCGTGCCATTTGGCACTCGACCCGGTTTCGAGTCACCATTCACTGGTCCGGAAGAAGCGTTCTCGGTTTGGCTCGAGGCGGGGGCTTTTGCTTTGCGCGCGTAGCCGCGCTCCACGTAGTCGCTCGAGTAGAGATCGGCGTCGTCAGGCCCAACCATCATGCCGCATGGCACCCATGTGTAATCGCCGCATAGCCTCGTGAAGAGATGTCTTACCCTCCACAGAGATGCATTCTCCTTGCGTCTGACCTCACAGCTTTGCTCGGCGATCTCGTCTAATGTCTTGGCGGTGAACGGCTTGGAGAGGGTAGGATGGCTCGGAAGATCGGTCGAGGTAGTCAATGGAGCTAAGATGTCTGGAAAAACAGGGTCAGCTGTGCTACTGGTACGGGATCGGTCAGAGGAGACTAACGCTCAATTCGAATGTTGGCATAGGGGTCGAGCTCGGTGGCCGCGGAGACGGCCTCCTGGATGCGCTCTTCGTCGTCGTCGCTGTCGATCTCGTATCCCTCGTCGTCCACGATTGGCGGGTTGCGGCTGATGATGGTGCGCTGCTGTCCAGCGTAATCAATTACCTGCATTCGCCAGTTAGTCGGTCAGTTCTGGTCGGAGACCAGTTGGTCGGCGGGCGAGTGGGTAGGGGCGCGCGACGCACTTCATTGTAGACTTCAGGACCGGAGGGTGGTGCGAGTTGACCCTGGTGAGAGAAGAGGGCACGCTTTTTAAGCTTGTGTCCGCGGTTTCCGTAGTGGTCAATTTCGTCGTCCGAGTCGGATTCTGCGAAGCTGCTTGTCAGAACGTGTATGGGCAAGGGCGACGGTGAGGTCGAGGTCGAGAGGGGATTCGGGGGGGGGGGGGGGAGGCTACCATAGGTTTTCCGCTTGAGGGCCTTTTTCATAGCGGCTACCGTTTCGGCAAAGAGGATCTGTTGTGTAGCCATTGCGCCGTGTTGCCTGTTGCTCCTGGCGTCGTGCCGGAGCGATCACGGAGGTCGGTCGGCCGGTCGGTCGGTCGGTGGTGAGGAAGGAGGAAGACGCGGGCGACGGCGAGGGGGAGGATGTGGTTGAGAGGCGTTTTCGAGCAAGAAAGCAAAAAGCTTCAGAGAAACACGGTCGGGGCAGGATTCGCGGCGAGATGGGATCGAAAGGAAGTCATTTACGAGGTCGGAGAAGCAGTGGTGTGGTGTGGGAAGAGGTGTAGAATGGGTAGCCCTCAATTTCTGCGCGCACTCTCTGTGACGAGGCGGGAGGAAGAGGCACCACGCGGGCGGCAAGGCTGTCTTTCGGGTTCCTCCAGGGCACCTTTCGGCCATGGCTCGCTGTGAGTGCGCTCGCACTTCCGCTCTTTTGCGGTGGGTGGGGCCCATGACAGCATCTGCATCTCCGGCCAATCATATGTCATGTTGATGGTAGCCACTTCAGTCCACCTAGCGCGCCGGGTTGCCCCCCCTGGTGCCAGCTGGGGGGAGGTGGTGAGTGCTGGCCAGGGTTAGGTAGGTAAGTGCCCACTCTCTGTGAGTACAAAGGTACCTACCTACCAGCCTACCAGGTAATATACGGTACCTAGGTAGTACAAAGCCCAGGCAAGCTGGAGTGTAGGTAGGTAGTGGGCTGGGATCGCTGGAAGGGAGCTTGCGGCACCTGTGACATGTACTTTGCACTCTGTACCGCTGGCGGAGGTGAGAGAGAGACCCTTGTTTGCGCGCTTCCCACTTGGACGAAGCTCCCACTTCGCGACAATTCCCAATCTTTCTTTGCTGCGTTGTCTCCCGCCGCCAAACATTCGATATCCTAGTCCCGGCGACGATGCTCCCTTGAGCACCACCATTCGTACTGTCTCCGGAGCCTTACAAGTACGTCGCTGGCCCTTGCATAACAGAGCTTTGCGATACGGCCGACTCCCCGCGAACCGAATCGTTATATATCCATGGCCGCCTATCCCGTGTGCCAACAAACCTCTCGAAAATGGACGGATACCCAGTCGGAAGCCTGGATCACAACATCCCGCACATCCTCCTCGCTGGCTTGATATCAAGTCCCACACGAGACCTGCCTCTGAACGCAGAGCTTCGAGACCAGGCCATCCTCATTCGGTCAGAACTGCCGAGCATTCAAGGCAAAGATGCCGAGGCTCTGAAAGACTACGTTGTGCGCCAGGATGGGAGAAAGCAGCCTTGGAATGGGAGGGACAGCGGGAAACCGTACAAGCTGCGGGTCACCGTGGCTGGTCGAGTATGGCTCACACCACCATGTGTCCTCTCAGGACTAACTCCTCCATAGTCTCTTGTCCTTCCTCCCCGTCGCGCCAGGCTTCCAGAGGGCCTCGAGGCACCCGAGACCCCTGCCGTCTTGCACTCGCCCTTCTCGCCCCTGAGTCCAGCGTCGCCTCTGTATCCCGACGGCTTGATGAATACGGATTGGCTTCAGAAACATGAGGATATGGTCCCCAGTGTCTATGTGTCATGCTACACCTTGACGTCCGACCCCACTCTAGCGATGCTTCACGACAACCAGCTCAAGACCGACATCAACAACATCAAAGCTGCCCTCAGCAGATCGGGCTACAGGACACGCTTCACCGTGGTTCTCATGAGTGATGGCACTTTGTCCCTTTCCATGCAAGAGTTCATGCAGGACCGTCTTGACAACATCAGAAAGGGCGTTGCTCTGGACACGAAGTCGTTCTTTTACCTTTCACCTCACGACCTGTCGAAAGACTTGGAGCATGCAGCAGATTCTATGCTGGCGGCCGTTTTCCTCCAGGCCATAGAGTACTACCGCGATCTCGGTCGTCATGCTAGGAAGAAGCGCAGTCGGGGTGTCGCTCCGCAGCCCACGGTGCCTCCCACAAGCACCTCACAAACACTGACGGTGCAGGACTGGAACGTGCGATATGATTACAAGACGGCCATCTTCGCCGAGTATCGCCAGGAAATGGATGCGGCGCTACGCTCGTACGACCAGGCCTACGAAGGTCTTCTCAGCCAAGACGTCATGGACATCATCCCTAGCTGGAGTCCGAGATGGAACGAGGCGCGGATGCTGGCCGACGTCATTGCCATACGCAGTATGCGATGCTTGCTCTGGGCTGGGCAGACTACGGCTGCAGCGCGGAGGTGGCAGATACATCGGGAAAGGATAGCGGATTTCGTTGACAGGCGTGGCCGAGGAACCAACAATTACGGCTGGGCCGCGTGGGAATCAAGATGGGCCGTCGTCATGGCCAACCTGATCGAGAGGGTGGACGTTCGCAGCCTGGCGCCGTCGACTCGGACGCTGTTCCTTCAGCCAGAGAAGGCCACCACGGGCGAGCGACTGCAGCCCTGGGAGATGCTGCACCATACGGGATACTGGTACCGCGTCGCTGCTGAGCATCTGGCGGTCCGACGGGCCCTCGCTCGGTCCATCCCGGAAGAAGACCGACGCTCGCCAGAGAGCACTCCGGCGTCAGCCCTTGCCAGCAAGGCCTTCCAATACGACACGTACATGTGCCCAGACCCTCATGAAGAGGTCCCCATTCAGGGAATGGGCGTAAATCACTCTCAACTTATAATAGACTGCTTAATGGCGGCCAGGTCACAGTTCCAGGCGCGACGACAACTTCGGTTGTCGGCAGAGCTATCGCTGGAGTGCGCCAAGGAAATGGTCAACATGAAGGCGTGGGACGACATAGTGGCGTTGTTGCGGCCGCTGTGGGAGGACATGTCGTTCAGGAAAGAGGGCTGGTTGAACATCACCGAAGACCTGAGCTGGGTGCTACGTGCTGCGGCAGCCCATGCTGGACAGGGAGAGCTTGTTGTTGCCATTGACTGGGAGCTGCTGGATAGGAGTAAGACGTGCCCGCCCACTTCCTCTCGGCTGAAGACTAACATTGCTGACAGAGTTCACGCGGCGGCCCAAATGGCATTACGACATATCCAGATCCTTGGAGGGTCTAAAGCTCGACTCGAAGCCAACGGTGACGATCAACGACAACGTCATCTCATCCTTCATATCGGCGTCCTTCATCTTCAAGACCGAAGACGGTAAGGCTGGCGATGCTTGCCTGGCGCAGCTTGCGATCAAATCAAACGCGTTCCCGGACGCACCGACGGTAACCCTTAAAGGCTTGAGGATCGACTTCGAAGGTAGCCTCAAGACCATTACACTGGACCACGAGGCAGGCTCTACAGCAGGCACAGAAAAGGGCAACGCAACGCTATCGAAGGTGCCTCTGACCGAGAAAACCCGGACGGACGCCGAAGAAGACGGGGAGGGCTCGTCGGGGCTCAGCGGATCGGCAGACTTGTCGGTGAAGCCGGGTCACATCAATGTCTACGAAATGGCGATACCCCTGCGAGAGCCTGGGGAGGCTCACGCTTCCTCGGTGACGCTGGTTCTGGAGACTGACACGTTCACACTCAACTGCACCCTCGCCTTTCGAGATCTGGGGTCGGCGGACTTTTGGTTTAGTCCCTCGGTGTCGAGGAGGCGGATTGTGCGGCAGAGCGCGCACGTCATCCAAGTTCAGGCGAGGCCGCCCAAGCTGGAGATCAAGCTGGCGCAGCCCCTGGAACAGTTTTATGCGAACGAGCCCATGGACTTGCTAGTGGACGTCATCAACGCCGAGGATGCAGATGCGGTCGCCAAGCTGGAGGTTCATGTCTTTGGCGAACAAACCCCGCCCTTCCGAGTGCATATCGAGAACGGGGAGGAGCACACCGCGGAGGCCGGCAAGGAGGAGGCCAAGCTCGCAGACCTGTCGCTCGGCACGCTGGCGACGTCACAAACGACCCGCGTCAAGATCGGCCTCGACCCAGTGCAACTGACAACGTCGTATGACGTGACGCTGAGAGTCCTCTACCACCTCACCGCCGACCCAGCGACGTTAATCATGCAGATCCTGCCGGTCCAGCTGACCGTCGTCAACCCCTTTGAGGCCAATTACGACCTCATCCCCCGCCTTCATCCCGATCCCTGGCCAAGCTTGTTTGACCACGAGGGTGTGCAGGATCCCTCCATGGACGAAGCCGCGGCACAGCCTCGCGGACTGGCGCAGAAGTGGTGTCTGGTTTGCCATTTCGCGTCGTTCGCGACGGACGACCTGGAACTGGTCGGCATGGACGCCGAGGTGGTCGCGTGCCAAAACCACGCACGATGCACGACGGCGAGCCGGCCAGAGGTTCCCGAAGGAGGCCTCCGCATCCCGCCGAGACAGATGCAGGAGGCAGAGTTCGACTTGGTGGCGCAAAAGTTCAGCCTCGACGACAAGGGGCCGACGTCTCTAGACTTGGCCTTTGTCCTCAGGTGGAGGCGGACGAAGCCTTCGTCTTCGGCGGCGGCGGCGGGGGCGGCAGCCGTCAACACGACCAGGATGCTCGTCCCGCGATACATTGTGCTGGGCACCGAGCCCCGCGTCCTCGCTTCGTACTCGCTCGCCAACGCGCTGACGGGCCTCATCAACCTGCACGTCACCATCGAGAACCCGTCGAGCCACTTCCTGACGTTCGGCCTGACCATGGACCCGAGCGACGAGTTCGCGTTCTCGGGCTCCAAGCAGACGACGGTGCACGTGCTGCCGGTCTCGAGGAGGACGGTCACGTACCGGTTGCTGCCGCTTGTGAGGGGCGACTATATCCGGCCCACGCTCGTGGTGAGGGACAAGTACTTCCAGAAGGTGCTGAGGATCATCCCGACAGAGGGCATGAAGATTGACAAGGAAGGGCTGCTGGTGTGGATACCGCCGGAAGAGGATGAGGAGGGGAAAGAGGGAGAGGAATAATGATGGCCGGCCTGACCAGGATACCAGCTTTCTTGTATACACACATATGGTCTAGATCTAGGGTCCCTAGCATTCAACTCTTTTGACGTCCCAGGGCAAAAAATAAAACAAAACAAAAAAAAACCCCCAGCAAAAGTGTCTACCATCGCACACGCCTTCGAGTTGGTCGCCTCGAAAAAGAAAAAAAGAATTGGAAAAAAAGAGGTCGCTGACTGATTGTGCATCCCTGCTCTCTCTCACTTACTTCACAACTTGGCCTTGGGCGGCCTCGCAGAGCCCCCGAGCCTCTCCACCCACTCGTCCGTCAGCGTCGTCTTCTCGGGCACGCTCAGCCTCGTCCAGCGCTCGTAGTCGGCCTGCTCCCGCCGCCACTCGGCCAGGCCCTTCTCGATCCACGCGGCGGCCAGGCGGGCGCTCTCCCCCGGCGCTTCCATGGGGAAGAGGTGGCCGGCGCCGGGCAGGGTCACCTCGCGCACCTCGCCGGCGGCGGCGCCGCCGCTCCCGCCGACGCCGGACCCCGTCAGGCGCATCTTCTCGTCCCTCAGCTCGGGGACGGAGAGGTCGCTCGCGCCGCCGAAGACGTACAGCACGGGCGGGCGCAGGTGGGGCAGGCGGGCGAGGGTGCTGGCGCCCTCGGAGCGGTAGAAGGGGAAGGTGTAGTAGCGCTCGTTGAGGCTGGGGTCCAGGTCCGGGACCAGGTGCGGGCGCACGAGGTCGCGGCCGGCGGGGTCGTAGGCGTGCCAGCTGGGGCGGAAGTAGGTGAAGACCTCCTGGTGCTTGGTGGTGGCGAGGGTCACGGCGCCGGGGGCGGGGGCGGGGGCAGAGGCAGAGGAGGAGGAGGAGGAGGCGGGGTACAGCTGGGTGGGCAGGTCGCGGAGGCCGTGGGCGAGCCAGGCGTCGAAGACGCGGGGGTCCCAGGACTGGTAGAAGGGGGAGCGGAGGAAGGCGGCGCGGGCGGCGTCGCGGGAGGGCCAGAGGTCGCGGCGGCGGGCGGAGGCGGCGGCGGGGGAGGCGGCGACGGAGCCGGTGGCGTTGGAGGACCACTTGGAGATGACGGGGTCGAGGAGGACGAGGGCGGAGAAGAGGCGGGGGTTGACGAGGGCGACGTTGACGATGGCGTTGCCGCCGAAGGAGTGGCCGAGGCCGACGAGGGGCCGGGGCGGGCGGAGGGTGTTGACGAGGTGGAGGAGGTCGCGCGGGTAGTCGAACCAGCCCGGGTCGTTGCCGAGGAGGGGCTCGTTGAGGGCGGAAGAGGCGGCCTGCCAGGCGGCGTCGGCGATGATGATGGAGCGGATGCGGAAGGTGGAGGACGGCTTGAGGGACTCGGCGTGGAGGTCCAGCCACAGCGCCTCGTAGAGTTCCTGGGGTGGGTGTGTGTTAGTGGATGGATTGTTCTTTAAGCAGCAGAAGGTACGACAAGTAGGTGAGTGATATGGCCGGCCTCTGGCGACTTGACAGA